>SJYQ01011869.1:44409-61409 GCA_006410935.1 Redunca redunca
GGAGAATCCCAGGGACAGGGGAGCCTGGTGGGCTGCCGTCTATGGGGTCGCACAGAGTCGGACACGACTGAAGCGACTTAGCAGCAGCAGCAGAGATAGGAGTCGGAGAAGACAATGGCACCCCACTCCAGTACTCTTGCCTGGAAAATCCTATGGATGGAGGAGCCTGGTAAGTTGCAGTCCATGGGGTCGCGAGGAGTTGGACAGGACTGAGCTACTTCACTTTCACTTTTCACTTTCATGCGTTGGAGAAGGCAATGGCAACCCACTCCAATATGCTTGCCTGGAGAATCCCAGGGACAGGGGAGTCTGGTGGTCTGCTGTCTCTGGGGTCGCACAGAGTCGGACACGACTGGAGCGACTTACCAGCAGCAGCAAAGATAGGAGTCATCCCTGATTTTGATAAGTGCCAAATACAATGTGACAATAAAAGTGAGAGGCAAGAATTCTCTAGTGTTAGGCTTGCATTTTTATTTTTACACTTATGATTTATACCAGTATAACCCAGATGTCAACTGGGGCCATGACATTTCTTGAGAATTAAATGCAAATTGAGTTAAACTTCTACCACAAAAAATGATGAGGTCAATGTTTCTCTTAATGTGTCAAGACCACCTGGAGGAGATGGACTTTTATGTTGGAGTTCTGTTACTTCTCATTTTTTCCTAGCAAGCTTTTGTTCCCATTGAATTCAGTCTTAACCCATTTTTTTTTTTCTCCTAGAGCTGCTATTCTTTTTTGCCTCAGGCATAAATTATATAAGCCACATAACTCTTCTTTTTCATGATACCATTTACCCAGAAATTTTATTTGTTCAACACGCTTTGGTATTTTCCCTCTCAATTTTAAACTCAATGATGATTTATCTCCTTAGTACAGAAACTAAATTAAACATTGTTCTTATTATTGTTCAGTCTCTAAGTCCTGTCCGACTCTTTGCAACCCCATGGACTGGATCACTCCAGGCTTCCCTGTCCTTCACTATCTCTAACTCATGGCAATTGAGTCAGTGATGCCATTCAACCATCTCATCCTCCGTTGCCCACTTCTCCTCCTGCCTTCAATCTTTCCCAGCACCAGAGTCTTTTCCAATGAATCAGCTCTTCACATTAAGGGATTAAGTACTAGAGCATCAGCTTCAGCATCAGTCCTTTCAATGAATATTCAGGGTTGATTTCCTTTAGGATTGATGGGTTTGATCTCCTTGCTGTCCAAGAGACTCTTAAGAGTTTTCTCCAACACCACAGTTCAAAAGCATCAGTCCTTCATCACTCAGGTTTTATGATCCAATTCTCACATCTGTACATGAATATTGGAAGAACCATAGCTTTGATTAGATGGACCATTGTTGGCAGAGTGATGTCTCTGCTTTTTAATATGCTCTCTTGGTTTGTCATAGCTTTCCTTCCAAGGAACTAGCCCCTTTAAATTTCCTGGCTGCATTCACTGTCTACAGTGATTTTTGAGGTCAAGAACATAAAATCTGTGACTGTTTCCACTTTTCCCCCATTTATTTGCCATGAAGTGATGGGACAGGTCTTAGTTTTTCATGATCTTAGTTTTTCAAATGTTGGGTTTTAAGCCAGCTTTTCCACTCTCCTCTTTCACCTTCATCAAGAGAGTCTTTAGTTCCTCTTCACTTTCTTCCATAACGGTAGTATCATTTGCATATCTGAGCCTGTTGATATTTCTCCCAGCAATCTTTATTCTAGCTTGTGATTCATCTAGCCTGATAGTTCATGTGATGTACTATGCATATGTTATATAAGCAGGTGACAACATACAGCCTTGATGTACTCCTTTCCATATTTGGAACCAGTCTGTTGTTCCATGTCCAGTTCTAAATGTTGCTTCTTGACCTGCATACAGGTTTCTCAGAAGACAGGTAAGGTGGTTTGATATTCCCATCTGTTTAAGAATTTTCCACAGTTTGTTGTGATCCACACAATCGAAAGCTTTAGTGGTGTTGAAGAAGACTCTTGAGAGTCCCTTGGACTGCAAGGAGATCCAACCAGTCCATCCTAAAGGAAATCAGTCCTGAATATTCATTGGAAGGATTGATGCTAAAGCTGAAACTCCAATACTTTGGTCACCTGATGCGAAGAACTGACTCATTAGAAAAGACCCTGATGCTGAGAAGGATTGAAGGCAGGAGGAGAATGGGATGACAGAGGATGAGATGGTTGGATGGCATCATCAATGAGATGGACGTGAGTTTGAGTAGGCTCCAGCAGTTGGTGATGGCCAGGGAAACCTGGTGTGCTGCAGTCTATGGGGTTGCAAAGAGTCAGACACGACCGAGCAACTGAACTAATAGTCAACGAAGCAGAAGTATTTGTTTTTTCTGGAATGCCCTTACTTTTTCTATGATCCAATGGATGTTGGCAGTTTAAACTCTGGTTCCTCTGCCTTGTCTAAATCCAGCTTGTACATCTGGAAGTTCTTGGTTCACATACTGCTGAAGCCTAGCTTGATGGATTTTGAGGATTAGCTTGCTAGCATGTGAAATGAGCACACTTGTGTGGTAATTTGAAGATACTTTGGCATTGCCTTTCTTTGGGACTGGAATGAAAATTGACATTTTCCAGTCCTATGGCCATTGTTTAGTTTTCCAAATTTGCTAACATAGTAAGTGCAGCATTTTAATAGCATCATCTTTTAGGATTTTAAAAGCACTAATTTCCCCAAAAGATTTCAGAGACTCTACTATCAACATTCTCATTTATATCCACACTGTCCAATATGCTGCTATGCAGTTTATACTAATTTCTTTCTTATCCATGAGCTTTTCCCCCAATTCCAGATTCTTGTTAAATGGCTACCTATATCCCTAGATTTTAGGTGTTGTGTTTGTTTTATTTATTTATTTTTCACTCTGCTATGTCTCTGAAGAACACACTCAGGCTTTACTGTTTCCCTCCTATTAAGGAGAATGCTATTAAGGTATTTCCTATGCAAAGGCACTTCTCTCTGGGAATCTGGAGCCAGCTGTTAAAATATACCTTTATTTCTCAATGCACAACAAATACCTCCTTGTTTGGCCAAAATAAAATGATACTTCCCTCTTTCTCCCATTTGCTTATGTACAATGAGGGAATTTAATTGTGTGGGATGGGCCAGGATTTCAACTTTATGAGCTTATTTTTTTTCTCTATACACTTATCTATATGAATAAATGGAAAAGATGATGACATTAGGTATCTTTAGGAAAGACCACAAGTCATTTTGTACTAAAGAGCTTAAATTCCTGAGGTAAAGTAAAAATCACAGACAGTATTGAGGGTCAGAAGACCTACGTTCTGTTTCTGGGCATTCCACTCTATTTATGATTTGGGGAAAGTCATTTTGCCTTCCAAATGTTTTTTGTAAAATGAAGAAATTTACTAGCTATTTCTTTCTAAAGTGATAATTATGGCCTATTTAAAAGATCCTACTTTAAAATACATTGATTTTTGCTTCCAAGCTTCTGACCTTTCTGGTTTACCTAAGATAGTATACCTCTCTACATATTCAAAAGCTTCTTGGCTATTTTTAAAATAACATTTCATTTTTCAAATTATAGAACAGCTAGGCTATGTGGGAGGAAAATCCTTCTAACTATAGAAAATAAATATCTGTCACATAGAAACTAATTGTAGAAAAAACAAACTTTTCTTAGTTTATTCATTTCACACAACTTGGAAAGAACTGGAAAAATACCAAACAAAAAAAAATTGTGGAGTAAAAATTATAGGTAACTCACAACAGAGAGATAACAATGAAATATATTGTTATATAGTTTTATACTTTTTTTTTCTGTTCTGAAATTTTTGTGGGGCATTGTTAACACAGTCTTTTATTTGTTTACAATTAGGGAAAATGTGAAGTTTAATACTTAAAGAAATTTAATGGCTTATCATTAAAAAAACTAAGATCATGGCATCTGATCACATCACTTCATGCCAAATAGAAGGGGATAAAGTAGAAGCCAGTGAATATCACAGTAATCCAAATCTATTATGCCCCTAACACCAATGCCAAAGAAGCTGAAGCTGATCAGTTCTATGAAAACCTAGAAGATCTCCTAGAATTAACACCTAAAAAGGGATGTTCTATTCATCATCAGGGATTGGAATGCAAAAGTAGGAAGTTAAGATATACCTGGAGTAACAGTTAAGTTTGGCCTTGGAGAACACAATGAAGCAGGGCAGATTAACTGAATTCTGCCAAGAGAATGCACTAGTCATAGCAAATACCCTTTTCAACAACACAGGAGTTGACTTTACACACGGACATCACCAATTTCATTCAATACTGAAATCAAATTGATTACATTCTTTGTAGCCAAAGATGGAGAAGCTGTTAACAGTCAGCAAAAACAAGACCTGGAGTTGACTGTGGCTCAGATCATCAGGTTTTCATAGCAAAATTCAGGCTTAAACTAAAAAAAAAAATTAAAAAAAAAAAAGGGAATAACAATAGGCCAGCAAGGTATGACTTAAATCAAATCCCATATGAATTTGCAATAGAGGTAGTGAATAGATTCAAAGGACTAGATCTAGTTAACAGTGTGCCTGAAGAACTAGGGACAGAGATCTGTAATACTGCACAGAAAGCGTCAAACAAAACCACATCAAAGAAAAAGGAAAGCAAGAAGGCAAAGTGGTCATCAGAGGAGGCTTTACAGACAGCAGAAGAGCAAAGAGAAGTGAAAAGAAAGGGAGAGAGGGAAAGGTACATCCAAACAAACAGAATTCCAAAAAATAGCTGAAGTATCTAGAAGAGACAAGAAGGTCTTCTTCAATGAACAATGCTTAATAATAGAAGAAAATGACAAAAGGGGAAAGACTAGAGATCTCTTCAGGAAAATTGGAAATGTCAAGGGAGCATTCAGCCCAAAGATGGGCACAATAAAGGATAAAAATGGTAGAAACCTAGTAGATGCTGAAGAGATCAAGAAGAGATGGAAAGATTACATGGAAGAACTGTATTGAAAAGATCTTAATGAACCGGATTACAATGATGGTGTGGTCAATCTCCCAAAGCCAGACATTCTAGAGGGTGAAGTCAAGTGGGCCTTAAGAAGCACTGCTCTTAATAAAGTTAGTGGATGTGATGAAATTCTAGCAGAACTATTCAGATCCCTAAGGGATGATGCCAACGATGTTTTGCATTCATTATGTCAGCAAATACAGAAGACCCAGCAGAGGCCACAGGACTGGAAAAGGTCAGTCCTCATCCTAGTCCCCAAGAAGGATAGTACCTAAGAATGTGCTAACCATCAAACAATTGTGCTCATCTCCCATGCTAGTAAGGTCATGCTTAAACTCTTGTATGCTTGGCCTCAGCATTATGTGAACCAAGAACTTCTAGATGTACAAGCTAGGTTTAGAAAAGGAAGAGGAACTAGAGATCAAATTGCCAACATTTGCTGGAATATACAGAAAGCAAGGGAATTTCAGAAAAACATCTATCTCTGTTTCATCGACTACACTAAAGCCTTTGTGCAGATCATGACAATCTGTGGAAAGCTCTTAGCGACATGGGAATACTAGACCAACTTACCTGTCTCCTGAGAAACCTGTATGCGGATCAAGAAGCAACAGTTAGAACCTTGTATGGAACAACTGACTGATGCAAGATCAAGAAAGGAGTACGACAGGGCTATCTGCTGTCACACTGTTTGTTTAACCTATATGCTAAGCACATCATGAAGAATGCTGGGAAGGATGAGTTACAAGCTGGAATCAAGACAAGTGGGAGAAACATCAACAACCTCAGCTATGTGGATGATACCACTCTACTGGCAGAAAGTGAAGAGGAACTAAAAAGCCTCTTGATAAAGGTAAAGGAGGAGAGTGAAAGACCTGGCTTAAGACTAAATATTTAAAAAACTAAAATCATGGTATCTGGCCCCATTACTTCATAGCAGACAGAAGGGGACAAAATGAAAGTAGTGACAGATTTCCTCTTCTTGGCCTCCAAAATCACTGCAGGTGGTGACTATAGCCATGAAATCAGAAGATGATTGCTTCTTGGCAGAAAAGCTACAACAAAGCAGAGACATTACTCTGCCAACAAAGGTCCCTATAAGCAAGGCTATGGTGTTCCCAGTGGTCACGTACAGTTGTGAGAGCTATACTATGAAGAAGTCAGAATGCTAAAGAATTCATACCTTTGAACTGTGGTGCTGGAGAAGACTCCTGAAAGTCCCTTGGACAGCAAGGAGATCAAGCCAATCAATCTTAATGAAGATCAACCCTGAATAGGCCCTGGAAGGACTGATGCTGAAGCTGAAGCTCCAGTATTTTGGTCATCTGATGTGAATAGCCAACTCATTGGAAAAGTCCCTGATGCTGGAAAAGATTGAGGGCAGAAGGAGAAGAGGGTATCAGAGGATGAGATGGCTGGACAGCATCACTGATTCAATGAACATGAGCTTGACTAAACTCCAGGAGATGGCGAGGGACAGGGAGGCCTGGCCTGCTGCTGTTTGTGGGGTTGCAAAGAGTCTGATACAACTGGGCAACTGAACACCAGCAACAAAGTAGAAGCAGTGACAGACTTTATTTTCTTGGGCTCCAGAATCTCTGTGGACAGTGACTGCAGCCATTAAATTTAAAGATGCTTGCTCCTTGGAAAGAAGCTATGACAAGCCTAGACAGCATATTAAAAAGCAGAGACAACACTTTGCCGACAAAGGTCCATCTAGTCAAAGCTATGGTTTTTCCAGTAGTCATATACATATGTGAGCGTTAGACCATAAAGAAGGCTGAATGCAAAAGAACTGATGCTTTTGATTGTGGTGCTGGAGAAGACTCTTGAGAGTCCCTTGGACAGCAAGGAGATCAAACTAGTCACTCCTAAAGGAAATCAACTCTGAATATTCATTGGAAGGATTGATGCTGAAGCTCCAGTACTTTGGCCACTTGATGAGAAGGCACGACCCATTGGAAAAACCTTGATGCTGAAAAAGACTGAAGGCAACAGGACAAGGGGTGGCAGAGGATGAAATTGTTAGATAGCATCACTGACTCAATGGACATGAATCTGGGCAAACTCTGGGAGACAGTGAAGGAAAGGAAAGCCTGGTGTGTTGCAGTCCATGGGGTGGCAACAAGTGATATGTGACTTAGCAACTGAACAACAAACAGTCTTCATTAGTGTTTTCACTGTTAAATAGCATGGCTCAAAGTCCTTGTTTCCAGAGTTTTTTTAAGCAACTTGTTAAGTACTTCATGTTCACAAAAAAAGTGTTCTTTCTTTATCAAAGAACCTTTCAGTTTTTTCTTATATACAACTAACAAGAATGTTGAAAATACACCAGTGCTCAAGTCTCATAATCCTGTGTGTTTGTGGATGGGTAGTTTCAGCTGAGGTAATAAGGTGAGGAGGAGAAAGCTGTGGTTGGTGGTAGCATTTTAGGTTTGGAGTCAGAAACCTGAGTTTTCCAAGGATAGTAGTACACATTTCACTGGGTTAGTTTTTGAGAAAAATGAGATCCTCACACAAAAAACAAAGTGTTGTAAATAATGTCAGGAACCAGTACCAGTGGCTTGCTGTGATGATTTTTCATGAAACATTTTGTTCCATAGATCCTGAGTTATCTTGTTTTCTTTGGGGGTTCTGTGGTTCACATGTTTGAAGCTGCAAGGATGGAGGAACAGGCAGATTCTTTTTATTTTTCCATTGGAATTATTATAAACACAGCATCAAGTACATTCTTCTGATTTCCCAGATGAGTGATATACTCTAGGAACATGGAGGGCGATGTAACTCCAGTGTTACAAAGAATGAGACACTTAGGGAGATCGATGGCTGCTGGCAAACACAGGGGGTGTGGGGAGTGTCTCATTTCAGGAACTGTGAAAATCCAAAGTGCCTTTCAAGTCTTTGCTGAGTTCTGTGTCATAGAGTAGGATGGAAAAAGGTAAAGGGACTTTCATTCTTTAAAAAAAAAATTTTTTTTTGTTTTACATTGGAGTATAGTTGATTAACAATGTTGTGTCAGTTTCAGGTGTAGAGCAAAGTGATTCACTTATACATATGCGTGTATTTACTTCAAATCTTTGTTCAGTCCCTTTTGACTGACTCCTGCTTCTGGACAGTCTTTTATCTTTGCCCTGGGGTTGATCCAAATGTGGAAACATCTTCTACATTGGGATCAGAACATTCCAAAGCACCACAGATCAAAGGAAATTACATGAAGCAGCTTTTTAAACTAAAGCTTTACTAAAGGGTCAGCTTACTCACCTCAGAATTATTTAAAACCACACAGTTTACTTCCCACTTAGAGACCCTGTAGCTGTTCCTAATCAGGTAGCACCGTGGTTGACTGCCAACTCCCTTGCTCTTCTCTTGACCTTCCAATCCCTTCTCCTCACTGCCCTATCACTATTACGTAGAGCAATATTGATCTCTAGTTCCTGGCCCAAACTTGCTGTTCTACATCTATAAAAATGCATGGAGTACAAATAACAACATCCCTGCTCCTTCTAAGGCACTTGGAATTATATATAAAATTATTATTTTTCTCTGAGGCCAAGGTAGCATTTTCTATCTGTAAATATTTGCGTAATATTGTGCACTGGCTTATACAAAGCTGAGATGTAAATGACTTGGAATCACCTTGTAAACATAAGTGCATCCAGACTTTCTGTGAAAATGGCAATTAAAGTGAGACTCTTCCCTGGCTTTGCCTTAAAGTGTGTTTGAAGGTCACCTCCTGAACGCTTCATGTTCTTCTGGAATTTCTTTGCCATTTTTTTCCTAAGTGCCAAGTCCACACTCTGGATATTTTCTCTTGTCACCTTGTATATTAACACTACTTGTAAATACCATGCTATATATTTTTTTTCTTGTAGAACTGTTGATATAACTCTAATGAAATTCATTCCTTGTGTTGTTTTTTATTTTATAAAAGTATATTTTAGCATTAGAACAGCTAAGCCATTAACATTTGCAAAACATCTGTTGTAGCATTTGATTAAATTAAATTTTGAGTTTTTTAAATCATCCTTATACACTGATGTCATAGTTATTGCCAACCTATATATTGGTAACATAAGGACTCACTTATTTCCATATTGGTGGCATCACAGTAAATCATGATGCTCTTTGAGCTGAGTAAAGATAGTCTAATCCTAGCAATATCCTCAAGCATATTTAAAGAAACTTTTAAAATGTCAGCTGAGAGCACAAAGATGTAGAGAGCTGGGAACGACATCACTCCCACCCTTGTAACATGAAAAAAGGTAGACTAACTGCAAATTAAAGGATTTTCATAGCAAATAACTACTTCCAAAAAATGATGAGACACAGGAAAAACAGAACTCCAAAATTTGATTACTTGGACAGATGCTGCCAAAAAACCATATTGACTAATATGAAAATGTAGCTAAAATTCCTTTGAAAGCATTGTTAAATGCTTCGTATGAGCTACTTTGAAAACTTTGGGGTCACAGGCATAGGTAGTTTATATTGTTTTGTAGGTTTTCCTCTATGACAGCCATCAAATGCTCACATAGAAGATCATGAAAAATTCTGGGAATGGATTCCTATGATTCTGACTGGACAAGAGGAACAACAGTCCCTGACAAAGGTCACCCAGATCCATGTTCTCTATTTCACTTACAGAGCAAAAGTCTTGATGGACTTTTGCACATGGAAAAATGGCCAAAGCAGCAGCAACAACAACAAAACCCCAAAAAACTGGTGCATTAGAGTACTGGAGTTTTGCAGAAGTGGGAAGAAAATGAGAAGGGAATAAAAAAAGCTCCACCTTTGGAAAAGGGGCAGGAGTACACGCCAGACCCAGAATTATAGCTAGAGGGGGAGCAGGAATATTGGTGAAAGCACAGCATGCAGACGCAACTTGATAGTGCTGCCGAGAAGGAGATTACACAGAACATCAGAGAAGGCCTCCTTTCCCAGACCACTACCTTCCTGGCTAACAAACATCAGTTAAAAAACAAAAAAGCGAAATACATCTGAGTCAGATTCTCTCTTGAGAAGATGGCAAGAAGGGGATTCAAAGCCAAGTAGGGAGCAAACATTAAGGAAAACTCACTAACCACTAGACCACACTCTAAACACAAAATATCAGCAGAGGAATTTGAAGTCTCTGGTGCTCTGTGGGTAACTGTAGCAATAACAAACTTCAAACACAGTCCCTTCCTAACCAGATTAACAAAACCCTTCCATGAAGGCCTAGCAAAGGAGAAAGTTTATTCACCTGCAAGAATAAAATATATTATCCCAGTATCAAGAGATCTATACATATGTATAGCTTCAACAAAACTTATGTAGTACATGACATGGCAAGAAAAAAAAAGTCTGAAGTGAAAAAACAATCTTTAGGAAAAAATCCAGATGATACACATGTTGCAACTACCAGAGGGGAAATCTAATTATTTATATGCTTACATTTATAATGTTGATCAGCTTCTTTCAAGACTGACCAAGAAACATAAAGAGAAGACACATAATAATATCAGAAATAAAATTAGAGCATTACTATAAACCTACAGTTACTAAATGAATAGTAAGGGATTATTAAAAATATCCTTGTTGCCTATATAATCAACAACTAAGACTAACAGTTTGAAAGTCACAAACTACTAAAATTCACTCCAGAAGAAATAGATCATATGGTAGCTCTATTTTTAGTTTTTTTAGGGAAGCTCCATACTGTTCTTCATAGCAACTATACCAGTTTATATTCCCACCAACAGTGTAGGAGCATTCCTTTTTCTCCATATCCTCTCCAGCATTTATTGTTTGTAGACTGCCAGGTGGCCATTCTGGCAGTGTGAGGTGATACATCATTATAGTTTTGATTTTCATTTCTCTAATTATTAGTTATTTTGAGCATCTTCTCATGCACTTTTTAACCATCTGTATATCTTCTTTGGAGAAACATCTATTTAGATCTTCAGCCCATTTTTTGATTGGGTTGTTTGTTTGCTTAATTTGAGCTGCTTGATCTGTTTGCATATTTTGGAGATTAATCCCTCATTGGCTGCTTCTTTTGCAAATATTTTCTTCCATTACAAGGGTTGTCTTTTCATTTTGTTTATGGTTTTCCTTTGCTGTGTAAAGGCTTTGTAATTGCTGTGTAATAAGGCCACATTGTTTTTTTTTTTTTTCTAACTTTCAGTACTGTATGAGGTGGATCATACTGCAATTTATGTCAGAGTGTTCTCCCTATGTTATTCTCTAAGAGTTTTGTAGTATTTGGCCTTATATTTAGGTCTTTAATCCATATTGATTTTATTTTTGTATAGACATGTATCTGAAGAAAGCCATAATTTGAAAAGATACATGCACTCTGATGTTAATTGCAGCAGTATTTACAATAACCCTGACAGGAAAGTAACTTAAATGCCCACCACCAGAGAAATGGATAAAGAAGATGTGGCGTGTATATATACAATGGAGTATTGCTGCTAAGTTGCGTCAGTCGTGTCTGACTCTGTGCGACCGCATAGACTGAAGCCCACCAGGCTCCCCCGTCCCTGGGATTCTCCAGGCAAGAACACTGGAGTGGGTTGCCATTTCCTTCTCCAATGCAGGAAAGTGAAAAGTGAAAGTGAAGTCGCTCAGTCGTGTCCAACTCTTAGCAACCCCATGGACTGTAGCCTACGAGGCTCCTCCGTCCATGGGATTTCCCAGGTAAGAGTACTGGAGTGGGGTGCCTTTGCCTTCTCCAACAATGGGGTATTACTCAGCCATAAAAAAGAATGACATAAAGCCATTTGCAGAAACAGGGATGGAACCTAGAGATTGTCAGATTAAGTGAAGTAAGACAGAGAAATATCATATGATATCGCTTATATGTGGAATCTATAAAAGGGTACAAGTGAACTTGTCTGTAAAACAGAAATAGAGTTACAGATCTAGAAAACAAATTTATGGTTACCAGGGAGTAAGGAGGGAATAAATTGGAAGATTGGGACTGACATATATACACTACTATATATAAAATAGATAACTAATAAGGACCTACTGTATAGCACAGGGAACTCTATTCAATACTTTATAGTGGCCTATATGGGAAAAGAACCTTAAAAAGAGTGGATATATGTATATGTAAAACAGGTTCACTTTGCTGTATAATTAAAACTAGCACAGCATTGTAAATCAACTATACCTCAATAAAAATTTTTAAAAAAGAAAAATTTGAAAACCTAAATAGTTCTAAATCTACAAAAGAATTAAACCATAGTTAAAACTTTCCAAATAATAAAATTATAGGCCTAGATTTTTTTCATTGGCAATTTATATCAATATAAATAAAGAAATAATACCAATTCCATACATACATAGAAGTAATAGTTCCATACTCATTTTATGAAGCCAGATCTACATTAATACCAAAACTCGAGAAAGACATTATACAAAAATAAAACTGTAGACCACTATCTCTCATGAACCTAGGCATAAATATTCTCAACAAATACATGTACATCAAATTTGCAATATCTATATATTAAAGAAGAACAGTATATAGAAATCTAGTGGGATTTATTCAGAGGATGAACGACTGCATCAAAAATTTGAAAAATAAATGTAATTCACCATATGAACAGACTGAATAAGAAGAAACATGATCATATCAATAGGTGTAGAAAATAGTCAACAAAATTCAATTTATGTTTGTGATTAAAAAATCTCTCAGCAAACTAAGAATAAGGGAAACTTCCTTTACTTAATAAAGAGCATCTGCAGAAAACTTACAAAAAACATCACACTCAGTGTTGACATTTTAAATGTTTTTCTTTTAAGATGTGAACAAAGCAAGGATGTTGTCTCTGACCAATCCTATTTAATAATGTACTGGAAGTCATTGCCAGTGAAATAAGACAAGAGTAGGAGATAAAAGGCATATTGATTGCATAGGTGAAAATAAAATGATCTATATTTGCAGACAACAGGATTTTCTGCTTAGAAAAACCCATGAACTCTACAAAAGACATCTGAGAGTAGACAAGTAAATTTATCAGGTTTGTAGATTAAATGGTCAAAATTCAAAACTCAGTCATTCTTACATACCAGCAATGAACAACTGGAATTTGAAATTGAAAAACAACATTTACAACTGCTGCAAAATAGGTAAAAATTAAACAAAAATGTGCAGATTCTGAGTACTAAAATCTTTAAAACTCTGATAAAAGAAATTAAAAAATATCTAAGTGAGGAAATACAGTGTGTATTGAATAGAAGAATCAATATTGTTAAGATGTCAATTATCCCCAAATGATATATATATATATATACACACACACACACACACATAAATGTAATACAATTTCAAAGCCTGAGCAAAATAATACTTTTAGATATCAATAAGCTGATTCTGTAACTTATATGAGCTTCCCTGGTGGCTCAGAGTAAAGTGTCTGCCTGAAATGTGGGAAAACCCGGGTTCAATCCCCAGGTTGGGAAGATCCCTTGAAGAAGGAAATGACAACCCACTCCAGTACTCTTGCCTGAAAATTCCATGGACAGAGGAGCCTAGTAAGCTACCGCCCATGTAATCGCCAAGAGTCACACACGACTGAGCAACTTCACTTCATAAAAAAGCAAAGGAATGAGGATAGTCAAACTAATTTTGAAAAAGAAAGATAAATTTTGAAGGCTTATTATCTGATTTCAAGTCTTAAACTAAAGCTACAGTGATAATTTTGTAACGTAATAGTGAAAGGGAAGACGTGTAGATCAGTGAAACTTTAATGGAGAGCACATAAATAAACCCATACAAAATATAGACAGCTATATTCATTTTATTTTGAAAAAGATGCAAAGACAAATCAATGGAGAAAGAACAGTCTTTTCAAATAATGGCACTTCAACATTTGAACCATCATGTACATAAACATATACATAAAATAAAATAAAAAATAGCCTCAATACAATCTCAAATCATATGCAGCACTAACTAAAAATAGATCATAGTCCTAAATGTAAAATCAAAACTTATAAAACCTCTAGAATAATACAGAGGAGCAAATTTGAATCAGCTTGGGTTTGACTATGTGTTTTTAGGTATGATACCACAAGCATGATCCATGATAGAAAAGTTGGTCAGTATTAAATTTATTGACATTAAAAATTTTATTCTGTAAAAGACAATGTTAAGAAAATGATGAGACAAGCCATAGACAGAAAATATTTAAGTATCACATATCTAAGAAAAGAGTTGTTTTCAGTATATAAGGAACTTAAAATTAAATAAGATAGAAAATGAGGCAAACAACAAAAGTATAACTTACAGTTTTGAGCATTGGGAATCCATGGCACATGGCACTTGAAGATCCCATACTGGTGAGAGCCCACTTCCTGGTTCTTAGAGGATTGTTTTCTTACTGTGTCCTTATAGTTCAGTCGTAAAGAATCTGCCTGCAATGCAGGAGACCTGGGTTTGATTCCTGGGTCGGGAAGATCCCCTAGAGAAGGGAAATGGCAGCCCACTCCAGTATTCTTGCCTGGAGAATCCCATGGACAAAGGAGCCTGGCAGGCTACAGTCCATGGGGTCACAAGAGTTAAACATGACTTAGCGACTTTACTACTACTAATTTGGCAGAAGGGAGTTCTCTGGGATTTCTAAAAGATCAGTAATCCAGATGATGAGGATACCACCCTCATGACCTAAGAACCTCCCAAATGCCCCATCTCCAAATATCTTCACATTGGGGTTTAGGTTTTAACATGAATTTTAGAAGGACAGAAATATTCAGTCTATAGCAATAGTCTTCCCTCCAAAACGTGGAGCTTAGTTTCCCCTGCTCTTGAGGGGGACAGAAATAGTGATTTGTTTGTAACAAACAGAGTTTGGAAGGGTAAACAATACTTTTTACATTGGAAAAAGAGGCAGACAACATCTCAACCACTGGTTAAAGTTAACATAATCAATAAGTTAGGCTGATATCATATACACCCAATACCATGCCATGAAAAGGGAATGTCATCTCTTTGGCACTCTTCCAAAAATGCATAGCCTCAGTATAATCATTAGACAATGTAAGAAAAACCAAAATTAAGGGACATTCTGCCATATGCCTGGCAAGAACTCTTCAGAAGTGCAAATTCATGAAGAAAAGAAAGCAACCAGAAACTACCACAGATTGGAGAAGACCAAGGAGAAATGACCATGTGATATCCTGGGTTGGATCCTGGAACAGAAAAAGGACATTGGTGCTAAAATGGGGTATCTGAGTAAACTCTATAGTTAAAGACTGGCAAACTGTGAACTATGGGCTAAATCTAGCCTATTGCCAGTTTCTGTAAAATTTCATTAAAATGGAGCTGTACCCATTTGTGTTACCTAATGGTGAGGATCGGAGAAGGCAATGGCACCCCACTCCAGTACTCTTGCCTGGAAAATCCCATGGACGGAGGAGCCTAGAAGGCTGCAGTCCATGGGGTCACTAAGACTAGGACATGACTGAGCGGCTTCACTTTCACTTTTCACTTTCATGCGTTGGAGAAGGCAATGGCAACCCACTCCAGTGTTCTTGCCTGGAGAATCCCAGGGACAGGGGAGCCTGGTGGGCTGGTGTCTATGGGGTCACACAGAGTCAGACACGACTGAAGCGACTTAGCAGCAGCAGCAATGGTGAGGATGTCCAAGGATGCTTTAACTACAGTGGCAGAGTTGAATAATTGTGATAGAGCCATCTCACTCACAAAGCCTAAAATATTTACTATATGACTCTTTATAGAAAAAGCCTACAGATCACTAGTATATGAAAATATCTGTGTACTATTGTTTTGTACAGTCTTCTGTAGGTCTAAGATAACTTCAACATAAAATTTTTTTAAGGTCACATGATTTACATCATCTGTCCATTTTAAGCTACCATTGTTTGAGAGCTTGCTATTTGTGAAACACTTTGCAAAATGTTTTTCATGCATTACCCTAGTTAATTCTCTCAGCAGCCTTTTGTAGTTTCTCCTATTGTTATCTTCCTTTTACACCTAAGGAAAACCAAGGTTAATTAAGTCAATGACTTGCTGAAAGACACAGTTCACATGGTTAAAAATGCAAAAGTGTTAGTTGCTCAGTCATGTCTGACTTTTTGTGACCCCCAAAATGCAAAGTTATAGTTTAACCAGTCTGCCTGAGAGCAAAGTCCATATTATTCTATTCTGTCATCCATATGTATGGGTCAACTGAGGATATTCAGGGTCATCTTCATCTAAAGTTCAGAATTCGTTTAGTCAACAGTATTGAGCACGTACCATGCCCAACACAATTTTCTGAGATCCACAGAATGACAATTCCTTTACCCACAGCACCTCCTGAACTCGTCTTTGCTCCTTCAATGCTCTGATTAGATTTATAATTATGTATATAGCCCTCCTTCCAGCTAGTTTCTTCTCTTACCTTTCCAGTTACAGTGCCTCAAATAATAAAACGCATACCAAAGGATAAATCTACATCACCTTTCCCTTACTCTTTCCACATAATTTTCTATTCTGTGGTGGCATGTTCTTTGCTGTTATCCTTGATGTTCTTTTACTTTTTTTTGTATTCAGTAGACACACATACCTGGTGTTTATTTGAAACTCATTTAAAGACCAATATTCTTATAAATTCTAGAAATGACAGGTGGCCTTTTTTTGGCCATTAAAAATATCTAAAATACCAAGTTACCTGAGTCTATTCCCTATTTGCATTCCCAATAGATAGTTGTTTAGACAGTTAGGTGGTTTACTATATTTCTTTATTCTAATTATTAAATATTAAATCTTTTGAAAACAAACCCTGGAAGAACAAATCCATTAGATATTTACCCATACTGAGGAGAATTTCTGAGTACTGCAGTTTCCATTACTTGAAAAAGGCTAACAAACACATGAAAAGATGCTCAACATCACTCATTATCAGAGAAATGCAAATCAAAACCACAATGAGGTACCACTTCACACCAGTTAGAATGGCTGCGATCCAGAAGTCTGCAAGCAATAAATGCTGGAGAGGGTGTGGAGAAAAGGGAACCCTTTTACATTGTTGGTG
>SJYQ01011869.1:69874-85342 GCA_006410935.1 Redunca redunca
TGGTATTAATATATTCATTATGTGTTACAGATGCCGAGTACTGAAAACAAACTTCCTAACTCATAGTCTAATGAGGAAGACTGGGGTAGGTACAAACCCATTTATATTGAGAAACTGATAGGGAGTCTATATAACTCAATGCTATGATTCTTTTAAAACTATGAAAAAGTGTTTTGTTTCCCTGAACCTCAAACTCATTTTCTTGGACACAGTGTTCTCTTACTTAGCAGTTTCTTTGTGAAAATTATCAATGCAACACTATTAATCATTTAGCAGTTTGTATAAGAAAGAGCTTTTAGGAGATTTGTGTTGATGTACAATTCAGAAATAATAATTTGCTCACTGTGCTCCACAAGATGACTGTCATTTCATTCAAATGAACCAGAGACACATCTTACATTTTTTACATACACCTAAAATTGGAATGTTTAGTGTATGTTTCTTTAATAAACCTTATCATATTTATAATTTAGAGCTATGAGGATAATAAGTAGGTTCTTTGGATGAAAGATTAAAGGTAAAATAAAGGAAATGTTATCTTTCAATTATCTTGAAGTGGCTTGGTTTTTATCGATTAATAATGCCAAATAGCAAGGAAATGTTCAACTGAAATTTGCAAAAGATACTAGAAAATTAAAAAATTTCCCTATAAACTAAAAAGTTTCAGGATGTGTAAGATGTTGCCTATGATGACTATGAATTTATAAATATGGGACTGGCTAATTAAATTTTATTGTAATATCTTGTGGTGCTATGCTTATTGTGTGGTCTTAGGTTATAAGCTAGCTGAGATATTTACTATAAGATTATCTGGAAAAAAGCACACTTTTAATTTAAGTTAGTTAAATCACTGTGCTGTGCTCAGGCACCCAGTCATTTCCCACTCTTTGTGATCCCATGGGCTGTAGCCCACCAGACTCCTCTGTCCATGGGGATTTTCCAGGCAAAAATATTAGAGTGGGTTGCCATACCTTCCTCCAGAGGATCTTCCCAATGCAGGGATTGAACCCAGGTCTTCCACACTTCAGGCAGATTCTTTACCACCTGTGGAGCCAGGGGAGCCCAGTTAAATTGCCAATGCTTGTATTTAGGAAAAATGAGTTTATGTGAGGGAAAAAACAAAACAAAACAAAAAGCCTGGCAACGTTTTGTGTATGGTATTCATTTAGAGGATGAACATTTGAGGTAATCTGTCATCTCACGTTGCATGCTAAGTCCCTTCAGTCATCTCTGACTCTTTAAGAGCCTATGGACCATATAGCCTGCCAGGCTCCTCTGTCCATAGGATTTCCCAGGCAAGAATACTGGAGTGGATTGCCATGCCCTTCTCCAGAGGATCTTCCTGACCCAGGGACTGCCCAAAATAAATTTGTCTTTTTCTTATCAAATTATTATTATTATCTCAGTTCAGTTTTTAAAATGTTGAATTAAAAAAAAATTAAAAAATTGCTCTGGTCTAGGTAATGTCAAGTAAACTCAGAAATTGTCCTTTTCCCAACCTAGTCCTTTTTTCTATGAAATCTTTTCACATGTGTGCTTTAACAAGCAAGACAAGGTTCTGCCCTTTCAATGAATCTCCCAGCAAACAACCAAAATCTTGAATAATATGTTGGGTGTTCAGATCATCTAAAAGCTGCACCTGTTGGTGCCAGTGAAAGGAAGGCTAAAGTCAGAGGAGCTGAGGGTCAGTTAGTCTCAGTGGCATCACATCAGTCTGTGGCTTGTCACGACATAAAACCACAGTGTCACTGGAGAGTATAAGTCCTTGGAAAGAAGTGGTACCAAGTATGGCTAAGAAGCCGAGGTTCAAACTGTCTGGGCTGAAACTCGGCTCCATCATTCACCAGCTGGCTGACCTCGAGCAAGCTACTTAATATCTCTGTGCCTTACTCCCTTCATATCTGAATGGGAATAAAAATGGTACCTATCTCAAAACATTTTTAATTCAATGACATAGCCCACTTTTAGCACCTAACTGGCACTTGAAAAATACTGTGTAGTAGGAATAATTCCAGAAGCACTCTATGAAGACATATACTCATAATATCTGTTCATATTCTTCCCACATTTCCTTTGCTATGTCTCTATCTGCTTCAAAAATAGAAGATGATGGTTTGCTTTGCATAATGTAATTTCAGAAATATATGTCACATCATTTTCCAAGTGGAAAAATACTTTCTAAAATTCCAGTTGACCAATAAATTTTATAACCAAATAAAATGTAGATTTTTTTCATTCATGTTAATTATCTGCTAAGCTAGAAAAATATTGGGAAAGAGAGAACTTCTGTGTGATGGAAAAATAATGAACTCAGATTTCATTTGCATTGTTGAAATAAAATTTAAATCTCATATTTAATTGATAAGACTGGTGGCTAAGATAGTAAAGAATTCACTTGCTATACAGAAGACCTGGGTTCAATCCCTGGGTTGGGAAGATCCCCTGGAGAAGGAAATGGCAACCTACTCCAGCATCCTTGTTTTGGGAATTCCATGGACAGAGGGCTATAGTCCATGGGGTTGCAAAGAATCAGACAAGTCTGAGTGACTTTCACTTCACTTTCATATTAAATTGCATTTTAACTTTTGTTAAGATGAAGCATCAGAGCTTAACATCAATTCAGACTGTGAAACAAGAGGAACTTTAAGAACTTTAATGTAATTAACAATAATATTTGACTAATTATTAATAATGTATTGTTCCATCTATCAGTTGTTTTAAGCACTCTAAGCATTACATAGTTAATTTGACTTATACAAAGTTCTTCCTCAGATTCATTTCCTACCTACTTTTAACTCATATGTATTAAATATTTTTCCATTTCCAACTGGAACATTATTCTGATTTGTGACTTCATCACTCATGAAGACTTTAAGTTACTCACAGGTTTTTTGACTGATATGGATATAAACGACCATAAAGAGGTAGAAAGTGGAACCTCTGTCATAGCTAGAGTGAGTGCTCTGAAGAGTGTGTGTGTATGTGTGTATGTATATATAAGCCATGGCCCAATATGGATATTTTAGCACATATTCTTTTTGATAAACATAAATGTTTGTTTTAAAATTCTTGAACATAAATGTTAGATAATGGATAAATAATTCAAAAGAAAACATGTAAAGAATATGTCATTTAAGAACATTAATTTTTAACAATTATTAATCTTACTCTTGCCTAACTTTGTTAGATCCCTAAAGAGAAAAGTTTGATGACTTATCTGTCAGATGATGTTAAAACACCAGTTGTGTATACAGTTACGCTTCCTGATTAAATCACGTTGCTTCTGTTGCTATTGTCGGCTTCACTTAAAACTAAAATACATAGGACATTCTGGTTCTCTTGGGGACTTCTCTTGTTTGTTCATTGTTATAACTTCAGTTCAGTTCAGTTGCTCAGTCATGTCTGACTCTTTGTGATGCCATGAACCACAGCACGCCAGGCATCCCTGTCCATCACCAACTCCTGGAACTTATTCAAACCCATGTCCATTGAGTCGGTGATGCCATCCAACCATCTCATCCTCTGTCATCCCCTTGTCCTCCTGCCCTCGATCTTTTCCAGCATCAGGGTCTTTTCCAATGAGCCAACACTTTGTATGAGGTGGCCAAAGTATTGGAGTTTCAGCTACAGCATCAGTCCTTCCGATGAACACCCAGGACTGATCTCCTTTAGGATGGACTAGTTGGATCTCCTTGTAGTCCAAGGGACTCTCAAGAGTCTTCTCCAACACCACAGTTCAAAAGCATCAATTCTTCAGTGCTCAGCTTTCTTTATAGTGCAACTCACATCCGCACATGACCACTGGAAAAACCATAGCCTTGACTATATGGACCTTTTGTTGGCAAAGTAATGTCTCTGCTTTTTAATATACTGTCTAGGTTGGTCATAACTTTCCTTCCAAGGAGTAAGCGTCTTTTAATTTAATGGCTGCAATCACTATCTGCAGTGATTTTGGAGCCAGAAAAATAAAGTTAGTCACTGTTTCCACTGATTCCCTATCTATTTGCCATGAAGTGATGAGACTGGATGCCATCATGATCTTAGTTTTCTGAATGTTGAGCCTCAAGCCAACTTTTTCACTCTCCTCTTTCACTTTCATCAAGAGGCTCTTTAGTTCTTCTTTGCTTTCTACCATAAGGGTGGTGTCATCTGCATATCTGAGGTTATTAATATCTCTCCTGGCAATCTTGATTCCAGCTTGTGCTTTATCCAGCCCAGCATTTCTCATGATATACTCTGCATATAAGTTAGATAAGCAGGGTGACAATATACAGCCTTGACATACTCCTTTTCCTATTTGGAACCAGTCTGTTGTTCCATGTCCAGTTCTGACTGTTGCTTCCTGACCTGCATACAGGTTTCTCAAGAGGCAGGTCAGGTGATCTGATATTCCCANTCAAAAGGCAGGTCAGGTGATCTGATATTCCCATCTCTTTCAGAATTTTCCACAGTTTATTGTGATCCACACAGTCAAAGGCTTTGACATAGTGCTTAGCAAAGTACTCAGCATGTAGCAAGTGCTCAATAAATATTGCATTTTGTAACAAGTAAATGGCAGAGTCAGGGCTGATTACAGAGAACTTTGAGCATTTAAGAATTTTTGCAAACATCGACTTTTGTCAAAAATAATATGTATACATTTTAGAAACTTTGGAGAATGCAGACAGGCATGTAGTAAAAACATTAAATTACATAAGAATCCACTATTTATACACAGTTTTCTAAGCATTTGTCATATACTCTATATATTATCAATGTAGATAGGAGAGATGAAAACTACAAGAAGCAGAAAGGAGTGGACAGAGGCCCATCCAACAGAGAGACTATTTGAAACAGGGATGGAGGGAAACAGGAGGCAAAGCTTGTGCTTCTGTCTTAGAGCCCTGTTCTCTGGTGGGCCCTATTTAGCCTGTGTTGTATCTTAGTGAGAGAAGAGGGGCCAGCAAACCCCATGAAGATGATTTATAACAAAACCTTTTGGAGACTTAAATGGTCAAGGATGAGAGCATCCAAGATGGGCAGCTGAAACCGGCATAGGAATCTTGACCGTGGCCACGTAGTCTCTTCAAATAGGTTCCTAGACATGGAATTATTGGGTAAAATGATATGCATTTAATTTGCACTACAACCAGACTGTCCAGAAATGTTGAAAAAGTAAAAGTAATGATTATCGCCTCTATTACAACATAATAATCAGCTGAACACCCATTAATTAGATGTGTACAACAAGTCTCAACTCTATTTTTGAGCCTGCATTATGCAATAGAGTAAGAAATTTATAGTAAACTTGACCAAATAATTTTAAAGTCAGAGTCAGTCTTTATCATCAAGTGTCAGGAGCTAGGCCACAAAGCTCTGGAGGCTCCAGTTGCTTGTGTCCATCCCTGACTGGTCTGTGATACAGATGTACCCCATAGTTGATTTAGACAAATGGCCCACTTGGGGACGCAGGTGGGCACTTGCCCTACTGCTTGCCATGGGGGATTCTAGAGAAACATTCCATGGAGTGTGATTCCAAAAGTCTTACTGATATAGCAGGTTTGATTCCCTTCCAAGCTGTTCCTGGAGCTGGCAAAACCAGCTCCTTTCTTCCTCTGCTCTTCCCTTTACCTTCCAAACTGGCTCAAGCTCTATTCCCATAAGAAAACACATGTATCTTTGAACTTTTGTGGAGCTCTTTATGCATTCTGTCCATCTCTTAATTATACCACTGTAGGGATATTATCCGTTGATGGGCGGGGCTGTGTTCCCTCCCTGTTGCTTGACCTGAGGCCAAACTATGGTGGAGGTAATGAAGATAATGGTGACCTCCTTCAAAAGGTCCCATACATGCACTGCTCCACTCAGTGCCCCTGACTCTGAAGCAGCCCACTGCTGATCCTGAAGCAGGCTGCTACCTACCCACACCTCTGCTGGAGACTCCTGGACACTCATGGGCATGTCTGGGTCAGTTTCTTGTAGGGTCACTGCTCCTTTCTTCTGGGTCTTGGTGCACAGAAATTTTTGTTTGTGTTCTCCAAGAGTATGTTTCCCCAGGCCTGTGTAAGTTCTGGTGGTTCTATGGTGGGGTTAATGGTGACCTCCTTCAAGAGGGCTTATGCCATATGCATATCTGCTGCCCCCAGAGCCCCTGTGGCAGGCCATGGCTGACCTGTACCTCCACAGGAGACACTCAGAAACAATTCTGGCTTAGTCTCTGTGTGTTGGGCTGGCATTTTGTGCCCTTCCCATGTCTGAGCAGCTCAGGTGAACAGGAGCTTGGTGAGCGCACCATCCCAGGTGAGCCTTGTGTCTTAATGACCTCCCTGGTCCCAGCCACTTGGTTTCCTGGGTGCACCACGAGAGCACCATTTCAAGTGTGCTGTATATCTCCTCTGGAGAGCTATCACAGGCTGCAAGCCTCCTGGCAGATGTGAACCATCCAGGATCTCAGGAAGATGTCAGCAAAAACAAGACCAGGAGCTGACTGTGGCTCAGATCATGAACTCCTTATCACTAAATTCAGACTTAAATTGAAGAAAGTAGGGAAAACCACTGGACCATTCATGTATGACATAAATCTAATCCCTTACGATTATACAGTGGAAGTGAGAAATAGATTCAAAGGATAAGATCTGATAGACAGAGTGCCTGAAGAACTACAGACGGAGATTCATGACATTGTACAGGAGGCAGTGATCAAGACTATCTCGAAGAAAAAGAACTGCAAAAAGGCAAAATGACTCTCTGACGAGGTCTTACAAATAGCTGTGAAAAGAAGAGAAGCTAAAGGCAAAGGAGAAAAGGAAAGATATACCCATCTGAAGGCAGAGTTCCAAAGAATAGCAAGGAGTGATAAGAAAGCCTTTCTCAGTGATCAATGCAAAGAAATAGAGGAAAACAATAGAATGCGAAAGACTAGACATCTCTTCAAGAAAATTAGAACCATTAAGGGAACATTTCATGCAAAGATGAGCACCAATAAAGGACAGAAATGATATGGACCTAACAGAAGCATAAGATATTAAGAAGAGGTGGCAAGAATACGCAGAACTATACAAAAAAGACCTTCATGACCCAGATAGCCATGACGGTGTTATCACCCACCTAGAGTCAGACATCCTGGAATGTGAAGTCAAGTGGGCCTTAGGAAGCATCACTATGAACAAAGCTAGTGGAGGTGATGGGATTCCAGTTGAGCTATTTCAAATCCTAAACGATGATGCTGTGAAAGTGCTACATACAATATGTTAGCAAATCTGGAAATCTCAGCAGTGGCCACAAGACTGGAAAAGGTCAATTTTCTTTCCAATCCCAAAGAAAGGCAATACAAAAGAATGTTCAGACTACCACACAATTGCATTCATCTCACATGCTAGCAAAGTAATGCTCAAAATTCTCCAAGCCAGGCTTCAACAGTGCATGAACTGTGAACTTCAAGCTGTTCAAACAGGATTTAGAAAAGGCAGAGGAATGAGAGATCAAATTGCTAACATCTGCTGAATCATTGGGAAAGCAAGAGAGTTCCAGAAAAACTTCTACTTTTGCTTTACTGACTATGCCAAAGCCTCTGACTGTGTGAATCACAATAAACTGTGGAAAATTCTTCAAGAGATGGGAATACCAGACCACCTGATCAGCCTCCTGAGTAATCTTTATGTAGGTCAAGAAGCAACCGTTAGAGCTGGACATGGAACAACAGACTGGTTTCAAATTGGGAAAGGAGTATGTCAAAGTTGTATATTGTCACCCTGGTCGTTTAACTTATAGGCAGAGTACATCATGAGAAATGCTGGGCTGGGTGAAGCACAAGCTGGAATCAAGACTGCTGGGAGAGATCTCAAAAACCTCAGATACACTGATGACACCACCCTTATGGCAGAAAACAAAGAAGAATTAAAGAGCCTCTTGATGAAAGTGAAAGAGGAGAGTGAAAAAGTTGGCTTGAGGCTCAACATTCAGAAAACTAGAATTATGTCATCTGGTCCCATCACCCATCACTTCATGGCAAATAGATCGGGAAACAATGGAAACAGTGACAGACTTCTTTTGGGTGGGGGCTCCAAAATCACTGTCAATGGTGACTGAAGCCATGAAATTAAAAGATGCTTGCTCCTTGGAAGAGAAGCTATGAACAGCCTAGACACCATATTAAAAAACAGAGACATTACTTTGCCAAAAAAGGTCCGTCTCGTCAAAGCTATTGTTTTTCCAGTAGTCATTTAAGGATGTGAGAGTTGGACTATAAAGAAAGCTGAGTGCCTAAAAATTGATGTTTTTGAACTGTGGTATTGGAGAAGACTCTTGAGAGTCCCTTGGACTGCAAGGAGATCCAACCAGTGAATCCTAAAGGAAATCAATCCTGAATATTCATTGGAAGGACTAATGCTGAAGCTAAAACTCCAATGCTTTTATCACCTGAAGTGAAGAACTGACTCCTTGAAAAAGACCCTGATGCTGGGAAAGATTGAAGGCAGGAGGAGAAGGGGATGACAGAGGATGAGATGGTTGGATGGCATCACGGACTCAATGGACATGATTTTTAGCAATCTCTGGAAGTTGATGAAAGACAGGGAAGCCTACAGCCCCGTGGCTGTATTCCACGGGGCCACAAAGAGTCGGACAAGACTGAGGAACTAAACAACAACAGTTATATTGTGTTACAGATTTGTGAGTATGTGCTTATGTGTGTATGATATACATAATGGTACTTACTCATTTGGCCTTAGTTTTCTTTTGCATAAGTTGGATAAGCACTAGTCTTCATGTTAACTTCAAATGAGAATTCATTATGCTTCTGTCTCAGACTGCAAAGGAAATTCTTCTAGGGATGGGCACAATCAAGGTAGAGGCACAAAGCACCTTGTCCACATACAGCTATCACCCACTCACCCTCAAGGTGTGCCTCTTTTTTTTTCCATTTATGGACTCACTTCTGTTAGTTAGGGGAGAACACAAACAAGTCCTTTCGTTTTTTCATTGTTTTAGTCTTACATCTTGCAGGATATTGTAGAGTTTAGCTACCTGTAGTTTGGGACATATTCTCCACAAATAAAGATAGGGATGGTTGTAAGAGAAGGTGAAATGACCTAGGACTGGTAGTTGGCATCTTTATATGCCACTCCACCTAATACGTCACTCCATTAGAGCTCTGGCAATCAACAGTGTGGTACTGACAAAATTATTAATGTGCAGAAAATGGAATGGAAAATGCAATGATGTTATCTCTGAATTGTGTGTGCGTGCTCAGTTATGTCCAACTCTTGGTGACCCAGTGAACAATAGCCTGCCTGGGTTCTCTGTCCATGGGATTTCCCAGGCAAGAATGTTGCAGTTGGTTGCCATCTTGTCCTCCAGGGGCTCTTCCTGACCCAGGAAGTGAACCTACATCTCTTATGTCTCCTGCATTGGCAGGTGGGGTTCTTTACCTCTGTGCCACCTGAAGTATATACTAATGGAAGCATTAGTATATACAAACCATTGCTGAAGGGACACCTTTATGTAATTAACGAGTGGTATGGGGAAAACTTATTTCCAGATGGATTGAGAAATAAACAGGAGAAAAAATGAAAAGCTTTGAATATTGATGTCTTTAAATAAATAACATTTAGCTATGAAAGTGAACTATTTTTATTTTCTGAGGTTTAGATAAATGAACCTCAGAAAATTTACCACACAAAGACTATCTTTGAAATTACACTTACAGAAAGACCTCCAGGAAAAAGAGGAATGAATATAGGATGAAGAGACACTATAGGGTAAGAGCTTAGCAAGTGTTGTTATTGCCTTAATAAGCAACAGCAATAACAATCAGACCCCAAACAATCCAGAATTAAAATTTCAAGTGATTATAATATGACTTGAGATGTTGGACATAAGTGGGGGCTGAGAATAGTTTAAGGAAAATACAAAAATATCAGTAAATTTAGATATTGGGACAAAAATAAATGTAAAGTTGGGCTTTAGTTAGAAATAATCACATAAAGACAAAAATAGTATGTCTGCTATTTTACATAAAATTCAAGACACCATCAATTGTAAAATACACCATTATTTCATTTACCACTATGAAAGAAAAAATGCTGCCAACTGTGAAAAGAGACTGCCAGTCAAGACACAATTCATTCTTATTTAGAATTTTTTTTCTAATTGAAAGAGCTCTTTTAGTCCTATCATTTTCATAAAACTATAAAAAGAAAAACCAAAATAATACTGGTAAGTATATGCCTAAAACTTCTTTATACCTAGTACAACTCTTCTAAATGTCTTTTTAGTCATTAATATTTGTGTTTTCCACACAAAATAATTCTCTGTGATATGAAAAGTGGTGATGAAACATTTTAAAAATGAATTTATAGAAGCTACTATGTATTCTATGTAGAACAGGCCTACATTAGACTTCTCCTGAGGTATGTTGCTAAATATGTCCAATTTGTCACCCACATCAACATCTTTTCCAGTATTTTTTGGTTAAATATATTCTTATCTCCACTATTTTCTCTACGATTTTCTTCCAAACTCTTGGCCCCCAATCTATAGGCTACCATGCTGGCTCTTTTGACATTCCTGAAGGCTCAGTAAATGACAGTTATGTCACGACTACTGCCTGGCCAGCAGGGGTCATAAAACAGTACTGACTTCAGATCTTTCCTGATTTCAAGATATTACATCACCAAATTCATGCATTTTAGATATCATGAAACATGTGCATTTTAGAAACCATGAAAAGCTTTCAACCAACTGAAAAAAAAATCAATCTTTCTAATATTAAGAAGAAAAGGAGAAAAAAGGGAACAATAAAAATATAGTAATACAGAACACTAAGCATTACACAGACAACTCCCATTATAGGAGTAATTTTGATAAATGTGAGTTCAATTTAAAAGTCTAAAGGTAGAGACTCACCGATTGGATCTGAAGTAACATTTACCTGTATGCTGTTGTTATAGGGGCTTCGCTGGCAGCTCAGACAGTAAAGAATCTGCCTGCAATGCAGGAGACCTGGGTTCAGTTCCTGGATTGGGAAGATCTCCTGGAGAAGGAAATGGCTATATTAGTCAAGATCCCTCCAAAGGAAAAAAAAGTATTTACAGGGAATTTAATACAGGGCATTGGTTATGTGGATGTTGGATGAGTAAAATGCAGAAGATGATTAGCAGGAGCAAAAAGGAAGAAAGAGTGATACNCGACTACTGCCTGGCCAGCAGGGGTCATAAAACAGTACTGACTTCAGATCTTTCCTGATTTCAAGATATTACATCACCAAATTCATGCATTTTAGGTATCATGAAACATGTGCATTTTAGAAACCATGAAAAGCTTTCAACCAACTGAAAAAAAAAATCAATCTTTCTAATATTAAGAAGAAAAGGAGAAAAAAGGGAACAATAAAAATATAGTAATACAGAACACTAAGCATTACACAGACAACTCCCATTATAGGAGTAATTTTGATAAATGTGAGTTCAATTTAAAAGTCTAAAGGTAGAGACTCACCGATTGGATCTGAAGTAACATTTACCTGTATGCTGTTGTTATAGGGGCTTCGCTGGCAGCTCAGACAGTAAAGAATCTGCCTGCAATGCAGGAGACCTGGGTTCAGTTCCTGGATTGGGAAGATCTCCTGGAGAAGGAAATGGCTATATTAGTCAAGATCCCTCCAAAGGAAAAAAAAAGCATTTATAGGGAATTTAATACAGGGCATTGGTTATGTAGATGTTGGATGAGTAAAATGCAGAAGATGATTAGCAGGAGCAAAAAGGAAGAAAGAGTGATACCCAAAGATTAGAAGTTTGCTGACACTTCTATGCTGGAGTCCAAGAGTCTACACCTGCTGATGGACTGCTGGAGATGTCACATCCTGTCAGGATTCACCAAAGAGCTGCCTCTTTCACAGGGTTGGAACCACGGCCTACACTGTGTCTATAGCCAATGCTGCCATATGTGGATGTGCAGTCACCACTATTGCTCTGTCACTGCTTCTGCTGCTGCCACCACTCAAGGTTCTGCCAGAGACGGGATGTAGGATGAGAGGCAGTTCTCCCCTCCTCCACCATTCATATTCCTATCAGGACTCCCGTGGACAGAACTTGACAGGAAGCCAGTTGGCAAGAGATCTTGGGAAGTGTCATTTGCAGACTCCCAGCCTCACCCAACACATAGAAGAATGCAGAAGGGGCTTCAAACAAACAACATTAACTGACACCATTATCTGCAAGATGTGCATGTAAAACAAAAGGAAAGGGAACTGTTTAATCATTCATTCATTCAACAAATATTTATAGCATGCCTTTTAAGTGTCAGATCCTCTTCCAGGTGTGATGATACAGCAAGGTGGGAACAAAACAGACAAAATACCTGCTCAGCATATTTTTGACCTGCTAACTCAGAATAGCTAGGCAGCAAACAAAATAAGTAATTAAATCTTACAATATTTGAGGATGTGTCAAATGCTAAAGGAAAAGTAAAGCAGGAGGAGAGATAGGGAGGCATGCATTACTTAGTAGCTTCAATCATGTCTGACTGTTTGTGACCCCATGGAGTGCAAAAATCCTCTGTCCATTGCATTTTTCAGGCAAGAATACTGGAGTGGGTTGACATGTCCTCCTCCAGGGGATCTTCCTGACCTAGGGATTGAACCCACGCCTCCTGCATTGCAGGCAGATTCTCTACTTCTGAGCCACTAGGGAAGCCCACTAGGGAGGCAGGAGATTGCAATTTATTCAAACAGCAATCTGGAAAGGCTTTTGAAAAAAGGTAAGAACGAGGAGAGGAAAGAAGTCTGAATGAAATGTGAACTAGTTATTTTAATAATACTCCAAGTAAGGATTATGGTGAAAGTGCAGTAGGGATAAAGAAGTTAAAGAAATCTTAGATAGAGAAGACACAGTAATGTGCATAATTTACAGTGTGTCAGTGCAGCCCAGAAACATAAATAGCAATAATGGAATACAAATCACAAAGGAAAAAAATTTAATGGCATCAAAATGGACAAATAAAAAGTGTCAGCAAAATTCAAAGACAAGTGGGTTTGTAGAAATTGTTTGTTACCTAGATCACAAAAAGATAAATATACAAGACAAATAAAGAATTTCTATAATATAATGAGATTTGACATGGGAGAAGGACTCAATACATCATTGCTGGTTGTTGACAGAGAAAGCATGAGGACAACCTCTAAGAGCAGAAGCTGGTCCCTAGCTGATATCCAGAAAGAAAATGCAGACCTCAGACCTGCAGGCTCAAGGAACTGGGTTTTGCCAAAAATCTGAATGAGCCTGGACATGGATTTTCTTTTTTCCCCCGAGACCCCAGATAATAGTTTAACCCAGCTGACATCTTGACCTTGAGAGAATCCAGCAGAGCCTGATTGGACTTCTGATCAGCAGAACTGTGAGATGATACGTAGGTGCTGTTCTAAGCCACTAGTTTGTGATATTTTGCTACATAGCTATAGAAAACTAATACACTATTAAAATCCAAAGACAACATCTACCTGAGTATTGTAGAAAATATCAGATGAAATATTACATCTTCTTCCAGGCTTCTAGATGTCTAAATCTTAGAAAATTTCCAAAACATGACCAAATACAGATTATTGCAATATTATAGCTTAAAAAATAATGAGAAAGACAAACCATTCTAGAGAACATAGGCAAAGGCTTTGAATGGCTAATAAAAATGCAAAAGATCTCTAAATTTAAGAATGCCGGCATGCATGCTCAGTCACTTCAGTTGTGTCTGACTTTTTGTGACCCTATGGACTGTAGCCCGCCAGGCTCCTTTGTCCATGGGATTTTCCAGGTAAGAATACTGGAGTGGGTTACCATGCTCTCCTCCAGGGGCTCTTCCCAACCCAGGATTGAACTTGTGTCTTTTGTGTCTCCTTCATTGTAGGCAGATTCTTTTACCGCTAAGCCATCAGGGAGCCCCCAAATTTCTTAATAACAGCTTACAAAATAACATAGAATGAAATAATTTCTTTAGCTTCAGATTCATGAAAACTGTATAACACCTATTGTTGGAAGGAAATATAAATGGAAGGAAAATGAAAACTCTTATTCACTGATGATAAGGGAATAAAGGAGACCAAAACTTTAACTATTTTGGTAATGGTTATTATGTTCGAATATGTCCATATACTAGTATCAAAAATTCCATTTCAGGTATATTTTATCAAGTATATTTTCCATATTAAAAAGACCAAAAAACTCTACTTAAAAAAAAAAAAAGCTTTGTTATTTTAAAGAATTGCAGTGTAGGAAAAAGAAGGCCTAGNATCTTGTTCTGGTGATGACAATATCTCATTTCCTTACATACCAAACTTAGAGGATTAAAAAAAAAAATAGTTCAGTGAATTCAACACTTATATTCCCCTATTCTCTATATACAAAGACATGGATTCAAAGATTTCATGTCCACTTGATAGGGATGCATAAGAAACAAATCTTGAGAGAGAAAACTGAATATACATGGTTTGAAAAGAAGTTAACCATATACACTTTTAAACAAGGCAACTTGCAATATTTACTTAGAACAAATATTGTGGGACTGTGATATTAAAGATCTCTGGGGGTTCTTATTTTACAGCAAAACATTATGTCAGCTGAGTATTTAACTGAAAAACTAACATGAACATCTTTTGATAGTTGGTACTGATTTTGTCATCACATTCTTGTGGTATTATATGTAGGAAGATGCACACAATAGTTTTCAGTGTAGCATTATTTGTACAGTAATAGAAAATATGAAAACTCCAACTATTCAGCATGGTGTGAATATAGAAACAAATTTTGGAAGATTTGTACAGAGGAATATTATATAGCTTGTAGAATAATCTAGAGCTAAAAATAAAAAAAACTCACATTGAAGTTTGAGTGCTGAGTTCAGTTCACTTCAGTTCAGTTGCTCAGTCATGTCCGACTCTTTGTGACCCCATGAATCGCAGCACCTCCCTGTCCATCACCAACTCCCGGAGTTCACTCAGACTCGCGTCCATCAAGTCAGTGATGCCATCCAGGCATCTCATCCTCTGTTGTCCCTTTTTCTTCCTGCCCCCAATCCCTCCCAGCATCAAAGTCTTTTCCAATGAGTCAGCTCTTTGCATGAGGTGGCCAAAATACTGGAGTTTCAGCTTTAGCATCATTCCTGCTAAAGAAATTCCAGGGCTGATCTCCTTCAGAATGGACCTGATGGATCTCCTTGCAGTCCAAGGGACTCTCAAGAGTCTTCTCCAACACCACAGTTCAAAAGCATCAATTCTTTGGCGCTCAGCCTTCTTCACAGTCCAACTCTCACATCCATAAATGACTACTGGAAAAACCGTAGCCTTGACTAGATGGACCTTTGTTGGCACAGTAATGTCTTTCCTTTGGAATATGCTATCTAGGTTGGTCATAACTTTTCTTCCAAGGAGTAAGCGTCTTTTAATTTCATGGCTGCAATCATCATCTGCAGTCATTTTGGAGCCCAAAAAATAAAGTCTGACAC
>SJYQ01011869.1:85868-100650 GCA_006410935.1 Redunca redunca
GACTTCACATTCCAGGATGTCTGGCTCTAGATGAGTGATCACACTATCGTGATTATCCGGGTCATGAAGATCCTTTTTGTACAGTTCTTCTGTGTATTCTTGCCACCTCTTCTTAATATCTTTTGCTTCTGTTAGGTCCACATCATTTCTGTCCTTTATCGAGCCCATCTTTGCATGAAATGTTCCCTTGGTATCTCTAATTTTCTTGAAGAGATCTCTAGTCTTTCCCATTCTGTTGTTTTCCTCTATTTCTTTGCATTGGTCACTGAAGAAGGCTTTCTTATCTCTTCTTGCTATTCTTTGGAACTTTGCATTCAGATGCTTAAGTCATTTTTAGTGCAATATGTGGCCCAGTCCAAAACAGTATCTAAACTTTGATGGATTGGTTTGAAGGAGGAAAATGTAGTGAGTCTTTCAAGGCTGAAAAATCTCAGATCATCTCTGTCCTATATTTGGAAGTCAAAGTCTCATGGTACAGCTGATCCCACTGAGAAAAGTTTCAATGGTACAGCTCACTTTGAAGTTTGCCTTGCAATTTGGGTGTCTGACTACCGTTGTTGTTTGATCTGAAATTATTATACCCAATTATTTTTTAGTACAGTCAAGTCTGCCTCCACTTAAAGCAGGCTAAGTATCAACATAGGAAGATCTCGAAAACACAATATTGAATGCACATTGCAGAATCATTGAGCAGTGGGAGTCTTTATGTAAATTATGTAAATTTATGAACACATGCAAAAAATGTGGCATATTGTGTTATTCTGAACATATTTAAGAAGAGTATTCTTGGGATGATTATTAGTTACTTGTAGATTGTGTCTGCTTAATCCTCCTAGACACTGAAATCAGAAAAGAAAAAGCTAAACACATATGGCTAACTGGATTTGTTTACCATTTCATCAAAACAAAAATAAGAGTAGCTGCTCCCCTCTTATAGCAGTTTAGACCTGGTATCAGCAGGCACTAGCGCCTCGGTTGATTTGTGTAGTCAGGGGTTGGAATTTCAGGCTACTGAAGTGCTGTGCTACTTGCCCTATTGGTAGCTGGTGACTTGACAATGTAGGAATGATGGCCCTGTCCTCCCTTCAGTGTTTTCACATTCTGCTTTCAGTGCTGAAAAACAGAGACATAAAGCTTTATGTCAAAGCCAGACAGACTTCTCTTGAGGAGCCATTGTCTTTCAGGGACTTCTGGGGAGAACACTAGGCATCAATATTTCTTTTTCATCCAGTGGCAAAAATTCAAGGACCAGGGGAATCACTCAAATATTTATAGGAGCTACCTGTCCATGCCAATGCCTGAGCTCTCATCAAACTTAAAGAAAAGCACAGACCTTGTCATCAAAGGCAGTTACTTTCAGAGGATAAACAACACACACTCTCATATATCTTTAATACAAAAACAAATCTTTGTATTTCTACTGAATGCATTGGTGTTGAAGGGATAATGATCTGTTTTTCTATCCTAAGAAATAAACAATGTTGAAATTTATTCTCTAATGTGAAAATTTTTTCACTTTTGGAAAAGTGTCCATGGGTTTGACCAAGCTTCACATTAAATCTCTGTCTCAGACTATCCTCACTGATTAGTTTTTTTCCACAAACAAAGCCACTGGAACAAGATCCTCAAATCTGCTGCTGCAGCTGCTTAAGCCTCACTGAGTGATCAGGCAGTTATTTTCCTTGCCCCTAACCCACACCTGCAAACTGCTGGCTCAGCAATCCAGCTGCAGAAAGCATGGCCCTTTGCTCTTTCTCAAGGATCTGCTCTTTGCCATCTAATAATGTAGAGCGTATTTTCCTATGTTATTTTGTTTTTAGATTTAGTCAGGATTGTCAGAGATTTTTATTTTCAGAGCCAAACCTCATGTGTTCTGTGACAGGCTCCTCTGTGGACCATTTCAGTTTATGTGACCTGCTTTCTTTTTTATTTTCATCTCTTTATCTTAAAAAAAAACTAAGCCCATTTCATTTCCTCCTTTCAGCTGCATTAGCAGTGCTATGTGGAACAGGATTCAGTACCCTTCCACACTGTGTGCTGATAGGCAGTTACCCTGGGTGTTTTAAAATTTGCTTTTGAGCGGGAGTTTTACTAGAATGAAATAATTATTCCTTCATCCTTGATGTAGTCTTTATATTATCAGTTAAGTAAAGCTGTGACTGTACAAAATGTTTAGAAGTGACATAATTATTTATTACTAGTAGTCAAACATCTGCTGGAAGCTGCAAATTTCCCCAAATACATTAATTTAACAGATATGCTAATATCTGTTAACAGATATGCTAATCCATAGATACATTCTAAATACCAGCTCTTGGACTGGTTAATTCTGACTATATTTCTGTGCATCCATGTTTCTTAAACAAACTTTTAGAGTCAGTTTAATAAGCCAACCAGTTAGATCAGTTGAGATAAAATTGCCGACCTGGTGTGACTGTCCATTTTGACTCATTATACCAAATTCAAGTTTTTATAACAGTAGGCTTTTAATCTTGTAGTTGTGGTCACCACCACTCTAATAACTTTACATGTATATGAATTCTGGCCAGAAGTCCTCAGACCTATTCAGCCTTCCTCCAAGTTGATTCTGAATGAAAATTCAGTCATTATACTTAATTCCTAATCCTGCTGTCAAGTCATTTCACCATCTCCTACTTCATCCATGTTATCTTTTTTCTTTCTTTTTTCTTCATATTGTCTTTCTCATGATGCCATTGTTTCTGAGTATGTTTTATGGAGTTTAATATCTCATCTTCTGATTAGGCCCTCATTGATCTCTTAAAGAGTATCCAGAAACTTTAACCTTCCTTTGGCCCTTCAAGTTTATTCACAAACTAATGACTCTTGTTATTGTGGTCAGACGTTCATTAATCTAACACCTAGCTTCATTAGGATTTTTAATTTAGCATTCTTTCTTACTCCCTTCATGCAATATTTTGACATAACTTTTTCAGGTACAATATTTGCTGATTCTTTCCTTGTGTCCAGTATCATATTGGTTAGACATGTAATAAAAAGAAGTGCAAAATAATTCTTATCCTTGAGGCATTTATACTTAAGAGAGGAGGAAAAGTATAAAACAATAAGACACAATAATTAAAAACTATCTGAGTAGACTTCAAGAGGGCAGGCTGCAGGGCTGTGCACACTGGCAGTTAAGAATTTCAGCTGGTTTTTGACTGCTTGTTCCTATACTGACTTCACCACTTATAAATCACATAACCTTGGGGAAATGTCCTTTAGTTTTTCACTCCTCAGTTTCCTTATATTTTAAATTAAGATACCTATAAAATTTCTTTCATAGGGTTGCTGTCAGAAGGAAAAGAAATGATACACAAACAATTCTTGGGCACATAGTATTAGTATGTGCTTGAAATTTATTAATATGATTATTACTACCTACTCCAACCTTTGGAGGAAGAGTGAAGAGGTAGTTTAGCACAACTGGCAGCTTGTCTTTGGGAGAATGAGAACAAGGTTTTGAGCTATGACGTTTTATCTGGTTTCTGGATCTGCCACTAGAAAACTTTTAGTCACCTCACCTTTCTAGAGTGTACCATTTTGTTGTATGTAACATGAGTGGATTTTAATAATTCACTGTTTCTAATAATTCCCCCTAAACTTGGGTTATGCATGGACCCTTAAGGTTCTCAGTATTTAAAATTAATTTGATTATAATATTACTAATATTACTCAAATAAGTATACCCATAAAGCAAAATATAAATCAGATATAAATCTTTAATACTGATAAAAATTTAAAATTAAACCAAAGTAAGTATTTCCTCCTTTTGGCTTTAATTGCTTTGGTTGCCATGATTTCTTTTGTTTGATTCTATGAAATACAAAGAGATAATGCCTTCATCTAACATCTATGGATTTTATTTATTTACTTTAAGTTTTTATTTTTTGTGGGAGTACAGGTGATTGACAATTCTATGATAGTTTCAAGTGGACAGCAAATGTATCCATTCTCCCTCACACTCACTACTGCTTTTAAACACTTGGGCTTTTCTTTCTTAACCCTTAATAGCACACTGAACATTGTTATTCCAGTCACTTGCAGGTATTAAAATGATCCTATTTAAAATACCTGAAAGTCCAATACAACTTTAGTCAAATGGAGAAAGGTAACATCCTAGTAATATGAAAAAATAAAACCAAGTACCACCTGACGGAGTACACTGAGAAGAAGAGAGCGTCACTTCTGTTATATTCCTGTGAAAGGTACATAACTTGAATTTTATCATGAGCAAATATGCATGAGGCAAACCTGAATTGTAGCATATCCTATAGGAGAACTGGCCTATTCTTTCCAAAATTCTCAAGGTATGAAAGAAAATTAGAAACTCTCCTAGATTGAAAAGCATTAAAGAGACATGACAGTTTAGTGTAATGTGTGCTCCTGGATTGGATCTTTTTGTTACAAGGGACATTATTGGGATATTTGGAAAAACTGAATGGAGTCTGAGGATTTGATGCTAGCTAAGTGTCATTATTTATTCCCAGATTTTGATAGTTATGGAGAAAAAGTCCCTACTTACAGAAATTGCCTGCTAAAGTTTTTGAGAATGATGGGCTGTTGCCTCATCAACTAAATTTAAAATGATTCAGGAAAAAGTTATTTGTACTTGCAACTTTTTCATAATTTCAAAATTACTTTAAAATGTTCTTTAGTGAGCCTGAAAGGAAATATACATATGTATATATCCAATTAAAAAGGAAACTTCAGCATCTTAACACAAGATTAATTATATAAATTGCCACTAATTAATATAATTTAATGTAGACTGATTAAATATTAATTGGTGTTAAGTTAGTTTGCCTCCTCCTGCAGTTTAGTCCTGAACTTCAATATTGTAGTTCCCAAAGAGAAGGGAGTATGTTCTGCTCTAGTTTTCCCTGCTTCATGGCACCTCTGCTGTTCTCTGTTTTCAGACAGAGCTCCTCACTTTTGTTGCTTCTGTTTCCTTGGGGTCTGGAACTTGATAAAGGGTGTTTATTTATTTATTTTTAAAATTAATTAATTTATTTTAATTGGAGGATAATTGCTCTTCAATATTGTGATGATTTCTACCATACAACAAAGGGTGTTTAGAAGGAAAGGACTATGACCTTCCTGTTTGCTTCACACTGTGCTGTTCCCTGATGCTGACCATGCCTGTTCCAAAGGACTCCCAGCTCCCACTCCTCGAGAGTGTCTTAGAAAGCTCCCTTCAGTATCATCTTAGCCCTAGTGACTTCTGAATGTTCACTTGGTCCCATAGTACAAAAGTTTACTACCTCACTATTGAGCTCTGACTGTTCAAGATTTTCTCGTTACACTGTCTATCCCCATTCAACCATCAAGGGCACTGCAAACAGTTTCTAATCTTCAGATTCATCCTAACTAGAGACAAATACCTGTAGCCCTTCATTCCCAAGCTTTGGAGAAATCTCCGTGTTCTGTTCTAACCCTACATGGGTATGGCTTTTTGCAGCTTATCTATCATCTAAAGGAAATAAGAGGCCAGTCTTGCATTCTGAAAATTGTTGCCCCAAATATCAGAGCAGGGCACCCATATTGCCCTTCTTACTCGTACTAGGAAAATGGCACAGAGAGGAAAAGAAACACCAAGGCTTTCTCTACTCCATCTCCTTCAAAGAGTTTTCTCTTCTCAATAAATTCTCAGATTTGAGATGATATTCTCTAAAGGTTTCTTGAACTTTTGTCAACTGTTAGCAAGCTATCAACCTGGGGTTAATTTAAATAATTTCATGCTATAATAAATGAGGCATTTTGGCTGAAGCTAAATTTCTGTAAGCAACACAAATGTGGTTCAGTTCAGTTCATTTCAGTCGCTCAGTAGTGTCCGACTCTTTGCGACCCCATGAATCGCAGCACGCCAGGCCTACCTGTCCATCACCAACTCCCAGAGTTCACTTAAACTCATGTCCATTGAGTCAGTGATGCCATCCAGCCATCTCATCCTCTGTCGCCCCCTTCTCCTCCTGCCCCCAGTCCCTCCCAGCATCAGAGTCTTTTCCAATGAGTCAACTCTTCGCATGAGGTGACCAAAGTACTGGAGTTTCAGCTTTAGCATCATACCTTCCAAAGAAATCCCAGGGCTGATCTCCTTCAGAATGGATTGGTTGGATCTCCTTGCAGTCCAAGAGACTCTCAAGAGTCTTCTCCAACACCATAGTTCAAAAGCATCAATTCTTCCGCACTCAGCCTTCTTCACAGTCCAACTCTAACATCCATACATGACTACTGGAAAAACCATAGCCTTGACTAGATGGACCTTAGTCAGCAAAGTAATGTCTCTGCCTTTGAATATGCTATCTAGGTTGGTCATAACTTTTCTTCCAAGGAGTAAGGTAGTGATGGTTAAGAAAAGCTTTTTATTTCATTTTATCTATACTATGGAGTAACTTATTTCTCCCATTTCCTTTCCCTATTCAAACTGCAAGGCACCTTGAGGCTTCCCAGCTTCCCTGGTGGCTCAGACAGTAAAGCGTCTGCCTGCAATGCAGGAGACCTGGGTTTGATCCCTGGGTTGGGAATATCCTGTGGAGAAGGAAATGGCAACCCACTCCAGTATTCTTGCCTGGAAAATTCCATGGATGGAGGGGCCTGGTAGTTTACAGTCCATGGAATCACAAAGAGTCAAATATGACTGAACAATTTCACTTGATCCTCTTCATTAAACAGACTGATCCAATTCTCTTATTGGCTCAAATTAATAGTTTTTGACACTTACATGATTATAAACACAACGGCAATTTAAGATTTTTATCCAGGCAATTACAAGGTGTTCATTCAGGTGGTTAAGAATATCTTTGCTTTAAATTATCACTGGGGTACAAACTTGCAATATGTGTATGAGCCCTGATAGGACCAAATAACTTTGTCTGCTTTTTCAAATATAGAATCATTATGACTTTGACAGCATACAATATACCCTTGAAATTAGTCCTTTATGTGATTGAGGACACACCAGTGATAAAATCAAATCTGACCTTTAAGAACACTTGAGCTGTTCCCTTTTTATAGAAAGCCACCCTTTCCCAACATTCTCTCCCTTAAAAATGGTACAGAAAACTTGCCTGTAGATATATGTAAGACATGTTATTTTTGTCTATAGGAATATCTATATATGATGCGTGCAATATAAATTTCATAATCACGTTAGAAACAGAAGGTAAGCTTAGTTCTCCATGTATCTTATCCCAATGTCCAAGTATTTTTTAAAAAGTTATTGAAATGTTTTATTATATTATTGACAGTGGCTCAGATGGTAAAGAATCTGCATGTAATGCAGGAGACCTGGTTTCGATTCCTGGGTCAGGAAGATTCACCTGGAGAAGGAAATGGTAATCCACTTTAGTATTCTTGCCTGGAAAATCCCACGGACAGAGGAGCCTGGCGGGCTACAGTCCATAGGGTTGCAAAGAGTCAGACACGACTGACTAACTTTTAGGATGCCTGATCCTGTCAGTGTAGCTTTGTAACTCCCAGATTTGGACAAGCATGTGGAAAAAGGGGGGCTTCCCTGGTAGCACTCACGTAAAGAATACACCTGCAATTCAGGAGACCCTGGTTCAATTCCTGGGTTGGGACGATCCCCTGGAGAAGAGATAGGCTACCCATGCCAGTATTTTTGGACTTCCCTTGTGGCTCAGCTGGTAAAGAATCTGCCTGCAATGCAGGAGACCTGGGTTCGATCCCTGGGTTGGGAAGATCCCCTGGAGAATGGGAATGGCTACCCACTCCAGTATTCTGGCCTGGAGAATTCCATGGACTGTACAGAAAAAAGGAAAAGAAAAAGATTGTAAAAACCACCTACTATTACTTGGCCATCTATCTTCTACAACATGGTGGAGTAGGAGGACGTGCATTCATCTTCTGCAAGAACTCCAAAATTATAACTCGCTGCTGAACAACCATCCACAGGAGAATGTTGGATCCCACCAAAAACATACCCAACATCCAAGGACAAAGGAGAAGCCCCAGCAAGACGGTAGGAGGAGCAAAATCTCATTTAGAATCAAACCCCATTCTCACCAGAGACGTTCAGAGGGCTCAAACAAAACCTTTTGCACACAAGGAGACCCCACAGAGAATAAGTCAGACCTGCCTTTGAGTGTTTGAGTGTCTCCTGTGTATGGGTCATCAGTGGCCTGCCACAGGGACAGGGGCTCTGGGAGCAGCAGACATGGGTGTGGCATAAACCCTCTTGGAAGAGGCCACCATTAACCCTACCATAGAGCCTCCAGAGCTTACACAAGACTGGGGAAACAGACACTTGGAGGGCACAAACAAAACTTTGTCTGCACCAGGACCCAGGAAAATGGAGCAGGGACCCCACAAGAGACAGACCCATGAGTGTCCAGGACCTCCGGTGGAGGCATGGGTTGGTGATGGCCTGCTGCAGGGTCTGGGGCACTGAGTATGGTAGTGCATGCATAGGGCCTTTTGAAGGAGGTTGCCATTATCCTCATTGCCCCCAACATAGTTTGGTCTCAGGTCAAACAACAGAGAGGGAACTCAGCCATGTCCATCAACAGAAAATTGGATTAAAGATTTACTGAGAAAGGCTCTGCCCATCAAAACAAGACCCAGTCCCCCTCCACAGTCAGTCTCTTCCATCAGGCGGCTTCCACTAAGTCTCTTACCCTTATCCATCAGAGGGCAGACAGAGTGAGACCCACAATCACAGAAAACTAATAAAATGATCACATGGACCACAGCCTTGTCTAACTCAATGAAACTATGAGACACGCTGTGTAGGGCCACCCAAGACAGATGTGTTACGGTGGAGAGTTCTGACAAAATGTGGTCCACTGGAGAACGGAATGGCAAATCACTTCAGTATTCTTGCCTTGAGAACTCCATGAACAGTATGAAAAAGCAAAAAGGTATGACACTGAAAGATGAACTCCCCAGGTCTATATGTGCCCAATATGCTCTTAGAGAAGAGTGGAGAAATAACTCCAGAAAAAATGAAGAGACAGGGCCAAAGAAAAAACAGCACCCAGTTGTGTATGTGACTGGTGATAGAAGTAAATTCCGAAGCTGTAAAGAACAATATTGCATAGGAACCTGGAATGTTAGGTCCATGAATCAAGGCAAATTGGAAGTGGTCAAATAGGAGATGGCAAGAGTGAACACTGACATTTTAGGAATCAGCAAACTAAACTGGACTGGGATTGGGTGAATTTAACTCAGATGAGCATTATATCTACTACCATGGGCAAGAATCCCTTAGAAGAAATGGAGTAGCCCTCATAATCGGCAAAAGAGTTCAAAATGCAGTACTTGAGTGTGATCTCAAAAATGACAAAATGATCTCTGTTCATTTCCAAGGCAAACCATTCAATATCACAATAATCCAAGTCTATGCCCTGACCAGTAATGCTGAAGAAGCTGAAATTGAATGGTTCTATGAAGACCTACAAGACTTTCTAGAACTAACACCCATAAAAAGATGTCCTTTTCATTATAGGGGAATGGAATGCAAAAGTAGGGAATCAAGAGATATCTGGAATAACAGGCAAATTTGGCCTTGGAGTACAAAATGAAGCAGGGCAAAGGCTAACAGAGTTTAGCCAAGAGAACAAACTGGTCATAGCAAACACCCTCTTCCAACAACACAAGAGATGACTCTACAAATGGACATCACCAGGTCTATACCAAAATCAGATTGATTATATTCTTTGCAGCCAAAGATGAAGAAGCTGTATACAGTCAGCAAAAACAAGACTGGGAGCTGACTGTGGCTCAAATCACGAACTTCTTATTGCCAAATTCAGACTGAAATGGAAGAATGTAGGGAAAACCGCTAGATCATCCAGGTATGATCTAAATCAAATCCCTTATGATTATACAGTGGAAGTGACAAATAGATTCAAGAGATTAGTCTGATTGACAGAGTGCCTGAAGAACTGTGCACAGAAGTTTGTGACATTGTACAGGAAGCAGTGATCAAGACCATCCCAAGAAAAAGAAATGCAAAAAGGTAAAATGGTTGTCTGAGTAGGCCTTACAAATGATACCTAATGGTGAACCACGTCGGATTTGTGATCTCCAAAGAAGAAGATTTAGCTTCTGGACTAGGGACCAGGCTTGATCACTCAAGAGCTCTTGTGTAGCGGAGTTATATTAAAGTGAAAAAGGGGGAGAGAAACCTTTTGACATAGGCATCAGAAGGGGGATGGAGAATGCCCCATCTCTAGCCTTAGCAAGGGAATTATATACTTTTAAATTGGTTATTAAGATAAATCAAAAGACTGTCTCAAGGTTGTAATGATCTTAGTAGACCCATTTCCATAATATACATTTTAAGATAACAGGATTAGTCAGAAGGTTTTCAGGAAGGAGAAACATGACCTCAAGCAGGATACATTATTGTTATATAATCCTTACTAAAGAATGTAGAAAAAAAGTTTGTCCTTTCCTCCTCCTTGAGAATTCCAGGCCCTATTTCCTCCTTGAGAGCCCCAGACTCCTTTCTGCTCCTTAGGGACCCCAGACTTTTTAATCAACCTGCCTAGGAATTGACTCTCTCATTCCCCCTTTTCTTCTAGGAGAATTATGTTGCCAAGGGAAAGGGGCATCGTTTTCATTCCATAACTACTTCCTGCTTTTGAGGTGCATGATCTCTAAATTGTTGAGGCAACATATTTGCCTAACCCTCATAGTGAAGGTCTCTGATTCAGGGGCCCCAAGTAATAGAGGAGGCTGTGGCACTCGTAGAAGCCTGGACACACATATGTAACTTAAAAGCTTTCAGATGGTTAGGAGCAAACACCATTTTGCAGTTACAGATGTAAGGCCAAATAGTGGTTAAACCAGGTTAAAACCTAATCAAAATTAAGTCACATTATGTCCATAGTTAAGGTACAATATGTCATACCAGTCCATCTTTAAGATTGTTAGATGTCATCAGATCAAGAAGAGGGATCACATATGACTGTTGTTGGTGAAGGTATTTGTCGAGTTGAAGAAAGTCCTTTCCTTGAAGTGGAGAAATTCACCATGTGAAGTCTTCAATTGATGAGGAGGGGGAGTGCTCCACAGACCCAGCAATTAGACCCATTTTGAAGGCTGGATCAGGGGTCACCTCACAAAGTTTTTGAAATGTCTGTTGAAAAGTTGAAAGCTGAGTCACATAGTTAGTTAATTCCAAGGTTAAGGATCTATGATAGTATCTGTGCACAAAAATGGTCTGTCATTGAGATAATCCCATTTTTGGGGGGCAGTTCAAGCCCTCATTAAAGGTATGGGTAAAATTTCCCTGAGTTAGCTTATATGAATGTCTTTTAATAATGTCATTAGCCTTTCCAACTTTTTCTGAAGATTGGGGTCTCCAGGAACAGTGCAAGTGATATTCTATTCCTCGAGTTTTTGACACCCCTTGAGTTACAGCAACTTTAAAGATGGAGCATTGTTGCTTTGAATTATAGAGTTTAAGATCCCACTTACACCATGAAAAATCAGTACACTAAGATTTTGCCCATTAGTAAACTTATGAGCTTTAGGCATTAGCAAAACAATAGTAGCAATTACCCTCAAGCAATGTAGTCATAGCCTTTTTTCAGTAACAAGCAAACTAAACTCTGATGCTGTTGCTGCTGCTGCTGCTAAGTTGCTTCCGTCGTGTCCGACTCTGTGCGACCCCATAGACGGCAGCCCACTAGGCTCCTCCGTCCCTGGGATTCTCCAGGCAAAAACACTGGAGTGGGTTGCCAGTTCCTTCTCCATATATGATCCTTTTAAAAGACAAAGATATGCTTTTGAAAACCGCATATCATCCAGACCTTCTTATGATACATTTTTGTATGTATTTTAATAATATATTTTCTAGTTACAAAAATGTATGCTTTATAGGAATTTGGAAAATGTAGAAAAACCAAATGAAGAAAACAGAAAGCCTATATTCTCCAGCCATACAAAAAAAAAAAAAAAAATCCCTGTACAACCAGCCCTGTGTCAGATCAGATCAGATACTGAGTAAGCTATATTCTGACTGCGAGCTATTACTCGCAATGCTGCAAGCAACATGCTTTCTGATCATCTCTAAATATCTCCTTAAGAGAAGACTGAAAATGAGCCAGTGATTCAGAGAAGATCAATTCGAAAAGCATGATAATGACTCCAAGGACACAAGGAAGGGCGTTGGTCCAGTGATGGTCAGGTCTCCCAGCTCTCACTGTCGAGGGTCCAGGTTCAACCCCTGGTGGGGGAATTAAGACCCCATAAGCCAGTGGGAGCCTCCTGGCCCTGGGGGGCTGAGGAGGGTATCCACTGGGCCATGCCAAGCAAGGTTTGTCGTCTCTATCCACAAAAACTGGTGGAGTTTGGCCCAAACAAAAGAGCTGAGTCCAGCTGCTCCCAAGGTTTTCACTGGTTCTGAGGAGGCTGTAATCCACCTAGGGAAGGATGAGGAGGGGGCAGGCTGCAGCCCCTCACAGATAGACATGAAGCCCTCTGCAAGGCCCTGAAGACTGCGTTTCTTTTCACAAAGTCAGAAGGCACACCTGCGTTCCGGGAAGGAACTGAAGAGATTGACTGAGTTGTTTTCTCAGTCAAACACTTTTTGGAATCAATGGGCTCTGAGTGTAGCCTGAGTGGTTCACAAAAATGTACATCTGTACTGATGTGACCCAGGAGAAAAATAAAGCAACGCTGATTTTCTTACAAACACACACACACACACACACACACACACACGTACTTGGCCTCAAGGCGGACTGAAGACAGAATTATTAGGCCATCTGCCTTTTCCCTCACTGAACAACGACCACTTGGCCAAACTCCACCATTTCTAAGGATGTCAGGTAAACTGGTGTAAATGAAGTCAGGATGTTAGAGGAGACTAACAGACAGTGCGTATGAATCAGATTCAAGTCTCCGTGAAGCTAACTGGCACGCAAACCTGAGAACCGGCTGATCCCGGGTGATGGTCACACAGAGACGCACACGCCCAGCCACCCGCCTGCCCAGGCATCTCGATCTGGCCGCGGCAGCCTCATGGGCCACGGTCCCTGCAGGCACTCCCCTTTCATAAACCCACTTCGCAGAGCACGTGACAAACGGGCCTCTCCATCCCTGAAGTCCTTGGTCTGAGGACTGTACCTTCCTGGGCTCTGCTGAAATCTGTCATCAAAGACTACAGAGTTCTGTTAGGCAAGCTCAAAGTTAGAGCCTGCAGGAGAGCAGATTGAAGAGCCTTAAAAGCCTTTGGGGTCTCTGAGGACCAAACCAGCTTGTCAGCTTGGGGGTACTGAATCTCAATTATAAGTTTATATAAAGGCCAGGCAAGTTCCCCATACAATTATATATAGAAAGGTCAAAGAGACCAGGAAAAGGTGACTGGTAAAGGAAAGTTCAGTCCACATGCTCCGCCTATTTCTGGCTGCTCCCCTCACAGGGACCTTGGGTGTCTCTTTGCACTGGGGGTTGGTATAAACCTCCAACAAGGCTTCCATTTCTGGGGCTGCCTTCAGTCATCACGAGGCATCACAAAACCACAAAGTAGGGCTCATCACTTGTTTCGCACAGGGTGTGTCATTCATTTACACAAGCACACCGTAGAGTTAGTAAAGTAAATCAGAAAACGTGAATACTGAGAAAATAGTCTAGAGCTCTGAGTGTTCTTACCTTGTCCTGAAAATCCTAGATGAGCCCCCAAGATGATAGCTTACTGTGAACTATGTCAGATTTGTGATCTCTGAAGAAGACTTAGCTTCGGGATCAGGGACCAGGCTTGATAACTCAAGAGCTCTTGTGCAACAGGGTTTTATTAAAGTGAAAAAGGGACAGAGAAAGCTTCTGACATGGGCATCAGAAGGGGGATGGACAGTGCCCCCATCCCTAGTCTTAGCAAGGGAAATATATACTTTTAAATTGGTTATTAGAATAAATAAAATAAAGTCTCAAGGTTGTAAAGATCTTACTAGACTCATTCCCATAATATACATTTAAAGATAACAGGATAAGTCAGTTCAGTTCAGTTCAGTCACTCAGCTGTGTCTGACTCCTTGTGACCCCAAGAATCACAGAACGCCAGGACTCCCTGTCTATCATCAACTCATGGAGTTCACTCAAACTCATGTCCATCGAGGCGGTGATGCCATCCAGCCATATCATCCTTTGTCATATCCTTCTACTCCTGCCCCCAATCCCTCCCAGCATCAGAGTCTTTACCAATGAGTCAACTGTTCGCATGAAGTGGCCAAAATACTGGAGTTTCAGCTACAGCATCAGTCCTTCCAATGAACACCCAGGACTGATCTCCTTTAGGATAGACTGGTTGGATCTCCTTGCAGTCCAAGGGCCTCTCATGAGTCTTTTCCAACACCACAGTTCAAAAGCATCAATTCTTCAGCGCTCAGCTTTCTTCACAGTCCAACTCTCACATCCATACACTACTACTAGAAAAACCATAGCTTTGACTAGATAGACCTTTGTTGGTAAAGTAATGTCTTTCCTTTGGAATATGCGATCTAGGTTGGTCATAACTTTTCTTCCAAGGAATAAGCATTTTTTAATTTCATGGATGCAATCACCATCTGCAGTCATTTTGGAGCACCCCAAAATAAAGTCTGACACTGTTTCCACTGTTTCCCCATCTATTTGCCATGAAGTGATGGGACCAGATGCCATGGTCTTCGTTTTCTGATATTGAGCTTTAAGCCAACTTTTTCACTCTCCTCTTTCACTTTCATCAAGAGGCTTTTTAGTTCCTTTTCACTTTCTGCCATAAGGGTGGTGTCATCTGCATATCTGAGGTTATTGA
>SJYQ01011869.1:100791-118286 GCA_006410935.1 Redunca redunca
AACTGTTGCTTCCTGACCTGCATACAGGTTTCTCAAGAGGCAGGTCAGGTGGTCTAGTATTCCCAACTCTTTCAAAATTTTCCATAGTTTATTGTGATCCACACAATCAAAGGCTTTGGCATAGTCAATAAGGCAGAAATAGATGTTTTTCTGGAACTCTCTTGCTTTTTTGATGATTCAGCAGATGTTGGCAATTTGATCTCTGGTTCCTCTGCCTTTTCTAAAACCAGCTTGAACATCTGGAAGTTTGTGTTTCACATATTGCTGAAGCCTGGCTTGGAGAATTTTGAGCATTACTTTACCAGCGTGTGAGATGAGTGCAATTATGTGGTAGTTTGAGCATTCTTTGGCATTGGAATGAAAACTGACCTTTTCCAGTCCTGTGGCCACTGCTGAGTTTTCCAAATTTGCTGGCATATTGAGTGCAGCACTTTCACAGCATCATCTTTCAGGATTTGAAATAGCTCCACTGGAATTCCATCACCTCGACTAGTTTGTTCGTAGTGATACTTTCTAAGGCCCACTTGACTTCACATTCCAGGATGTCTGGCTCTAGGTGAGTGATTGATCACACCATCATGATTATCTTGGTCATGAAGCTCTTTTTTGTACACTTCTTCTGTGTATTCTTGCCATCTCTTCTTAGTATCTTCTGCTTCTATTTGGTCCATACCATTTCTGCCCTTTATCGAGCCCATCTCTACATGACATGTTCCCTTGGTATCTCTAATATTCAGAAGCGTGCCTGCTGTGATGGAACATGCAGAAGCACGGCGGAGAGGAGCTACCCCTCACCCAAGGTCAGGGGTGGCGACCAAGAGTGCCAGGCTGCATCTGCACAGGAGCAGCAGAGTACCATGACCGAGGTCAGGGGCAGCGGCCAAAACAAGCTACTGCATGCCAGAGTCAAGGTGGCGGCCGAGAGGAGCTACCACATGGCTGAGGTCAGGGGAGGCGGCTGAGGGGAGCAACCCCACGTCCAAGGAGCGGTGGCTGCACGGGTGCAGGAGGGCCGAGAGGAGCTACTCCACATCTAAGGTCAGGAGGGGCAGCTGCGAGGAGATATCCCTTGGTCAAGGTAAGGAGAAGTGGCTGTGCTTTGCTCGAGCAGCTGTGAAGAGATACCCTGCGTCCAAGGTAAGAGAAACCCAAGTAAGACGATAGGTGTTGCAAGAGGGCATCAGAGGGCAGACACACTGAAACCTTAATCACAGAAAACTAGCCAATCTGATCACATGAACCACAGCCTTGTCTAACTCAATGAAACTAAGCCATGCTGTGTGGGGCCACCCAAGACAGACGGGTCATGGTGGAGAGGTCTGACAGAATGTGGTCCACTGGAGAAGGGAATGGCAAACAATTTCAGTGTTCTTGCCTTGAGAACCCCATGAACAGTATGAAAAGGCAAAATGGTAAGATACTGAAAGGGTAACTCCCCTGGGTCAGTAGGTGCCCAATATGCTACTAGAAATCAGTGGAGAATTAACTCCAGAAAGAATGAAGAGAGGGAGCCAAAGCAAAAACAATACCCAGTTGTGGATGTGACTGGTGATAGAAGCAAGGTCCAATGCTGTAAAGAGCAATATTGCATAGGAACCTGGAATGTCAGGTCCATGAATCAAGGCAAATTGGAAGAGGTCAAACAGGAGATAGCAGGAGTGAATGTCGACATTCTAGGAATCAGCGAACTAAAATGGACTGGAAATGATGAATTTAACTCAGATGACCATTATATCTACTACTGTGGGCAGGAATCCCTTAGAAGAAATGGAGTAGCCATGATGGTCAACAAAAGAGTCCAAAATGCAGTTTGGATGCAATCTCAAAAACGACAGAATGATCTCTGTTCGTTTCCAAGGCAAACCATTCAATATCACAGTAATCCAAGCCTATGCCCCAACCAGTAATGCTGAAGAAGCTGAAGTTGAATGGTTCTATGAAGACCTACAAGACCTTTTAGAACTAACACCCAAAAAAGATGTCCTTTTCATTATAGGGGACTGGAATGCAAAAGTAGGAAGTCAAGAAACACAAGGCAAATTTGGCCTTGGAGTACAAAATGAAGCAGGGCAAAGGCTAACAGAGTTTTGCCAAGAGAACAAACTGGTCATAGCAAACACCCTCTTCCAACAACACAAGAGAAGACTCTGCACATGGACATCACCAGATGGTCAACACCAAAATCAGATTGATTATATTCTTTGCAGCCAAAGATGGAGAAGCTCTATACAGTCAGCAAAAACAAGACTGGGAGCTGACTGTGACTCAGATCATGAACTCCTTATTGCCAAATTCAGACTTAAATTGAAGAAGTGGGGAAAACCACTAGACCATTCAGGTATGACCTAAATCAAATCCCTATGATTATACAGTGGAAGTGAGAAATAGATTTAAGGGACTAGATCTGATACAGTGCCTGATGAACTATGGACAGAGACTCATGACACTGTACAGGAGACAGGGATCAAGACCATCCCCATAGAAAAGAAATGCAAAAAATCAAAATGGCTGTCTGAGGAGGCCTTACAAATAGCTGTAAAAGGAAGAGAAGCCAAAAGCAAAGGAGAAAAGGAAAGATATAAGCATCTGAATGCAGAGTTCCAAAGAATAGCAGGGAGAGATTAGAACACCTTCCTCAGCGATCAATGTAAAGAAATAAAGGAAAACAACAGAATTGGAAAGACTATAGATCTCTTAAAGAAAACAGGATTACTCAGACGATTTTCATGAAGGAGAAATGTCCTCAAGCAGGATACATTATTGTTATATAATCCTTACTAAGGAATGTATGAAAAAATGTTTGTCTTTTTCTCCTCCTTGAGAATTCCAGACCCCTATCTCCTCCTTGAGAGCTCCAGACTCCTTTCTTCTCCCCAGGGACCCTGGACTTTTTATCAACCTGCTAGGAACTGACTCTCTTGCAAACAGCCGAGAAAAGAAGAGAAACTAAAGGCAAAGGAGAAAAGGAAAGATATACCTATTTGAATGCAAAATTCCAAAGAATAGCAAGGAGAGATAAGAAAGCCGTCCTCAGTGATTAATGCACAGAAATAGAGGAAAACAGTAGAATGGGAAAGACTAGGGATGTCTTCAAGAAAATTAGAACCATCAAGGGAACATTTCATGCAAAGATGAGCACCAATAAAGGACAGAAATGGTATGGACCTAACAGAAGCAGAAGATATTAAGAAGAGGTGGCAACAATACACAGAAGAACTGTACAGAAAAGATCTTAGTGACCCAGATAACCACAATGATGTGATCATTCACCTAGAGCCAGACATCCTGGAATGTGAAGACAAGCGGGCCATAGGAAGCATCACTACAAATAAAGCTAATGGAGGTGATGGAATTCCAATTAAGCTATTTCAAATCCTAAAAGATGATGCTGTGAAAGGGCTGCACTCAGTATGCCAGCAAATTTGGAAAATTCAACAGTGGGAATAGGGCTGGAAAAGGTCAGTTTTCATTCCAATCCCAAAGAAAGACAATGCCAAAGAATGTTCAAACTGCTGCACAACTGTACTCATCTCCCACAATAGGAAAGTAATGCTTAAAATTCTCCAAGCCAGGCCGCAATAGTATGTGAACCATGAACTTCCAGATGTTCAAGCTGGATTTAGAAAAAGCAGAGGAAACAGAGATCAAATTTCCAACATCCATTGGATCATCAAAAATAAGAGAGTTCCATAAAAACGTCTATTTTTTGCTTTACTGACTATGCCAAAGCCTCTGACTGTGTGAATCACGACAAACTGTGGAAAATTCTTCAAGAGATGGGAATACCAGGCCACCTGACCTACCTCTTAATAAACCTGTATGCAGGTCAAGGAGAAACATTTAGAACTGGACATGGAGCAACAGACTGGTTCCAAATCTGGAAAGGAGTACGTCAAGCCTGTACATTTTCACCCTGCTTATTTAATTTATATATCGAATACATCATGCAAAATGCCAGGCTTCATGAAGCAAAAGCTGGACTCAAGATTCCTGGGAGAAATATCAATAACCTCAGATACACAGATGACACCACCATTATGGCAGAAAGTGAAGAAGAACTAAAGAGCCTCTTGATGAAAGTGAAAGAGGAGAGTGAAAATATTGGCTTAAAACTCAGCATTCAGCAAACTAAGATCATGGCATCCGGTCTCATCACTTCATGGCAAATAGATGGGGAGACAGTAGAAACAGTGGCAGACTTTATTTTCTTAGGCTCCAAAATCACAGCAGATGGTGACTGCAGCCATGAAATTAAAAGACACTTGCTCCTTGGAAGAAAAGCTATGACCAACCTAGACAGCATATTCAAAAGCAGAGACATTACTTTGCCAACAAAGGTCCATCTAGTCAAAGCTATGATTATTCCAGCAGTCATATATGGATGGAAGAGTTGAAGTATAAAGAAAGCTGAGCACCAAGAAATGGATGCTTTTGAACTGTTTTGCTGGAGAAGACTCTTGAGAGTCCCTTGGACTTCAAGGAGATCAAATCAGTTAAACCTAAAGGAAATCAGTCCTGAATACTCATTGGACGGACTAATGCTGAAACTCGAATACTTTGGCCACCTGATGTGAAGAACTGACTCATTGGAAAAGCTCCTGATGCTGGGAAAGATTACAGGCAGGAGGAGAAGGGGATGGCAGAAGACAAGATGATTGCATGGCATCACTGAGTCAGTAGACATGAGTTTGAGCAAGCTCCAGGAGTCAGTGATGGGCAGGGAAGCCTGGTGTGCTGTAGTCCATGACAAAGAATCAAACATGACAGAGTGACTGAACTGAATTGAACTGAATTCCTTGGCCATAGCTACTTCATCAGTTGTTGCTTCAAATGTTGTAATGCTAGATGGTTTTACTGAGCACATAAAGTTTCTGAGGAGCATATTTTCCATTTCTCTATATTCTTCACAGTTTCTCTTGCAGATGCAAATGTAGACTTCTCTCAATAAACTCAAATAAATGTTGAGATAAATGCTGAATGTGACTCAGCTAGCTGGTAACAGGCTTACTGGGAAATTTTCTGTGAAATACTGATTCAAATATTTTGTAATAAGAATCAAAAGAATAATGAATGATCTTAACTGAATTTTACTGTTTGTTTCTCTGAATCCTACATGGAAGAAGATTGTTCAGAATGGATCACTTCAAAACCTGTAAAAAGATAATAGGCAATCATGGGTTTCCCTCCCAGCCACATAACTCAAGGTATAGACTCTTCTGATCTTAATCTCTTATTCTCATTCCAAGATGCTCTTGCTTTTTAATCTGCAGCCTGCATTCTTGATTTGTCTATGATTTGTAAGCATGCTGTGCATGACACAGTAATGTTATTCTGTGTCTGTTATTCTCAAAGGTGCAATTAGAGAACAGTACTTATTTATTTCCCCATAGGTTGATCTCAATATTTGCAAACATTTTAATGATAACAGCACCAAAGTTTCCATAAAATACCTTTTATTTTTGTTGTAGTGTTTTTCTAGTTTTTCCCAGCTAGAAATTTAGTACTGGGTTTTACCTGAAATGTACAAGTAGATCTTATTTTTATTTTCACCTGCTTATTTTTACTTAAGATTAAATTGCATTTACTATTTTCAGTGAGACAAGTATTTTAAACAGTTGTTCATTAAGGTTACCATTTATAATCCCCCTGAAGATCATGGCATCTGGTCCCATCACTTCATGGGAAATAGATGGGGAAACAGTGGAAACAATGTCAGACTTTTTTGGGGGGGGGGGCTCCAAAATCACTGCAGATGGTGACTGCAGCCACTAAATTAAAAGATGCTTACTCCTTGGAAGAGAAGTTATGACCAACCTAGATAGCATATTCAAAAGCAGAGACATTACTTTGCTGACTAAGGTCCATCTAGTCAAGGCTATGGTTTTTCCAGTAGTCATGTATGGATGTGAGAGTTGGGCTGTGAAGAAGGCTGAGTGCCGAAGAATTGATACTTTTGAACTGTGGTGTTGGAGAAGACTCTTAAGAGTCCCTTGGACTGCAAGGAGATCCAACCAGTCCATTCTGAAGGAGATCAGCCCTGGAATTTCTTTGGAAAGACTGATTCTAAAGCTGAAGTCCAGTACTTTGGTCACCTCATGCAAAGAGTTGACTCATTGGAAAACTCTGATGCTGGGAGGGACTGGGGGCAGGAGGAGAAGGGGACGACAGAGGATGAGATGGCTGGATGGCATCACAGACTCGATAAATGTGAATCTGAGTGAACTCCGGGAGCTGGTGATAGAGAGGGAGGCCTGGCGTGCTGTGATTCATGGGGTCGCAAAGAGTCGGACACAACTGAGCGACTGAACTGACTGACTGACTGACTTGCTATATTATATTTGCACCAGAAAAAAACCCAGAAATGTTTAGCTACAGTTGGCAAGAAACATTTTACATAATAGCTGGGACAATAAAACCTTAATTTTGGTCCATAAATAGATGGTTTTAATAATTAACTGATTTATGAAATAAGGCCCATTATTTTGTAGTTAAAATCATCAGATATTCAACTACCATAAGGAAATTTTTGGTTGATTTGAGCTTGCTTATTTTATCTAAAAAAAACATATTTGTGATTATATGAATTTTTCAATGTATACTGTCAAGGTGTATATCACATACTATGTTTAAACCCTTGTAAACAAAAAGGATAACATATACACAATAAGAATTATGTAAGTGAAGTGAATATCTTTAAGCCAATAGCTAAAAATAACTGAGTTACGCAAAGCTACTAATCAAAATCTAAGGAGAAAAACTTTCTCAGCACTGTTCTCATTTTCTCCTGGTAATTGGTTTTCCTTTTTCATACCTCTGGAATTAGAGGAGACTTAACAGTGGAAGAAGAAAAGGCACACAGAGAAAATGAGAACTTGACAGACCCACAGAATTAACATCGGCTTTCTCTTCAGTCTTGTTAATGACAGACTTGCTCATAATGCCTGTAACTATGGGAAATCTCATTCATTGGTGAGCCACTTTTGGATTTCTTTGTATTTGTGGCAGATCGTATATATTTGACTGGTTTTCTTCCTTACATTTTCTTTTTTATGATTGTGTGAAATACTAGTGCTGGATGGAAAATATTGAAATAAAAGTTGCCTTTCCCTGGTTTAGCCTTTAAAAAAACTAGAAAAACTTTAAAATGAGGCTAGAGCTTTGTCCTTCTCTAGTACCCTACTACTGTGTCTCTGTTTCCTTTCAAGCAATAATGAACTGAGCATTTCGTAATAGATATCAGTAGATGCCTTGAGATAAATCGTCACCAACAGAAAAGTCTGGAACTCAGAGTAGTGGAGCAGAAATATCTTTATACAAAGAATCTGGTCAAGTCTCTTGACTTTAGTTTAAAACTTCTTCCTATGGCTGATTCATGTTGATGGCATGGTGGAAACCATCACGATATTGTAGAATAATTATTTACCAATTAAAATAAAATAAAAAAGGAACTTCCTCCTGTATGCCACTATTCCTCAATCACTCCAGAAAACAATCAACCCTTTATCTATGATGCCCCAGAGCAAAAACCACAATTCTCTTAAACTCTGTAATTAGGATTTTCCCCCTATTTCACTTCTTGAATTTTAATCCCTCATCATAATTATTACATTGTTACTGTAATACTTGATGATGAAAGTAATATATTTTCTTTAGAGAAAATGTGAAAAATAAAGAAAATAGAGAGAGCAATTAATCCTATCTAAAGATGGGTTAGTAATAATAATTTTGATACATATATTGCAAGGTTTAGTTCTATGCATACAGGTACTTACTACATACATTAATATCTTCAGGGTGTAGAGGAGTATAGTGTATGCTCAGTAAATACTTATTGAGTGGACCATTGAACGTAGAGATCATGTTGGGGCAAGGAGGAGACCAAAACATCATCAATGCAAAAGGCATAGACCTAAGTAAAATGAACAATGAGGGAAATGAGGCAATATTACATCCACAGAATTCCTTCTTTTCCTTACATGCTCAATTACATAATATATAGCATAAGGATTGTAGATTCAAATTCCAGTCTAATGCTTAATTTCTGGAAATGGAGGCATGTTCTAGGGTTGTCTGTGCCAGAGGCTGTCTCATCTTCTTTGTTTGGGAGCAAGATTCCTACTTTCCCTGCAGGGTCTCTTTTTATCCTACCATCTAAGCATCTGATTGGAAGGAGTTTGATATTGCTTCATACAATTCTATCACTTTGAGGAACACAGTGAAGTCTCTGGGGCTAATTTACAGACAGATATAATCAGTTTAAATCCACAGCATGAGATATTCAAATAGAGGTCCAAGTTTGAGTAAGTTTTGTGAAGGAAAACTTGAAAATCTTTTCAAGTACTTCTTAAACTTACTCTCAAAAGAATAGTCTAATTTTATATTCTCCATTGCACTGCATAAATTTCCTCTGTCAATAAGAGGACCTTTATCAGAAGCCCTGGTAACTGCCTCACTTTTTCTCCCTTGATCACATGTTTGCTCACCTTGTACTGTGAGCTCTATGCAGTGAATCAGGGATTACACAGAGGTTCAGTCAATTAATGTCTTAGATCAAAGGCATCACTCCACAGTTTCTTACATCATTCCATATGTTGGCAGTGATTTTTATGGAGAATGATTACTAGTTCTGAGATTACACAGATTTAACCTGAGTATTTGGACAAGTTTTCTTGATATCATAGTTGATTTCAAACAAACAGGATTTCATTTCACAAAATGACAAGATATTGAAAAATTGTAGAAGGGAGTCAGAGAACACTAACTGGATGGTATGAAGGAGCTCTCTATGAGGGAGAGTATGAGGGAATTCTGAGAGAAGGAGGGTGAGAGGCAACTCTGAGAAAGGGAAGATATGAGGGAATTCTGAGAGAAGGAAGCTGCTAGGAAACTCGAGGGAATTCTGAGAAAATAAAGGTGAGAGTTAATTCTGAGAGAAGGGGAGTAACAGGGAATACTGCTAGAGGGAGAATGAGAGGGAAATCTAATTGAGGGAGAATGTAAGGGAATTCTGACAGAAAAGTGAAAGATAATTATGAGAGGACAATGTGAGGGAATTCTGAGAGAAAAAGGGAATTCTGAGAGAAGGCAAGTGAAGATATTCTCAGGAAAGGAGGGTGTGAGGGAATACTCAGTGAGAGAGGGTGTGATAGAAATATAAGAGAAGGAAAATGAGAGGGAATTCTGAAAGAAGGAAGGTCTAAGTAAGGGAATTGTTGTTGTAAAGTCCCTAAGTTATGTGCCTCACTTTTTTGTTTCCAGGCTCTTCTGTCTAAGGGATTTCCCAGGCAAGAATACTGGAATGGATCACCATTTCCTTCTTCATGGCATCTCTCCTCTCCAGGGATCAAACCTGAATCTCTTGCATTAAATGCAGGCAGATTCCTTACCTCTGAGCCACCAGGGAAGCCCAAGTGAAGGAGGGTGTCAGGGATTTCTGAGAGAAGGAGGATGAGGAAATTCTGAGAAATGGAGGGGGCAGAGAATAGTGAGGTGGAGAGAGTGTGAGAGAAAGAGAATGAGAAGGAATTCTGAGAGAAGGAAGGTGAGAGGGAATTCAGAAAGAAGGTGAGAGGGAATTCAGAATGAGAGAGTCTGTGAGGGGATTGTGAGAGAAGGAAAGTGAAAGGGATTGAGGAGAGGAGAATTTAGAGAGAAGAAAGGTGTGAGGGAATTCTGAGTAAGGGAGAATGTGTGGGAAGAGTGACAGAAGGAAGATGAGAGGGAATTCTGAGAAAATGAGAGTGAGAAGGAATACTGAGAGAAGGAAGGAAAATAGGGAATTCTGAACAAGGGAGACTGTGAGGAAATTCTGAGTGGAGACTGAGAAGGAATTCTGAGAGGAGAAAGGTGTGACAAAACTCTGAGAGAGGAAAGGTAAAAAGAAATTCCGAGAGAAGGAGAGTGAGACAAAATTCTGAGAGAAAGAGGCTGAGAGAGAATTCTGAGTGAAGAACGATGAGAGGAATTCTGAGAAAATGAGAGTGAGTGGGAATACTGAGAAAAGGAGACTGAGAGGGAATTCTGAGAGAAGAACAGTGAGGGAATTCTGAGAGAAGAGGTGAGAAGGAATTATGAGAGAGAAAGAATGTGAGGGAATTCTGAGAGAAAAAACATGAGAAAGAATTTTGACAGAAGGAACCTGAGAGTGAAATAATGAGGGAGGGTGTGAGGTAATTCATAGTGATGGAGGGTATGAAGGAATTATGAGAAAAGGGATAGGAGAAAGGGAATTATAAGAAAAGGATGTATGAGAAAACTCTGAGAGGGAAAGTTAGAAGGAATTCTGAGAGAAGGAGAGTGGGGGAATTGTAACAGGAGAGAGGGAATACTGAAAGAAGGGTGTGGGAATTGCAAAAGAAGGAGAGTGAGAGGGAATTTTGAGAGAAACTATGAGAGGGAATGCTGAGCAAGGGAGGGATAAGGGATTTCTGAGAGAATCAGAATGTGAGGGAATTCTGAGTGAAGGAAGGTGACAAGGAATTCTGAGAGGAGAAAAATGAGGGTGAATTCTGAGAGAACGGTGCTAAGCACAGCAGCACAGTAGGGTAAGAGGGCATCCGAGTGAGAGAAAGTGTGAAGGAGTTATGAAAGAACAAAGGTGAGAAGGAATTCTGAGAGAAGAAAGGTGAGAGAGAATTTTGAATGAGAGAGGATGTGAGGGAATTCTGAGAGAAGGAGAATGAGAGGGAATTCTGAAGGAAGAAAATGAGAGGGAATTTTGAGTAAAGGTGAGTGAGAAAGAATTCTGAGAGGAGAGTGATAGGGAATTCCAAGAGAAGAAATGTGAGAGGGATTTCTGAGTGAGAGAGTGGATAAAGGACTCTAAGAAAAAGAATGTGATGGAATTCTAGCAAGGAAGTGTGTGATGTTATTCTGAATGAGGTAGGGCAAGAGAGAAATCTGAATGAGGAAGGGTGTGAGAGAATTGTGAGAGGAGTGTGAAGGAATTCTGAGAGAGGGAGATTGTGAGGGAATTCTGAGGGAAAGAGAGTGATAGGAAATTCTAAGAGAAGGTGAGATGAAATTCTGAAAGAAGAAAGATGAGGGAATTCTGAGAGCAGGAGGGTGAGAGGCAATTCTAAGAGAAGAAAGGTAAGGGATTCTGAGGGAGAGAGTGTGTGATGGTATTCTGAATGACATAGGTAAGAAGAAATATGAGTGAGGGAGGGTGTGAGGAAATTCTTAGAGGAGAGTGTGAAGGAATTGTGAGAGGAGAGTATGAGGGAACTGTGAAAGAAGAAAGATGAGAGGGAATTTGAGAGCAGAAAGGTAAGGGAATTTTGAGTGAGTGTTTATAAGGGAATTCTGAGAAAGACAGTGAGTAAACTCTGAGAAAAGGAGAATGAAAGAGAATTTTTAAAAGAGAAAAGCAGGAAGAAATTCTGAGTGTATGAGAGTGAGAAGGAATTCTGAGAGAAGAAAGGTCAGATGGAATACTGAGTCAGGGAAGGAGTCAGGGAATTCTGAGTGAGAGTGTGTGTGGTGGTATTCTGATGGGGGGGGGATTCTGAGAGAAGGTATGTGAGGGGAATTTTGAGTGAGGGAGGGTGTGAGGGAATTCTGAGAGGAGAATGAAAGGGATTTCAGAGAGGAGAAAGGTGAGAGAGAATTCTGAGTGTCTGAGAGATTTCTGAGAGNGTAAGAAGAAATATGAGTGAGGGAGGGTGTGAGGAAATTCTTAGAGGAGAGTGTGAAGGAATTGTGAGAGGAGAGTATGAGGGAACTGTGAAAGAAGAAAGATGAGAGGGAATTTGAGAGCAGAAAGGTAAGGGAATTTTGAGTGAGTGTTTATAAGGGAATTCTGAGAAAGACAGTGAGTAAACTCTGAGAAAAGGAGAATGAAAGAGAATTTTTAAAAGAGAAGAGCAGGAAGAAATTCTGAGTGTATGAGAGTGAGAAGGAATTCTGAGAGAAGAAAGGTCAGATGGAATACTGAGTCAGGGAAGGAGTCAGGGAATTCTGAGTGAGAGTGTGTGTGGTGGTATTCTGATTGGGGGGGGGGATTCTGAGAGAAGGTATGTGAGGGGGAATTTTGAGTGAGGGAGGGTGTGAGGGAATTCTGAGAGGAGAATGAAAGGGATTTCAGAGAGGAGAAAGGTGAGAGGGAATTCTGAGTGTCTGAGAGATTTCTGAGAGGAGTATATGAGGGAATTCTGAGTGAAGATAGGTGACAAAGAATTCTGAGAGGAAGAGAAGAGAGTAAATTCTGAGAGAAGAAGGGTGTGAGGAAACTCAGAGAGACAAGCGAGGGATTTCTTAAAGAAGGAGAGTGAGAGGGAATTGTGAGAGAAGGAGAGTGAGGGGAAAATTGAGAGAGGGAAGCTGTAAGGGAATTCTGAGAGAAGGAAAGTGATGAGGAAACTGAGAGAAAGAAGAAAGGTATGAGGAAACAGAGGAAAAGTGAGAGGGTATTCTGAGAGAAGGAGAGTGAGAAGAAATTCTGAAAGAAGAAAGGTGAGGGAATTCTGAGTGAGGGTGATTGTGAGGGAATTGAGAGAAGGAAGGTGAGAGGCCTTTCTGAGAGAAAGGGAGTGAGGAAATTCTGAGAGAAAGAGTGTGAGAGGGGATTCTGAGTGAGGGAGTATGTGATGGTATTCTGACTGAAGTAGGGTAGGAGGGAATCTGAGTGAGGGAGGGTGTGAGGGATTTCTGAGAGAAGGGAGAAGGTGAGGGAATTGTGAGAGAAGGAGAGAGTGAGGGAATTATGAAAGAAGGAAGATGAGAGGGGATTCTGAGAGCAGAAAGGTAAGAGGGAATTTTGAGTGAGAGAAGGTATGAGGATATTGTAAGAGCAGGAGAGTGAGAGGGAATTTTGAAAGAGAAAGGTAAGGGAATTTTGAGAGGAGGAGGATGAGAAGGAATTCTGAGAGAAGAAAGGTGAGAAGGAATTCTGAGTGAGGGAGTCTGTGATGATATTACTATTGAGGTATAGGGTAAAAGAGAATCTGAGTGAGAGAGGGTGTGAGAGAATTCTGAGAGAAGGAGAGTGAGCAGGGAATTAAAAAAAAAAAGGAAGAATGAGAGGGAATTCTGAAAGAAGAAAGGTTTCAGAGGCAATTTTGAATGACAGAGGGTGTGAGAGCATTCTGAAAGAAGGAGAGTGAGGGAATTCTGAGATAAGGGTGAACAGGGAATTTTAAAAGAAGATTAAGAAGAAATTCTGAGAGACTACAGATCAGAGGGAATTCTGAATGAGGGAAGGTGTGAGGGAATTTTGAGTGAGGGAGGAGGTGATGGAAGTCTGAGAATGGAATGTTTAAAAATATATATACTTCAATCTTTCCATGTTTTTGTAGATTGATATTATTTTCCTTTCTTTTTACAATGGCAAATAGCACAACTCTGAACACTTTTATATATGCTCTTTGGTAAACATTTCTGTTGGATCTATACACAGGAATAGAATTGCTGAATTGTGAGGATTATATATGTCAAGTTTTAGAAGATACTGATAAGAAGTTTTCCCATTATTTTACTAAATTAGACTGTCACCAGCAGAATAAGAGTACTTTTTTTTACTACCACAACCTGTCAGCATTTGATATTGTCCGCATGTTCTTTCTTCTTTTCAATCTTTTTGCTAGCAGTTTTGTTAGTATTTTATTAGCATTTTCTTAGGAACCATATATATTGAAGTGTTTAAAAGTTAACTGTAGGTGATTTTTTCTCAATATATTGTTGTTGTTCAGTCACTAAGTCAAGTTGGACTCTTTGCGACCTTATGGACTGCAGCATGCTAGGCTCTCTTATCTTTCACTATTTCCCAGAGTTTGCTCAAATTCAAGTCCATTGAGTCAGTGGTGCTATCTAACCATCACATTCTGTCACCCTCTCCTCCTTTTGCAGTTAGTCTTTCCCAGCATCAGGGTCTTTTCCAACGAATCTCCTCTTCAAGTCAGGTCCTTCCCATGAATATTCAGGGTTGCTTTCCCTTAGTTAGGACTGATTTGATCTCCTTGTTGTTCAAGAGACTTGAAGGGTTTTTTCCCAGCATCACAACTCAAATTCATCAACATTTTGGCGCTCAGTCTTCTTCATAGTCCAACTCTGACATTCGTACATGACTACTGGAAAAACCATAGCTTTGACTATATGGACCACTGTAGGCAAAGTGATATCTCTGGTTTTTAATATACTCTCTAGATTTGTCATAGCTTTTCTTCCAAGGAGCAAGCATCTCTTCATTTCATGGCTGCAGTCACCATTCACAGTGATTTTGGAGCCCAAGAAGGTAAAATCTGTCATTGTTTCACTGTTTCCCCATCTGTTAGCCATGAAGTGATGGGACCAGATGCCATGATCTTAGTTTTTTGAAATTTGAGTTTTAAACCAGCCTTTTCACTCTCCTCTTTTTTCACCCTCATAAGAGGCTCTTTAATTCCTCTTCACTTTCTGCCAGTAGAGTTGTATCATCTGCACATCTAAGGTTGGAATGAAAACTGACCTTATCCAGTCCTATAGCTACTGCTGAGTCTTCCAAATTTGCTGACATATTGATTGAGTGCAGCATTATCTTCTAGGTTTTTAAATAACTCAGCTGGAATCTCACTATCACTACTAGCTTTGTTCCTAGAAATGCTTCCTAAGCCCCACTTGACTTCACACTCCAGGATATCTGGCTCTATGTGAATGCCCTGGGTCATTAAGATTTTTTTTCCCTATAGTTTTTTGTATTCTTGCCATCTCTTAATCTCTTCTGCTTCTGTTATGTCCTTACCATTTCTGTCCTTTATAGTGCTCATTCTTTCATGAAATGTTCCCTTGATATCTCCAATTTTCTTGAAGAGATCTCTAGTCTTTCCCATTCTTTTGTTTTCCTCTATTTCTTTGCATTGCTCACTTAGGAAAGCCTTTCTATTTCTCTTTGCTATTCTCTGGAACTCTGCATTCACTTGGGTATATCTTTTCCTTCCTCCTTGGGGCTTTTCACTTTTAATCTTTCCTCAGCTACTTGTACGGAGAAGGCAATGGCACCCCACTCCAGTACTCTTGCCTGGAAAACCCCATGGATGGAAGAGCCTGGTGGGCTGTGGTCCATGGGGTCGCTAGGAGTCAGACACGACTGAGCAACTTCATTTTCACTTTTCACTTTCATGCATTGGAGAAGGCAATGGCAACCCACTCCAGTGTTCTTGCCTGGAGAATCCCAGGGATGGGGGAGCCTGGTGGGCTGCCATCTATGGGGTCGCATAGAGTCGGACATGACTGAAGCGACTTAGCAGCAGCAGCAGCAGCTACTTGTAAAGCCTCCTCAGACAACCACTCTTCTTGCATTTCTTTTTCTTTGAGATGATTTTTGTCACTGCCTCCTGTACAACATCTAGTACCTCTGTCCATAGTTCTTCAGGCACTCTGTCTACCAGTTCTAATCTCTTGAATCTATTTGTCACCTCTACTGTATAATCATAATGGATTTGATTTAGGTCATACCTGAATGGCCCAGGGGTTTTCCCTACTTTCTTCAATTTGAGCCTGAATTTTGCAATAAGGAGCTGATGATCTGAGCTACAGTCAGATTCAGTTCTTGTTTTTGCTGACTGTATACAGCTTCTCCTTCTTTGGCTGCAAAAAATATAATCAATCTGATTTCAGTGTTGACTATCTGGTGATGTCCACGTGTAGAGTCTTCTCTTGTGTTGTTGGAAGAGGGTGTTTGCTATGACTAGTGTATTATTTTGACAAAACTCTGTTAGCCTTGCCCTGCTTCATTTCATACTTCAAGGCCAAATTTCCTGTGACTCCAGGTATCTCTTGACTTCCTACTTTTGTATTCCAATCCCTTATGATGAAAAGGACTTTTTTTTTTTTTTTTTGGTGGGGGGAGGTTAGTTCAAGAAGCTCTTGTAAGTCTTCCTAGAACCATTCAACTTCAGCTTCTTTGGCATGAGTGATTGGGAGATAGACTTGGATTACTGTGATGTTGAAAGATTTGCCTTGGAAATGAACCGAGATCATTCCTTTGTTTATAAGACTGTACCCAAGTACTCCATTTCAGGCTCTTTTGTTGACTATGAGGCCTACTCCATTTCTTCTAAGGGATTCTTGCCCACCGTAGTAGATATAATGCTCATCTGTATTAAATTCACCCATTCCCATTCATATTAGTTCACTGATTTCTAAGATGTTGATGTTCACTCTTGCCATCTCCTTATTGACCATGTCCAATTTACCTTGGTTCATGGATCTAAGATTCCAGGTGCCAGTGCAGTATTGTTCTTCACAGCATTGGATTTTACTTTCACATCTACAAGTAAGGGTCATGTTTGCTTTGGCCCAGCTGCTTCATTCTTTCTGGAGATATTCATAATTGCCCTCTGCTCTTCCCTAGTAGCATATTGGACATCTTCTAACCTGGGAGCTCATCTTCCAGTGTCATATCTTTTTGCATTTTCATATTATTCATGGTGTTCTCTTGGCAAGACCACTGGAGTGGTTTGCCATTCCCTCCTCTAGTGGACCACATTTTATCAGAACTCTTCACTATGACCTGTCCATCTTGGGTGACCCTGCACGGCATGGCTCATAGCTTTATTGAGTTATGTAAGCTCCTTTGCTCACTGGAGAAGGAAATGGCAACCCACTCCAGTGTTCTTGCCTGGAGAATCCCAGGGACGGGGGAGCCTGGTAGGCTGCCATCTATGGGGTCGCACAGAGTCAGACACGACTGAAGCGACTTAGCAGCAGCAGCAGCAGCAGCAGCAGCAGCAGCAGCAGCAGCAGCAAGCTCCTTCGCTATAAGGCTATGAACCATGAAGGTGATTTCACAAGTCATACAACTATATGCAATTTTTGTCAACTATGCTTTAAAAATAATGGAAAAAAATAAAAAGCTGACTATAGTGTACATCATTTTACCCATTAGAAATACATGGGTACTGAAATGTAGCTTTCCTTATTTTTAAAGCTGATTTCTTACTTCTTTAAAGCTCCGCTCCTTCTATGAGTAGGAAAAGAGCTTAAGCCAGCTTATTCAAATTAACTTAGCCTGTATCATCTTAAACAGTTCTTTTCAGGTCAATATAAAATTTAAATCTTTTTCAGGAATTTCTGACCCCTCCAAATGTCTCCTCATCCCATGATGGTGTCTGTGTAGAAGAATGTGTCCTCAAGATAGCAGTGAATTCCTGTCTTTGCCTTGTCTCCTGGTCTGGAATAGTACTATTTCTTGTTGATCTCTGCTTGATGTGGCTTCACCTTGACTTTTTTTAGAGGTGCTGCTATTTTTATAGTTTCATTAAAGGATGAAGTGTCAGGTTTATTCTTTCCCTGTGAGACAAACCTTGGAATTTTCTTTTCTTCCTTCTCCTTTTTTCCTTCTATTTTCCTTCTTTTCTCCTTTCCACCCTCCCTCCCTTCCTTCATTTCTTTTTCTTTCCCTGTTTATTTGTTTTCTTCTACCTCTATTCTATATTCCATATGCAATATATGAATATATGTTAAATTGCTTTTTAAAAAATGTTTGCATTGTTCCATCAATATTTATTAAATAATTTTCT
>SJYQ01011869.1:122118-154664 GCA_006410935.1 Redunca redunca
TTTTCTTACTAATTTATATGATTCTGATATCATTTCCCCCAAATTTAGAGCTTCCTTGTATGTAGCACATCTTTTATTAACAATAAAAATATAATGCGCATCATCTGTTTAAAGTACATTTAAACAGGATTTATGTTCATGTATATACATAATTTTGGCTTAACATATCATTTAGTGACTAATTCAAAAGTATCAGTGATTGCTGCTGCTGCTGCTGCTAAGTCGCTTCAGTCATGTCCGACTCTGTGTGACCCCATAGATGGCAGTCCACTAGGCTCCCCCATCCCTGGGATTCTCCAGGCAAGAACACTGGAGTGAGTTGCCATTGCCTTCTCCAGTGCATGAAAGTGAAAAGTGAAAGTGAAGTTGCTCAGTCCTGTCCAACTCTTAGTGACCCCATGGACTGCAGCCCACCAGGCTCCTCCCTCCATGGGATTTAGAAGAGTCTTTTAAAGGCACTGAGACAGCAAAAGAGACACAGATGTGTAGAACAGTCTTTTGGACTCTGTGGGAGAGGGAGAGGATGGGATGATTTGGGAGAATGGCATTGAAACATTGTATAATATCATATAAGAAGTGAATTGCCAGTCTAGGTTAGATGCAGGATACAGGATGCTTGGGGCTGGTGCACTGGGATGACCCAGAGGGATGGCATGGGGAGGGAGGTGGGAGTGTGGTTCAGGATGGGGAACATGTGTACACCCGTGGTGGATTCATGTTTAAGTATGGCAAAACCAATACAATATTGTAAAGTAAAAAAAAAAAAAAAGAAATCGAGTTGCTTAGATCTTCTAAGCAATGTCCTGGTTGTTTTGCATGCTCCTCTTCATTTAATCACAAAGAAAATCTACGAGTAAAGTGTTATTAACATTCCCATTTTATGTATGAGGAAACTGAGGTGCAGAGGCTTGAAGAAAGTAATTAGTAGGTGAAAGATGTTGTATTGGTGAGCCTATTACCTATACTTAATAAACTTTGTTGATAAGGGCAAAAAATAAAATAAAATAAAGGCATTGAGTCAGAGCGAAATTTTGGCTGTCAATGAACCTTCTGAACATCTTTATAGATGCGGTCACTGTAAGGAGACAGAACTCAAGGGGTCATCTATACCTGTGCTTTCCAATATGGTCTAACTGAGCTTATTTGTTAGGACTTTCTAATATTTAAAGATTGGTCCTGGCACTCTCAGCAAGCATGTGTGTCATAACTCAGCCCTCATGAGCTATCCTGAGAGAGGATTAGGTGTCTTAAAAATGTTAACACAAGTCCTCTGTGCATCCTTTTGATTTCAGTATATTGTGATTTTTGCAATTTATTTGTGCCTCATTAGGTGGATTTGAAGATCATATTAATTACTTTTGATGAAACTAAGCCTCTCATATTGAACAAATGGTTTAAAAAATATACCTGCAAAGAAATCATAGCTTGAATATCTTACTAATAATGCAGGTGCAAATAAACCAGAAATGGTGGAGCTTAGACTTCCAATACTGGCTCCTCTTCAACCACACTTTGAGCTAAAAACAATAATGCCATAACAATATTTGAGATGTTGATAAAAAATAATTGGAATTATCAGAGACCACTTGAAATTTATACATTTGTGTATAATTAAGAATGAATCTTGTCCTGTTTTTTAGCCCTGAGTTATTAGCTAACCATGGTATAAAGTCATCATGAACAGCAGTATATTGAAAAAATAATTATTTAGAATAATAAAGGTGATTGATCATTTTTCAATAATGTTTAGGACCACATGATCCAGTACTTTATAAAATTTGTGTGTGTTTACAGACCCAGTCTCATCTCATCTCACATGCTAGCAAAGTTATGCTCAAAATTCTCTAAGCCAGGCTTCAGCAGTATGTGAACCCTGAACTCCAGATGTTCAAGTTGGATTTAGAAAAGGCAGGGGAAACTGAGATCAAATTGCCAACATACGCTGGATCATTTAGAAAGCAAGAGAGCTCCAGAAAAAAAAAAATCTACTTCTGTTTTCCTCTTGAGGAAAGTTAAAGAGGAGAGTGAAAAAAACTGGCTTAAAACTCAACATTCAGAAAAGGAAGATCATGGCATCTGGTCCCATAGTTCAGTTCAGTTCAGCTCAGTCACTCAGTCGTGTCTGACTCTTTGCAACACCATGAACTGCAGCATGCCAGGCCTCCCTGTCCATCATCAACTCCCAGAGTCCACTGAAACCCATGTACATCAAGCCAGTGATGCCATCCAACCATCTCATCCTCTGTCGTCCCCTTCTCCTCCTGCCCTCAATCTTTCCCAGCATCAGGGTCTTTTCCAATGAGTCAGCTCTTCGCATCAGATGGCCAAATTATTGGAGTCATCAGCTTCAGCGTTAGTCCTTCCAATGAACATCCAGAACTGATCTCATTTAGGATGGACTGGCTGGATCTCTCTGCAGTCCAAGGGACTTTCAAGAGTCTTCTCCAACACCACAATTCAAGAGCATCAATTCTTCGGCACTCAGCTTTCTTTACAGCCCAACTCTCACATCCATGGAAAAACCACAACCTTGACTAGATGGACCTTTGTTGGCAAAGTAATGTCTCTGCTTATGAATATGCTGTCTAGGTTGGTCATAACTTTCCTTCCAAGGAGTAAGTGTATTTTAATTTCATGGCTGCAGTCACCATCTGCAGTGATTTTGGAGCCCGGAAAAACAAAAATCAGCCACTATTTCCACTGTGTCCCCATCTATTTGCCATGAAGTGATGGGATTGGATGCCATGATCTTAGTTTTCTGAAAATTGAGCTTTAAGCCAACTTTTTCACTCTCCTCTTTCACTTTCATCAAGAGGCTCTTTAGTTCTTCTTCATAACTTCATGGCAAATAGATGGGGAAACAATGGAAACAGTGACAGACTATTTTGGGGGGCTCCAAAATCACTGCAGATGATGACTGCACCCATGAAATTAGAAGACGCTTGCTCCTTGGAAGAAAAGCTATGACCAACCTAGACATCATATTAAAAAGCAGAGACAATATGTTGCCAACAAAGGTACGTCTAGTCAAAGCTACTGTTTTTCCTGTAGTCACGAATGGATGTGAAAGCTGGACTATAAAGAAATCTGAGGGCCAAAGAACTGATGCTTTTGACCTGTGCTATTGTAGAAGACTCTTGATATTCCCTTGGCCTGCAAGGAGATACAACCAGTCCATCCTAAAGGAAATCAGTCTTGAATATTCATTGGAAGGACTGATGCTCAAGCTAAAACTCCGATACCTTGGCCACCTGATGTGAAGAACTGACTCCTTGGAAAAGACCCTGATGCTGGGAAAGATAGAAGGTGGGAGGAGAAGGACGACAGAGGATGTGATGGCTGGATAACATCACCAACTCTATGGACATGAGTTTGAGTAAGCTCCTGGAGTTGGTGATGGACAGGGAAGCCTGTGATGCTGCAGTCCATGGGGTCACAAAGAGTTGGACACGACTGAGTGACTGAACTAACTGACTGATATCCTCAGTTATGTCTGACTCCTTGTGACCCCATGGACTATAGTCTGACAGGCTCCTTTGTCCATGGAAATTTCCAGACAAGAGTACTAGAGTGGGTTGCCATTTCCTCCTCCAGGGAATCTTCACAATCCAGGGATCGAAACCATATCTGCTGCATTTCCTGCTTGGCAGGCGGATTCTTTATGACTGCACCACCTGGGAAACCTTATAAAATTTAATCAAATGTAATAAATGTTTGGATGGCAATTTTAAGGTTTCTTAATAGTAGAAAAAAAAATGCTGTGTACTATTCAGTTCAGTTCAGTTGCTCAGTCGTGTCCGACTCTGAGACCCCATGAATCGCAGCACGCCAGGCCTCCCTGTCCGTCACCAACTCCCGGAGTTCACTCACACTCACGTCCATCGAGTCAGTGACGCCATCCAGCCATCTCATCCTCGGTCGTCACCTTTTCCTCCTGCCCCTAATCCCTCCCAGCATCAGAGTCTTTTCCAATGAGTCAACTCTTCGCATGAGGTGGCCGAAGTACTGGAGTTTCAGCTTTAGCATCATTCCTTCTAAAGAAATCCCAGGGCTGATCTTCAGAATGGACTGGATGGAGCTCCTTGCAGTCCAAGGGACTCTCAAGAGTCTTCTCCAACACCACAGTTCAAATGCATCAATTCTTTGGCGCTCAGCCTTCTTCACAGTCCAACTCTCACATCCATACATGACTACTGGAAAAACCGTAGCCTTGACTAGACGGACCTTAGTCGGCAAAGTAATATCTCTGCTTTTGAATATGCTATCTAGATTGGTCATAACTTTTCTTCCAAGAAGTAAGCGTCTTTTAATTTCTTGACTGCAGTCACCATCTGCTGTGTACTATTAGGGAAATGTTCATTCTTGCCCTGGTTAAAAAAATAGTTTAAATGTTATGAAGGAATTAATATGAGTCAAACTAAACCATATTATTTGTCAGAAAATTCTATTAAACATGCATGGGAAACGCTGCTTAAAATAAACTGTAATAAAAGATAAACCCAATGAAACTTCATAAACTTAATTTCGAGCTCAGTGAAACTATGGACCATGCTGTGTAGGGCCACCCAAGACGGATGGGTCATGGTGGAGAGTTCCAACAAATTGTGGTCCACTGGAGAAGGGAATGGCAAACCACTTCCATATTCTTGCCTTGAGAACCCCATGGATAGTATGAAAAGGCAAAAAGATAGGACACTGAAAGATGAACTTCCCAGGTGGGTAGCTGCCCAATATGCTCTTAGAGAAGAGTGGAAAAATAACTCCAGAAAGAATGAGGAGAGGGAGCCAAAGTAAAAACAACACTCAGTTGTGAATGTGCCTGGTGATAGCAGCAAGATCTGATGCTGTAAAGAGCAATACTGCATAGGAACCTGGAATCTTAGGTCCATGAATCAAGGCAAATTGGAAGTGATCAAACAGGAGATGGCAAGAGTGAACGTCGACATTCTAGGAATCAGCGAACTAAAATGGACTAGATGGGTGAATTTAATTCAGATGACCATTATATCTACTACCGTGGCCAAGAATCCCTTAGAAGAAATGGAGTAGCCATCATAGCCAACAAAAGAGTCCAAAATGCAGTACTTGGATGCAATCTCAATATCGACAGAATGATCTCTGTTCATTTACATGGCAAAACATTTACTATCACGGTAATCCAAGTCTATGACCCGACCAATAATGCTGAAGGAGCTGAAGTGGAAGACCTACAAGACCTTCTGGAACTAACACCCCAAAAAGAGATCCTTTTCATCATAGGGGACTGGAATGCAAAAGTAGGAAGTCAAGAAACACCTGGAGTAACAGGCAAACTTGGCTTTGGAGTACAGAATGAAGGAAGGCAAAAACTAATAGAATTTTGCCAAGAGAACGTACTGGTAATAGCAAACACCCTCTTCCAACAACACAAGAGAAGACTGTATACATGGACATCACCAGAAGGCCAACACCAAAATCAGATTGATTTTATTCTTTGCAGCCAAAGACACAGAAGCTCTATACAGTCAGCAAAAACAAAACTGGAAACTGACTGTGGCTCAGACCATGAATACCTTATAGCCAAATTCAGACTTAAATTGAAGTAAGTAGGGGAAAAATAAATAATTTAGGTAAGACCTAAATAAAATCCCTTATGATTATACAGTGCAAGTCAGAAATAGATTTAAGGGACTAGATCTGACAGACAGAATGCCTGAAGAACTATGGATGAAGGTTCATGACCTCCACTGTACAGGTTCATTGTACAGGAAACAGGGATCAAGACCACCCCCAAGAAAAAGAAATGCAAAAAAGCAAACTGGCTGTCTGAGGAGCCCTTACAAATAGCTGTGAAAAGCAAAGGAGAAAAGGAAAGATACACTCATTTGAATGTAGAGTTCCAAAGAATAGCAAGGAGAGATAAGAAAGCCTTCCTCAGTAATCAGTGCAAAGAAATAGAGGAAAACAACAGAATGGGAAAGACTAGAGATCTCTTCCAGAAAATTAGAACTATCAAGGGAACATTTCATGCAAAGATGAGCACAACAAAGTACAGAAATGATATGGACCTAACAGAAGCAGAAGATATTAAGAAGAGATGGCAACAATACACAAAAGAACTATACAGAAAAGATCTTCATGACCCAGATAATCACGATGGTGTGATCACTCACCTAGAGCCAGACACCCTGGATGTGAAGTCAAGTGGGCCTTAGGAAGCATCACTATGAACAAAGCTAGTGGAGGTGATGGAATTACAGTTGAGCTATTTCGAATCCTGAAAGATGATGCTGTGAAAGTGCTGCATTCAATATGCCAGCAAATTTGGAAAACTCAGCAGTGGCCACAGGACTGGAAAAGGTCAGTTTTCATTCCAATTCCAAAGAAAGGCAATGCCAAAGAATGCTCAAACTACCACAGAATTTCACTCATCTCATGCACTGGTAAAGTAATGCTCAAAACTCTCCAAGACAGGCTTCAACAATATGTGAACTGTGAACTTCCAAATGTTCAAGCTGGTTTTAGAAAAGGCAAAGTAACCAGAGATCAAATTGCCAACATCCGTTGGATCATCGAGAAAGCAAGGGAGTTCCAGAAAAAACATCTATTTCTGCTTTATTGACTATGCCAAAGCCTTTGACTGTGTGGATCACCACAAACTGTAGATAATTCTGAAAGAGATGAGGATACCAGACCATCTGACTTGACTCTTGAGAAATCTGTATGTGGGTCAGGAAGTAGCAGTTAGAACTGGACATGGAACAGCAGACTGGTTCCAAATAGGAAAAGGAGTATGTCACAGTTGTATATTGTCACCGTGCTTATTTAACTTATATGCAGAGTACATCATGAGAAATGCTGGGCTGGATGAAACAAAAGTTGTATCAAGATTGCCAGGAGAGATATCAATAACCTCAGATATGCAGATGACATCACTCATTGCAGAAAGCAAAGGAGAACTAAAGAGCCTCTTGATGAAAGTGAAATAGGAGAGTGAAAAATTTGGCTTTAAACTCAACATTCAGAAAACTAAGATCATGGTATCTGGTTCCATAACTTCATAGCAAATAGATGGGAAAACAGTGGAAACGATGGTAGACTTTATTTATTTGGACTCCAAAATCACTGCAGATGGTGACTGCAGCCATGATTAAAAGATGCTTACTCCTTGGCAAAAAAGTTATTACAAACCTAGACAGCATAATATAAAGCAGAGACATTACTTTGCCAATAAAGGTCAGTCTAGTCAAGGCTATGGTTTTTCCAGTAGTCATATATGGATGTGACTATATAGCTATAGTCACATAGCTAGTCATATAGCTATAAAGAAAGCTGAGTGCTGAAGAATTGATGCTTTTGACCTGTGGTATTGGAGAAGACTCTTGAGAGTCCCTTGGACTGCAAGGAGATCCAGCCAGTCCATCCTAAAGGAAATCAATCCTGAATATTCACTGGGGGACTGATGTTGAAGCTGAAACCCCAATATATGGCCACCTGATGCGAAGAACTGACTCCTTGGAAAAGATCCTGATGCTGGGAAAGATTGAAGGTGGGAGGAGAAGGTGACAACACAGGATGATGTGTTTGGATGGCATCACAGACTCAATGCACATGAGTTTGAGTAAACTTGGGAGTTGGTGATGCACAGTGAGGGCTGACGTGCAGCAGTCCATGGGTCACAAAGAGTTGAACACGACTGAGCAACAGAACTGAACTGAAAAAGATAAAATAAACTGTGTTAAATATATTTCATGTAGTTCAGGAAGTTTAATATATAGATGGATAAATGCAGAGAATTTTCTAACATTCAGACTTCATGGTAATTGCTGGATTATATTTCTTTTTGTGGGCACACAAAGAAAAATATGTTCTCAGGATAAATAACTAGATTTTTAGAAAACTGAATGCACTCTGGGTCAAGCCAGAGGGATGGGGTGGGGAGGGAGGTGGGAGAGGAGTTCAAGATGGGGAGACACATGTTCACCCTGGGTGATTCATGTCGATGTATGGCAAAAACCAGAATACTGTAGACAAATTATCATCCAATTAAAATAAATTAACTTTTAAAGTAAAAAAAAAAAATAAAACTAACTGCAAACTACTTGTTTTATGATAAAATATTGCTGATTTGTTTGAAATTATTAACAGGGTTCTTAGTTATGGTTATGCTTCCCTGGTGGCTCAGACGGTAAAGCGTCTGCCGGCAATGCAGGAGACCCTGGTTTAATCCCTGGGTTGAGAAGATCCCGCGTGGAAAAAGAAATGGTAACTCACTTCAGTATTCTTTCCTGGAAAATTCCATGGATGGAGAAACATGGTAGGCTACAGTCCATGGGGTGGCAAAAACTCAGACACAAATGAACCACTTCACTTCAGTTCACTTGGTTATGGTTAGAGAGTCCTCTTCACAACTTAAATTCATTCTTACATTACTTGTATAGAAGTATCATTTTCAATGTTATTAGTATAGTTGGCTTTGTAAAAACAAGAATTTTGAATGGTAGAACAGTTTTTATTTTTTACTAAACACTGTAAGAGTGACCATGAATCTTTTTTAACCCAGGAATTGTCTGGCTGTCTCATGACAAGTGCTTAAAAGAGTTGACAAGTTTTTAAAAAGACATACTTTTTCTCTTAAAAAAGACAAACATTTCAAATTTGCTGAACTTTTCAGGAATGAGGAGGCATTCCACTACGTGGAAGATTTTTTTTTAAAGAAATAAACACATAGTCTACCCCTTCAAGTTAAAGGTGACATTTAAACAAAGACTGAGAAATTGAATCCTTTTTCAAAGAGCCTTTTGTCAAAAGAGAATTTTAATAATAGCTTCTTGGAAATGTTCACATTGTTATGTAGCTTTGTTGACAAAAACAGTTGTAAGCACATCACCTATAAACTCTAAAGTCTGCATATATGAAAACAGAAGTTTCTATCTCTTTAAAATCTCCCAAAGGAAGAGCTTTTAGAGGTTTTGTGTTTAAAATAGAATATTATGTTTGTTGTTTTGTAATATGTGACTGATATCAGGAAAGGTAACATTTACCAGCTCAATTTCATAGTTTTCCTTTCTGATGGGCAAAATAGAAAAAAGGTATTGTGGTTTAGTGATTGGATGAAGCACGAGCTGGAATCAAGATTGCTGGGAGAAATATCAATAACCTCAGATATACAGATGGCACTACCGTTATTGCAGAAAGCAAAGAAGAACTAAAGAGCCTCTTGAAGAAAGTAAAAGAGGAGAGTGAAAAGTTGGCTTAAAACTCAACATTCAGAAAAGTAAGATCATGGCGTCTGGTCCCATCACTTCATGGCAAATAGATGGGGAAACAGTGGAAACAATAACAGACTATCTTTTGGACTCCAAAATTACTGCAGATGATGACTGCAGCCATGAAATTAAAAGATGCTTGCTCCTTGGAAGAAAAGCTATGACTAACTTAGACAGTATATTAAAAATCAGAGACATTACTTTGCCAACAAAGGTCCGTCTAGTCAAAGCTTTGGGTTTTTCCAGTGGTCATGTATGGATGTGAGAGTTGGATTATAAAGAAAGCTGAGCACCAAAGAATTGATGCTTTTGAACTGTGATGTTGGAGAAGACTCTTGAGAGTCCCTTGGACTGCAAGGAGATCCAACCAGTCCATCCTAAAGGAAATCAGTCCTGAATATTCATTGGAAGGACCGAAGCTGAAGTTGAAACTCCAATATATGGCCACCTGATGCGAAGAACTGACTCATTTGAAAAGACCCTGATCCTGGGAATGATTGAAGGTAGGAGGAGAAGGGGATGACAGAGGATGAGATGGTTGGATGGCATCACCAACTCAATGGACATGAGTCTGAGTAATCTCTGTGAGTTGTTGATGGACAGGGAGGCCTGGCGTGCTTCAGTCCATGGGGTTGCAAAGAGTCAGATACGACTGAGTGACTGAACTAAACTGAACTGTTTGTGGTTTAGTAGAAGCAGCCAGTGAAACACTTTATTAATTTGGATCTATATGTTTTTATAGAGTGTCTTTTCCAGGTATACAGTATATGCCAATCAATCAACTAGGAAAATGAGCTGATTTATAAACCACACCTCAGAATTAGTATATTATAGAACTTAATACAAATATTAATGCAAATAATTTCAAATATTTCATATTGCGGTATATGTTCACATTTTCCTTTTTAATCATTCGAGTTCAGAATGAAATATCAAGATACCACTGGTCTAAAGCTCCTGCTTCATGATGCCCCAGAATTGGGTTAACATCCCTGATGAGGCCTAATCCTATGGGAGGGGTCTATCACCATCCACAACAAGTTTATGCAATAGCTTATTTCAAAACAGAATATAAAATATTTCTATGTGATATTATTTCTATACCTTTTTCTTTAGAGGAAAGCATTACCCTGCATTAAAAAGAAATTGATGAGTAGCCTGCTTACATTTGTCCCTGTTTTCTTCTCAGAGCTAAATCCCACCCCACCCCTCTTCAGTTTCTCCTTTTGTTTCTCTCTGCCTTCAAACAATTCTGTTTCATTTTGAAAACAAAGAAACAAAACTTCCCCTATCTTGTACTATAATTATCATTTGCTTTGAATTTCCTTATCACCAAAGCACCCACAAATATGGGGTATATTTGCTGCTCCAGTTTCTTCACTACTCCTCTTCACATCCCCTGAAAATATGCATTCTGTTGCTTTTACTCCTTTCTCTTAAAGGTTTCTGGATGCCTCCTCAATAAGTAAATGCCCTTGCCCTTATTCTTACTCTCCACAGCCTCTTTGCAGCATTTCACACCATTTATTGAAACCTTCCTCATCCCCTTTCCCATCACTTGTGTGATGTGGTAACATCTCATTTTTATGAGACTTCTCACCACTCTTTGTCCTTGTCTCCAAGATACCAAGTGTCAATTATCAATACTATCTAGTTCCTCTAAATCAAAGAAGAATCTTTCCTTTATATAAACACCTTTTCACACACCCCCACCAAATTTTTCCCATCATTTGATTTAGTCATGAAATTGTTAGAAAACTTAATTTACCCCCAGATTATTTAATAAAAGGATTATGGAGGTGTTGGTAGGGTTAAAGTCTAAAAAAAAAAAAAGATGGTGCAGTACTCAGAGAATAATCATGCTGGGAAATTATCTCCACCTCAAGGGCTAAAGGAAAAGGGGGTGATCTAATGTATAAGAGCTTTGCTGTTGTCATTGTTCTGTCACTAAGTCATGTCCAGCTCTTTGTGGCCCCATGGACTGCAGCACACTAGCCTTCTCTGCCCTCTGCTATCTCCTGGAGTTTGCTCAAATTTACGTCCATTGAGCTGGTGATGCTCTCTAAGCATCGCACAGAGCTTAGTGAGGCCAGAAACTTAGCAGGCAGTAACTGCTAAGTGGGAGTTACAATCAGGGAGTAATGCAGTTACTACCGGAGAAGACAATGGCAACCCACTCCAGTACTCTTGCCTGGGAAATCCCTTGAATGGAGGAGCCTGGTAGGCTACAGTCCATGGGGTCATGAAGAGTCGGATACGACTGAGTGACTTCACTTTCACTTTTCACTTTCATGCCCTGGAGAAGGAAATGGCAACCCACTCCAGTGTTCTTGCCCGGAGAATTCCAGGGACGGGAGCCTGGTGGGCTGCTGTCGATGGGGTCGCACAGAGTCGGACACGACTGATGTGACTTAGCAGCAGCAGCAGCAGCAGCAGTTACTACCAGAAAGCCAGACTTGGAAGCAAAGAGGAAACAAGAAAGAAATTCCTCAACCACTTCCTGCTCCTACCACCCCTGTTATTCCCTGTCTCTGCCTCCTTGGGTTAAATTTAATTTGAAGCCGACTGGTAACAAGAGTGGGTGAACAATCTACAGATATCAGTCTCTAGCATCAGAGGATGCAGAGAAGAGCAAAAACTGACAGATCTTGGGAGGGGGCAAAGGCAGACATTGTATCATCTCTGTGCCAATAACTACAAATGTTTTTTTCCAGTTAGATTGCTCACCTTAATCTAATTTCCAGGTCAACTGCCTTTTGGCTAATTCCACATGATTTTTGTTGTTGTTGTTGCTATTCCTTCAAACATAAAATGTCTAAAAGCAAGTACCATTTATTTTTTAATAAACTAACCCTGAGTGAATTTCAATTCATGCCAAGCTCACTTTGAAATTTTCTCTCATCTGTATCTGCTTTCCACTGTTCTAATTCCAGGAGTCCCTTGGTCTGCAAGGAGATAAAACAAGTCAATCCTAAAAGAAACCAACCCTGAATATGGACTGATGCTGAAGCTCAGTACTTTGGTCACCTGATGCAAAGAACCAACTCATTGGAAAAGACTCTAATGCTGGGAAAGATGGAAGGCAAAAGGAAAAGGGGCCGGCAGAGGATGAGATGGTTAGATAGCATCACCGATACAATGTATATGAGTTTGTGAAAACTGCAGGAGATAGTGGAGGACTGAGGAGCCTGGTGTGCTGCAGTCCATGGGATCACAAAGAGTAGGACACAACTTAGTGACTGAACAACAATAACAACAACACTGCCCTTCTGCCTTAATGCTGAGACTCAGTCTCTACTTCGAATTGCACTTCTAGACGTTTAATGCCTTATTTTATTTCCAATGCATCTTCCTTTTTCTATTTCCTATAGCCTTGGAGATTGAAGTTCTGTCCCAGAGGCAGGAATGTGGCAGCCTGCTGATGGTCTTCTGGGTGGCTGTTGTCGGCATGGCCTGCTTGGTTCTCTGAAGAGCCTCTATTCTAGGAGCCGCAGCTCTCCTTGCTGTTCTGCTCGTCCTTTCAGGCATCTTCAGGATGGAACTTTCTCAATGTCTGGGCACTCTTTTGTGGCTAGTGTTAGTCTTCAGATATACACAGTGTTCCAGTTATGGTTTTCTTTTTGAACTTCTATTCAGATCTTAGTATACTCCTAGTGCCTGCCTGTTCCTGCTAATGAATTGCATCCTGGACATTAGTCCCTTCCAATTGGAGGAGTTAATTGGGTTGTTCAACTTGTAAAAGAATGAAACTAGAACACTTTCTAACACCATACACAAAAATAAACTCAAAATGGATTAAAGATCTAAATGTAAGACCAGAATCTATAAAACTCCTAGAGGAGAACATAGGCAAAACACTCTCCAACATACATCACAGCAGGATCCTCTATGATCCACCTCCCAGAATACTGGAAATAAAAGCAAAAATAAACAAATGGGACCTAATTAAACTTAAAAGCTTCTGCACAACAAAGGAAACTATAAGCAAAGTGAAAAGACAGCCTTCAGAATGGGAGAAAATAATAGCAAATGAAGCAACTGACAAACAACTAATCTCAAAAATATACAAGCAACTTATGCAGCTCAATTCCAGAAAAATAAACTACCCAATGAAAAAATGGGCCAAAGAACTAAATAGACATTTCTCCAAAGAAGACATACAGATGGCTAACAAACACATGAGATGCTCAACATCACTCATTATCAGAGAAACGCAAATCACAACCACAATGAGGTATCATTTCACGCCAGTTAGAATGGCTGCAATCCAAAAGTCTACAAGCAATAAATGCTGGAGAGGTTGTGGAGAAAAGGGAACCCTCTTACACTGTTGGTGGGAATGCAAACTAGTACAGCCACTATGGAGAACAGTGTGGAGGTTCCTTAAAAACTGGAAATAGAACTGCCTTATGACCCAGCAATCCCACTGCTGGGCATACACACCAAGGAAACCAGAAGTGAAAGAGACACATGTACCCCAGTGTTCATTGCAGCACTGTTTATAATAGCCAGGACATGGAAGCAACCTAGATGTCCATCAGCCGATGAATGGATAAGAAAGGAGTGGTACATATACATAATGGAGTATTACTCAGCCATTAAAAGGAATACATTTGAATCAGTTCTAATGAGGTGGATGAAACTGGAGCCGATTAGAGTGAAGTAAGCCAGAAAGAAAAACACCAATACAGTATACTAATGCACATATATGGAATTTAGAAAGATGGTAATGATAACCCTGTATGCGAGATAGCAAAAGAGACACAGATTATAGAGCAGTCTTTTGGACTCTGTGTGAGAGGGCGAGGGTGGGATGATTTGGGAGAGTGGCATTGAAACATGTATAATATCATATATGAAACGAATCACCAATCCAGGTTTGAAGCATGATACTGGATGCCTGGGGCTGGTGCACTGAGATGACCCAGAGGGATGGTATGGGGAGGGAGGAGGGAAGGGGAACACGTGTATACCTGTGGCACTTTCATGTTGATGTATGACAAAACCAACACAATATTGTAAAGTAATTAACCTCCAAATAAAATAAATAAATTTATATTAAAATAAATAAATAAATTGGGTTGTTCAAAATTATGGGACTCTCCTAAGTGATCTAATTTATGAAAAATACTGCCATCTTAACTACAGTGTACTAAACCAGACAGTTTTAACATTTATGTTTCTAATGTAAAAAAAGTAACACAATTATAAAAATATTGAATGATAAAAAATAGAAAACAAATAAAATCTACCTTTATCTATAATGCTAACATCCAGAAACAAAAACTAACAGTGTTTGAGGTTTTTCTAACCACTTCAAATATATGAGACATACATAATATATTGAAATAAATACATCACTCAATGTACAGATATAGGTAAATATTTCTATAAGGTTTTATATCTTTAGAAAATAATATATGCATANCTTGCAGTCCAAGGGACTCTCAAGAGTCTTCTCCAACACCACAGTTCAAAAGCATCATTCTTCAGCGCTCAGCCTTCTTCACAGTCCAACTCTCACATCCATACATGACCACTGGAAAAACCGTAGCCTTGACTAGACGGACCTTAGTCGGCAAAGTAATGTCTCTGCTTTTCAATATACTATCTAGGTTGGTCATAACTTTTATTCCAAGGAGCAAGTGTCTTTTAATTTCATGGCTGCAGTCATTTTGGAGTGCAAAAAAATAAAGTCTGTCACAGTTTCCACTGTTTCCCCATCTATTTCCCATGAAGTGATGGGACCAGATGCCATGATCTTCTTTTGAATGTTGAGTTTTAAGTCAGCTTTTTTACTCTCCTCTTTTGCTTTCATCAAGAGCCTTTTTAGTTCTTCTTCGCTTTCTGCCATAAGGGTGGTGTCATTTGTGTATCTGAGGTTACTAATAGTTCTCCCAGTAATATGGATTCCAGCTTGTGCTTCATCCAGCCTGGCATTTGGCAGATATACTCTGCATACATGTTAAATGAGCAAGGTGACAATATACAGCCTTGACGTACTCCTTTTCCTGTTTGGAACCAGTCTGTTGTTTCATGTCCAGTTCTAACTGTTGCTTCTTGACCTGCATACAGGATTCCCAGGAGGCAGGTCAGGTGGCCTGTTATTCCCATCTCTTTCACAATTTTCCAGTTTATTGTGATCCATACAGTCAAAGGCTTTGGCATAGTCAATAAAGCAGAAGTAGATGTTTTCCTGGTATTCTCTTGCTTTTTCAATGATCCAGTGGATGTTGGCAATTTGATCTCTGGTTCCTCTGCCTTTTCTAAATCCAGATTGAACATCTGGAAGTTGACGGTTCACACACTGTTGAGGCCTGGCTTGGAGAATTTTGAGCATTATTTTGCTAGTGTGTGAGATGAGTGCAATTGTACAGTATTCTGAACATTCTATGGCATTGCCTTTCTTTGAGATTGGAATGAAAATTGACCATTTCCTGACCTGTGCCCACTGCTGAGTTTTCCAACTTTGCTGGCATATTGAGTGCAGCACTTTCACAGCATCATCTTTTAGGATTTGAAATAGCTCCACTGGAATTCCATCACCTCCACTAGCTTTGTTCATAGTGATGCTTCCTAAGGCCCACTTGACTTTGCATTCAGGAAATCTGGCTCTAGGTGAATGATCACACCATCGTGATTATCTGGGTCAAGAAGATCTTTTTTGTATAGTTCTACTGTTAATTGTTGCCACCTCTTCTTAATATCTTCTGCTTCTCTATGATCTGTGCCATTTCTGTCCTTTATTGTGCCCATTTTTGCATGAAATATTCCCTTGGTATAGAGATATATTTTCTTGAAGAGATCCCTAGACTTTTCCATTCTGTTGTTTTCCTCTATTTCTTTGCACTGATCAATAAGGAAGGCTTTCTTATCTCTCCCTGCTCTTCTTTGAAACTCTGTTTTCAAATGGGTATATCTTTCCTTTTCTCCTTTGTCTTTAACTTCTCTTCTTTTCACAGCTATTTGTAAGGCCTACTCAGACTACCTTTTGCCTTTTTGCATTTCTTTTTCTTGGGGATGGTCTTGATCCCTGCCTCCTGTACAATGTCATGAACCTCCACCCATAGTTCTTCAAGCACTCTATCAGATCTAGTCCCTTAACTCTATTTCTCACTTCCACTGTATAATCATAAGGGATTTGATTTAGGTCCTATGTGAATGATCTAGTTGTTTTCACTGCTTTCTTCAAATTAAGTCTGAATTTGGGAATAAGAAGTTCATGATATGAGCCACAGTGAGTTCCCGGTCTTGTTTTTACTGACTGTATAGAGCTTCTCCATCTTTGGCTGCAAAGAATATAATCAATCTGATTTTGGTGTTGACCATCTGTGATGTCCATATGTAGAGAATTCTCTTGTGTTGTTGGAAAAGGGTGTTGCTATGACCAGTTTGTTCTCTTGGCAAAACTCTGTCAGCCTTTGCGTGCTTCATTTTATACTCCAAGACCAAATTTTCTTGTTATTCTAGGTATCTCTTGACTTCGTATTTTTGCATTCCAGTCCCCTATAATGAAAAGGACACCTGTTTTTATGGTTTGTTCTGGAAGGTCTTGTAGGTCTTCATAGAACCATTCCACTTCACCTTCTTCAGCATTACTAGTTGGGGCGTAGACTTTGATTACTGTGATATTGAATGGTTTGCTTTGGAAAGGAACAGAGATCATTCTGTCATTTTTGAGATCGTACCCAAGTACTGCATTATGGACTCTTTTGTGGACTATGAGGACTACTTCCTTTCTTCTAAGGGATTGTTGTCCACAGTAGTGGATATAATGGTCACCCTTATTAAATTTGCCCATTCCAGTCCATTTTAGTTTACTGATTCCTAAAGTGTCAATGTTCACTCTTGCCATCTTCTGTTTGATCACTTCTAATTTACCTTGATTCATGGACCTAACATTCATAAACATAAATAGATAAAATACATATGGGAATATACTATGTATTTATAGGTGTGTGGTACATTGTTTTATATCCCCATCTTTTTGACTTAGCATTTTGTTGAGCATATAATTAATTTCTTAATCCTTTTGAGAAATATGATTTTANGTTGAGCATATAATTAATTTCTTAATTCTTTTGAGAAATATGATTTTACTGGCCACATATTACATGTATGAATGCTCCATAGCGCATTTTGTTACTCACACTGTTGAGTGCTTATATTGATTTTAGCTTTTCCAACAGCATATATATTAATTGAAAAGCTGGTTTTCCCCCCTTTATTTAGGACAGAATCTTCAAAATGAAATTACTGAACCAAAGGCAATTAAATTTACTGTAAGTCTCATGCATTGCTATGTTGCTGCCTCTACAAAATGGAGCAATATGCTTTTCTTGTAGTAGTGCTTATGCACACCCATTCCAAAGTTCCTCTCTTGCCAAACCCTTTATTACAGTGAATATTTTTATATTTAAAAAAGGCCTCAATTTGTGAGGCCAGAATTTCCTTACTGTTTAAATAATGTTTCTCTTTGTCTCAACATAGTAAACAACAAAAGTGTTGAAGAAGCTACATTTCTTATTTTGTTGCAGAGTCAGAAAAAAACGGAGGGCACCTTACCTTTCCCAGGTCACCTGTCCCGTTTATTTTCCATGGAATGTGTTTTATCTATTTACTTCATTAACAAGAAGTCAGTGAGATTTGTACTCACCTCTGAGGAAGATGGGAAACGAGGAGAGTGAGCAGCTAAAAAAGAACCAACACCATCTATAGTGCTGATCCTGTTCGTGACGCAAGTTGTTTTGCTGTCCACATTGTCTGCACTGCTTGCTGAAACCGTGGTAGGCAAGACGTGAACTAAGAGGCTGACGGAGACTCAGAGAGCCATAGGAACTGGAGACACCTTTATTTTCTCCTGACTGACACGGTAGCTATAGCAGCCGACATAACCTAACTACATACAACACTTCGCGGCTTTTCCAGGTGGAGCCCATACAGGCGCATCACACACAGTAGTCTACAACCCAGCGAGTACCTTGTGACACTCATGTTTAGTGCTGAAAGTGCTCTCAGCTGTCACGGTCATTATTTACAAACCGTGGGGCAAGAGAGCCTGCGCACACCATCTTGACTTATTTGCTCTCTCTGCGCACCGTCATATTTTAAAAGTTACCCAGGTATATTTCAGTGCCCATCTACCAATTTATTCCTCCCTCTCCCTTTACCCCATGTTACCATAAATTTGTTTTCTACACCTGTGGTTCTACTTCTGTTTTGTAAATAAGTTCATTGGTACTTTTTTTTCTTTTTTTTTTAATTTTTAATTTTTACTTTATTTTGCTTTACAATACTGTATTGGTTTTGCCATACATTGACATGAAAAATGATTCCAAGTGTAAGCAATAGCACGTACTGCTATATATAAAATAGATAACTAATAAGAACTTACTGCATAGCACAGCAAACTCTATTCAGTATTCTGTAATGACCTCTGTGGGAAAAGAATCTGAAAAAAATGAGTAGATATATGCATATGTATAACTGATTCACCTTAATGGCTCTAGTGGTAAAGACCCTAGCTGCCAATGCAGGGTACTTAGGAGATGCCAGTTCGATCCCTGGGTTGGGAAGATCCCCCAGAGGAGGGCATGGCAACCCACTGCAGCATTCTTGCCTGGAGAATCCCATGGACAGAGGAAACTGGCAAGCTACAGGACTTGAGATCGCAAAGAGCTGGACACAACTGAAGCGAGTGAACACACACAGGTACACCTGAAACTAATGCAGCATTGTAAATCATCTATACTCTAATAAAAACGCAAAAATAAAAGTTGTGCATTTAAATTAACAACAAAACAAAAAAGCTACCCAGGAAGCTTCCTGGACACGTGCGCTCAGGAGGTTCATGGCACTTTCCACAGTTAGAGATCTTGACTGGAGTCCTTATGCAGACTCACAGCATTTCATACTAGCTCACGGCATTTCTAGAATTTGGCTCACAACATTTCATACTAGCAAAATACCCACTAACCTCTCTTCTGTTCTGTAATAAAACGTGTAAAGGAATGGAAGCATTTTAATTTCCTTGTGTAGCCTCTTAAAAAATTAATTTATTTTAATTGGAGGCTAATCACTTTACAATATTGTGGTTGTTTTTGCCATATATTGACATGAATCAGCCACGGGTGTACATGTGTCCCTCGGTCCCGAATTCCCCTCCCACCTCCTTCCCCATCCCATCCCTCTGGGTTGTCACAGTGCACCAGCTTTGGGTACCCTGTTTGATGCATCTAACTTGGACTGTTCATCTTTTGTAGCCTTTTAAAACCTATCTTGATCCTCTCTCTCTATCCCCACTCCTATTTGATAGATGTGATCCTGGTTGATTGAAATGTAAAACAAATGCAGCCCTAAAAATTTCTGTGGTACTTAATTTTGAGAACTGATGTGTGAAATTCTTCAAAGTAATGCACTAAAGGTGTATGATTCTGCTCTGTCTTGGAAATTAGCTTAGTAAACCTATTTCTAACGTTGCGCATAAAACAGCAAAGCCATTCCCTTCAATTTGTTCCATGGAGCCTTACTTCCATTTATCAGCAATTCCCTCTACAAACAGAAGAGGATCCTGAAGATATATATGTAGGCATCGTTGTCTCACTTTATTAAAGACAATGAATCCTTCATGTGAGGGTTTATAGTTTGAGCTCTATCATCTCTGTGAGAAATGAAAGCAAGACAATAGCAGCAAATATTTATCTTAGTCAAAATAAAAGCTCAAAAATACTCTTCCTATGTTGTTAATTCCTACCTTTCCCTGTCATTAGCTTTGTACTACTTCTTGTCAATTTCACACTGGGAAATAGTGTGAAACAAATGGAAAAGAGTTTCTGGCATTCTCTTTCCCTTAAAAAAAAAAAAAAGAAATCCCAACTGAAAGTAACATTTAAGTCAAGCTTATGGTTATTCCTTTTGATGTTAAACATGTTTCTGAGTTGGAGAGTAAAATCATAGATTTAATCAAAAGCTTCTCTCTCTCTCTTTTTTTAAATCAGTTTCCATTTATTCCTTTAGAGCATTTGCTAATTTTCAAAGTGAGTGAATAATTCCCTTGATTTGTGTTTTAAGTCTGAAAACTGTTATCTTGAAAAGGAACATTTTAGAAAGACGATATACATAATACTTAAATCCTTTCCATAAGCTTTTTGTACCATATGTAGTGGATTATGTCCTTCTTGAATTCATAATTAGTGGTAGAAGTAGATGGCTAGGACTTATTGTAAAATTATCTACCCATTAAATAGTAATTTATGCATTCTCAATGACTACTTTCTGTAGTGAGGTAAGCCAAATATTTAAGGTGATGTTTTATCTTAAAAGAAGAAACAACTTACATTTTTGCTATTAGATTACTTATTGTGTACATCAGAATCACTTCACAGTTTACTTTCAAATTACTATACACTAAGAGTGTGGAATTTTTGTGCCAATCCTTTTCATACACATTGTGACAGACACTTTTGGAACAACAATCCTACGATACAACCAGAAAGTTTCTTCCTTTTCATTTATTTTCAAGTCCTTCTTCTATGAAAATTATTTTCAAAGGTATTTGACATACTTCATAGTGATATTAAGGTTATTTCCAAAAAAGATACTTTTGGGTATGTGCCGCATTAGTTCGTGGGTAGAGGCAGGTGAGCTAGCCCATCATTTTCTGGTTTTGTTTTAATTCTACCCAGAAGAGTAGAGTAACCAGATGCCGGGGTGAACCCCTCTATGTCCTGGTGTTAACCACACATTCTCAGCCATGACATTAGAGGCAGATCAGTAATTCATTCTCATACATAAAACCTTCCACATTTGTTGAACACTTGTGATTAAGAAGCACTCTTTATTTCCTTTCTGTATATATTTTGGAATTACCTTCTGTTATCTGTTGATGGACAAAGCATTCTGATTTTATGAGAAATGAAGTCTGAAGATAGTCAAATACAATGTTTTTGAAGATTTTATTATACCTTTAGCATTAAGCTTTCAGTTGGCAGATTCATTAAAGTATGGATTTTTGTATTACAGAAGCTACATCCCTGGAAGAAAGTTTTTGGAATGAGTTCCCTTTCTACACACTCAGAATTTTTTTGGCCTTGTACCTCTACTTTCTCTCTTTTAGAGAAACCGTGGGGCCTCACCTGGAGACTAAGTCAATAATTAAAACCATGAATTCCATTTTTATCCAGCCTCTGTGTTCTCCTGTTAGCTAATATAAAATTGTTAAAGAGTCTTCATCGAATAAAAGGAATATTTGTATTCAGTTCAGTTCAGTTGCTCAGTCGTGTCCAACTCTTTGCGACCCCATGAATCACAGCACACCAGGCCTCCCTGTCCATCACCATCTCCTGGAGTTCACTCAAACTCATGTCCATCGAGTCGGTGATGCCATCCAGTCATCTCATCTCTGTCGTCCCCTTTTCCTCCTGACCCCAATCCCTCCCAGAATCAGAGACTTTTCCAGTGAGTCAACTCTTCGCATGAGGTGGCCAAAGTACTGGAGTTTCAGCTTCAGCATCATTCCTTCCAAGGAACACCGAGGGTTGATCTCCTTTAGAATGGACTGGTTGGATCTCCTTGCAGTCCAAGGGACTCTCAAGAGTCTTCTCCAACACCACAGTTCAAAAGCATCAATTCTTCCACACTCAGCCTTCTTCACAGTCCAACTCTCATATCCATACGTGACCACTGGAAAAATCATAGCCTTGACTAGATGGACCTTTGTTGGCAAAGTAATGTCTCTGCTTTTCAATATGCTATCTAGGTTGGTCATAACTTTTCTTCCAAGGAGTAAGTGTCTTTTAATTTCATGGTTGCAATCAACATCTGCAGTGATTTTCAAGCCCCCCAAAATAAAATCTGACACTGTTTCCACTGTTTCCCCATCTATTTCCCATAAAGTGATGGGGCCAGATGCCATGATCTTCATTTTCTGAATGTTGAGCTTGAAGCCAACTTTTTCCCTCTCCTCTTTCACTTTCATCAGAGGCTTTTTAGTTCCTCTTCACTTTCTGCCATAAGGGTGGTGTCATCTGCATATCTGAGGTTATTAATATTTCTCCCAGTAATCTTGATTTCAGCTTGTGCTTCTTCCAACAATTTTGTGGAAATTCTGGAAATCTCTGCTTTGTCATTTAGTGAAATAAATATGAAGTGAAGTGAAGTCGCTCAGTCGTGTCCAACTCTTTGCGACCCCATGGACTGCAGCCTACCAGGCTCCTCTGTCCATGGGACTTTCCAGGCAATAGTCCTGGAGTGGATTGCCATTTCCTTCTCCAGGGGATCTTCCCAACCCACAGATCGAACCTGGATCTCCTGCATTGTAGACAGATGCTTTACCGTCCGAGCCACAAGGGAATTCCATATATAGATGCATAAATAATGTTAAACAATATAATGTAATGTTAAAAAAACAATGTTAAATGAAAGACGTTGCTCAAAATTCTGATGAGCATAAAATTAATGTCTTCATAACTGTGAAACCAGATATTCTTCACAAAGATCTTTTAAAATACATATTACATGTCTTTTATTGAGAGAAAATTATTTCTAAATTACTTTCATGCAAACAATGAAAACAATACAAAGAAGGGATTGATGTTACATTTGCGGTAAGGTCTCTTCTGGGCCTTATTGCTAGTCTTAGTTTTTTTTTTTAATTTTTATTTTTTACTTTATTTTACTTTACAATACTATTGGTTTTGCCATACATTGAATGGCACCACGGGTGTACATGAGTTCCCAGTCATGAACCCCGCTCTCACCTCCCACCCCATATCATCTCTCTGGATCATCCCCGTGCACCAGCCCCAAGTATCCTGTATCCTGTATCCTGTATAGAACATAGACTGGCAATTCATTTCTTACATGATAGTATACATGTTTCAGTGCCATTCTCCCAAATCATCCCACCCTCTCCCTCTCCCTCAGAGTCCAAAAGTCCATTCTACACATCTGTGTCTCTTTTGCTGTCTCGAATACAGAGTCATCATTACTATCTTCCCAAATTCCATATATATATGTGTTAGTATAGTGTATTGGTGTTTTTCTTTCTGGCTTACTTCACTCTGTATAATAGGCTCCAGTTTCATCCATCTCATTAGAACTGATTCAAATGTATTTTTAATGGCTGAGTAATACTCCATTGTGTATATGTACCACAGCTTTCTTATCCATTCATCTGCTAATGGACATCTAGGTTGTTTCCATGTCCTGGCTATTATAAACAGTGCTGCAATGAACATTGGGGTACATGTGTCTCTTTCTATTCTGGTTTCCTCGGTGTGTATACCCAGCAGTGGGATTGCTGGGTCATGAGGCAGTTCTATCAGAGAAGGCAATGGCACCCCACTCCAGTACTCTTGCCTGGAAAATCCCATGGACAGAGGAGCCTGGTAGGCTGCAGTCCATGGGGTTGCAAAGAGTCAGACATGACTGAGCGACTTCCCTTTCACTTTTTACTTTCATGCATTGGAGAAGGAAATGGCAACCCACTCCAGTGTTTTTGCCTGGAGAATGCCAGGGACGGGAGGGCCTGGTGCGCTGCCGTCTATGGGGTCACACAGAGTTGGACACAACTGAAGCGACTTAGCAGCAGCAGCAGCAAGGCAGTTCTATTTGCAATTTTTTAAGGAATCGCTACACTGTTCTCCATAGTGGCCGTACTAGTTTGCATTCCCACCAACAGTGTAAGAGGGTTCCCTTTTCTCCACACCCTCTCCAGCATTTATTGCTTGCGGACTTTTGGATCACAGCCATTCTGACTGATGTGAAATGGTACCTCATTGTGATTGTGATTTGCATTTCTCTGATAATGAGTGATGTTGAGCATCTTTTCATGTGTTTGTTAGCCATCCGTATGTCTTCTTTGGAGAAATGTCTATTTAGTTCTTTGGCCCATTTTTTCATTGGGTAGTTTATTTTTCTGGAATTGAGCTGCATGAGTTGCTTATATATTTTTGAGATTAGTTGTTTGTCAGTTGCTTCATTTGCTATTATTTTCTCCCGTTCAGAAGGCTGTCTTTTCACCTTGCTTATAGTTTTCTTAGTTTTAACAACCCTTACATATTTAGAACCAACTACTTAAGGAATCAGCTCTGAAAGCAGAAAGTAGATTTGCCTGGAGGACCTCCAAACTGGCCTCAGGCCTGATTTTGTTATCTTCAAGGATTTCACTGTTTAAAGAACAACCAGAAGTTTAGGGAATATGGATACTAGGAGGATTAGGAGTCTGCTGTGTATTTCTTTTAGGTTCAGAAACTTAATGTTAGCCTAAAGCTTTCCTTCTATAATCCCAGAGATTGCAATTGTCCACTCTTGAACAGACTTGAATTGATCCTAGGAAGCATGTTAAGATTTTTCAATCAGAATTCTCTCTCCCCAGACTTCTAGAGATACCCTTCTTAAAGTGTTAGTTGCTCAGTCATGTCTGACTCTTTGTAACCCCATGGAGTGTAGCCTTCCAGGCTTCTCTGTCCATGGGATTCTCCAGGCAGTTATACTGGAGTGGGTAGCCACTTCCTTCTCAAGAAGATCTTCCTGACCCAGGGATCGAAACCAGTCTCCTGCATTGCAGATGGATTCTTTACCATCTAAGCCAAAATGTATGTAAATATGAGATTTTAGTGGAAATAATATATCTATTTCTTCCTTCTCTCAACTGGTCACTGTTCTCATCTGACACGTACCCCTCTGACTGATACAGGTTTTGTGATTGATACATTAATTTAATGAATTATTGGATGGTGCTCAGCATGAATAATGGAGGTGGCATTCTACAGAACAGCAGAAATGGTTGGAGTCAAGGTGGACTTGTGAATCAACAAAAAGAAAAATCAGCTGTGATTAATATTAATTATGTGGGCTCAGTAAGGGCATAAGCTTTTAGTTAACTATTATAGTATGTGAGAGTTTTTATAAATATATAATATAAAAATATAAATTGCTTATGTGAGAGTGTTACATGTATATATTAGATATAAATATATGTATGTTAAATTGACATTTCCATTCTAATCACCTCCCACACATTCATTCTAAACAGAATATAGTATGCCTTATAATAATGTTTTAGAATTTTAAATTTTGCTCATTACCGTCCCTTAAGGTTCTGTGATTTTCTAATTTTTGTCTTTCATTTTCCAACTTTATTGTTCTGTATTGTGTTTTACATATAGAGGTATGAACTTATGCAGGGAGCTCCCCAGGTGGCAATCATGGTAAAGAATCTGCTTCCCAAAGCAGGAGACACAAGAGATGTGGGTCTGATTCCAGGGTTGGTAAGATCCGCTGGAAAAGGAAATGGCAACCCACTCCAGTACTCTTGTCTGGAAATTTCCATGGACAGAGGAGTCTGGCAGGTTACAGTCCACGGGGTTGCAAAGAGTTGGACATGACCGAGGATATACTCATGCACTGATTTTGTTTTATTTTACTTTGTTTATAGTGCTTCACAGATATTGCCTTTTTTTTTTTTTTTAACAGATTGCAGGTTTGCAGCAATTTTTCATCCTGCAAGTCTATAAGCACCAGTTTTCCAACATTATTTACTCACTTCATGTCTCTATGTCACATTTTGGTAACTCTTGCAATATCTTAAACTCTTTAATCATTATATTCATTAGGGTGGTCTGTGATCAGTGATCTTTGATGTTACCATTACCAAAAAATTATTATTCGCTAAAGTCTCAGATGATGGTTAATATTTCTGAGAAATAAAAAAAATCTTAAAATTAAGGTACGTATTTAGTGCTTTTTTGCACCTAATGCTATTGCACATTTAATAAACTACAATAGAATGTAAGCATAGCTTCTATGTGCACTGGGAACCCAACAAATTTTTGTGATGTTGCTTATTGTGGTATTTGCTTTATTGAAAGCTTTGGAACCAAACCTACGATATCTCTGAGATATGCCTATACTATCTTTTTCTCACATTCATTGCCTCCAATAAACTGTAACTGTGAAGAGTAAACTAGCCAACATAAAATTGGATTTTATCTTACCTTTTTAATTTTTAAAAAATTGCAGTGGGAATTTATGAAAATTCTAATCTAGGACAGGCATTATGTGAAAAGAACTTTATTAACTATGCTATTGATAAGCTTTTTCTCTCAATATTCTAAAAGATTATATTCTTCCAGAATATTGTTCAATACTGAGGGGAAATTTGACAGCAGTCTCAGGAGAAGTAACCTGAAATTTAGTCATAAATTTAAGAAGCAACTGAAAATGTTCACTTAAAACAAAAAGGAACTTGTCTAAAGATTGATTTCTAAGCTAGGAACATGTGCATCATCATTTGTCAGTTATACACTCTCTGTTTGAGTATATATTATGCAATAGTCATTTCTGATAAATCTGTGATTAGTACATGGGACTAAAGATATTCTGGTATACTTCTGACTCTACATAGATCAAGGCAAGGGGCTATTTATCTTTATGATGCTGAAAATATGGATTTCAAGAATATGTTCATTAAAAAGACAATAACTCAAACAGGGGCTCTATCAACCTAGAGGGGTGGAATGGGGAGGAAGATGGGAGGGAGGTTCAAGAAGGAGGGGCCATATATATACCTATGGCTGATTCATGTTGAGGTTTGACAGAAAACAACAAAATTCTGTAAAGCAATTATCCTTCAATTAAAAAATAAGTAAATAAAAAAAAAACAATAACCTCTCAGAAACTGACACTAAAAATAACTGTCTAAACTAGGCCTTTTCCCCAGGGAATTCTTGATTTTCTAGCTTTACCAGAATTAGCAGAATTTCATTTCTGGCTTTCCTCCTTGTACTGGATGTCACATCAGCAAATCAGGAAGTATATCTTAGACATCCTTCCTAAATGTTCAGATCCGAAAACATGGGACCCAAAGCCTGTCTTCTCAGTTTGAATTTCAGGAACTATTTCTTTGGTCAGTCATCATTTGTTCAAGGACTGGTCCATATCAAGGGTATATGATACTGTTAAAATTTGATTATCAAAAATTAGATATAAATAAAATCCAAAGGATACTCTTAAATACTTGCAAGAATTTAAAAAACAATGCATTAAGGTTATTCTCTAACCAGGGGAGAACAGTCGGAGGAAGGAGCATAGGGAGTTTGGGATGGACAGATGCACATTGCTATATTTAAAATGGATAATCAACAAAGACTTAATGGATATAGGATAATTAGGATTATTAGGATAATAATAGGATAATTAAGATTATCCTATATCCATTAGGATAATCCAAAATGGATATAGCATAAGGAACTCTGCTTAATGTTATGTAACAGCCTCATTGGGAAAAGAATTTGAACAAAGAATAGATAACATGTATTTGTATAAATGAAGTGTTTTGCTGTATACCTGAAACTAGCACAATATAGTTAATCAACTGTACTCCAATATGAAATAAAAAGTTTAAAAAAAAATAATTTTAAGAAATCAAGGAACAGTGGACATCTGTGTATCTGCCACCCAACATAGAAAGAAATCCATTCCCTTGAGGTCACAGACACTCCTTTATGAGTCCTGATTCCATTTCCTTCATCCTCAGATGTAACCGCTGATTTGAATTTCAGGTTTATTATTCCCTTGTTTTTCTAATTTTATATTTAGATCCCAAGCAATCTATTGTTCAGATTAGGTGTTTGAAGTTTATGTGACTCACTTTAATTTTGCAATTATATTAATATATTTTTCTACAATGTTTTTTGCCACTCAAAATTATTTTCCTTTTACATTATGGTATTTAGCTGCAATTTGTTTATTTTTCTGCTGTATTGGATTTCATTTACAATCATTTGCAACCATCTCTTTACAGATTCTACTGTTGATGGATGCATGGCATTTTGACAAGTTACTTTTTGTGTCCACTTTCATATTCGGTACTTTTTTCATTTTCATTTATTTCCTATTCCAAAATACTAATAAGTCATTGAGTTTTGAGCATTTTAAAATTGTTATTGAATTGCCCTCTCTAATATCATGCTCTCTCTAGTTTCCTTCCAACCTGAGCAATTTTCATTCCAGGAATACGTACACATATGTATGTCACCTTACTGTACACTACTAAGGGCAATGATGTATGAGAAGACTGGATGGTAGCCAGGAGTGGAGTTTGGGTAATCATCTGATAATAACAAATTTTAAAAGAATGATGTTCTATCTTTAGTCAAAGTGTTTTTGCTTTTTCAATTTCAGCAAGTAGTATTTTTAAACAAATAAGATGTCTGGGTGATAAGTTGTTTCAATTCACTTAGTTTGATGCCCTTTCCATATGTAAATACACAAAGCTTAGATGTTACTGTATAATTTACTATATAATTTCCTATGAGTTCATTTGCCTGGCTGGGAGGACCTAAATTTTGTTCTTTTTATCACTTCTATTTAATGGGGAANGAGGACCTGAATTTTGTTCTTTTTATCACTTCTATTTAATGGGGAAAAATTGCTGTTGCCACCAAAAGAGAAGGACAATTAGAAGACTTTTTCTTTTTTCTATTTTCAATGATTTTCTGAGAAAAGAATTAATTCCCCTGGGATATTAATACTTTATAAAATGAGTAAGAGCTTTTTGTGGATCAGAGAGATGTAGGGCTATCTTGGGGAGAACGTGAAGGAAATTTATAAGGGAGATTAGAAAAGGGGCTGAGATTTTAGCCAAAAAACAGGGCAAGTAATTAACTTCATAGAAGAGATAACATAGCTCATATCATAAGTCCTTTTGGCGAATGTATGATTTTTCTTTATTGATTGATTTACTGCATTGTATGTGTCAGATAAAATGCAATGAGGCTTAAAATTAAAATGCTTTATTCTGCACATTGAGTATTTTTAATGTACTCTTATGTGCTTCTTATATTTCAAAGGGCTTCCCAGGTGGCACTAGAGGTAAAGAACCTGACTGCCAGTACAGGAGACATAAGAGGTGCAGGTTTGTGTCTTTTATTTCCCTGTACTTGTTTTGAAGACATGCATGTGTGCTAAGTCACTTTAGTTGTGTCCAACTCTTTGCGACCCTATGGACTATAGCATGCCAGGCTCCTCTGTCCATGGGATTCTCCAGGCAAGAATACTGGAGTGGGTTGCATGTCCTCCTCCAGGGGATCTTTCTGACCCAGGGATCAAACCCATGTCTCCTGTGTCTGCTGCCTTGTAGGCAGATTCTTTACCACTGAGCCACCTGGGAAGCCCTTATTACGGCATTACTCCTGTTAAATTGTGACACCTTATACTGCAAAGGAAGAATTTTCACTTCCTTGTCCTTGTTTCTGTGACATATCAGCATGGTTCTCTTTCTTTGATAAAAACAAACTTCAGAACATGGTGTTGGGAAGGGATAGTCTTGAAAACAGAGGAAACATGTAATTTTCATAAATTAAGGGCTTAAAACTGATGACTATTTAGACTGGAGTACAATCCATATTAGTTTGTTTAACTTGCACAGTGATGCTAAGTCTCATTCTCAGGAGAGAGCTATTGCTGAAACAGAATGGGGACATTTATTATGGTTGAAATGCCTTTGGCTGGGCCAGCAGGCCTAAGCAAGAGTGCAGAGGGACAATGTGGTACAAACTAGATTGAAAGATGCATGGTATGCAAATGCCCTGGCTCCATGACTATGCCGGTCTACCAGCAGTGTTACATTGACCTTGGGTTAATAAAAATCTTTGCTTTCCATTACCTCATCTGAAAATTGCTGAAACCTGTACCTGATCTATCTACTTCATAGGATTATTATAATCACTGAATAGAAAAAGACACAGGAAAGATTTGTAAACTTTTACATATTCATGTTAAAAGTAATAACAATATTGTTTGTGTTCATTTGATTTTCACAGTGGTAGAAAGTCTGGTCCAGATGTTTTTTAGATGGAAATGAAGCTCAGAAAGTCAAAATGTCACCTATAGTAACACTACTTACATGTTTCTTGTTTCTTTCTAGGGCATTCCCTATGGACTCTATTTATAAACTGTTTCAAAATAGAGTAGATTTTTCTGGGTGGGGGAATTGTTTGGTGATTATGTATTAGACAAAATTCTATTTCAGCTCTCAGGGACAGAAACCCAAAACATGCTGCTGCTGCTGCTGCTAAGTCGCTTCATTCGTGTCCGACTCTGTGTGACCCCATAGACGGCAGCCCACCAGGCTCCCCCGTCCCTGGGATTCTCCAGGCAAGAACACTGGAGTGGGTTGACATTTCCTTCTCCAATGCATGAAAGCGAAAAGTAAAAGTGAAGTCGCACAGTCATGTCCGACTTTTCGCGACCCCATGGACTGCAGCCTACCAGGCTCCTCTGTCCATGGTATTTTCCAGGCAAGAATATTGGAGTGGATCACCATTGCCTTCTCCCAAAACATGCTAGCTTAAAAAAAGGAATGTGTATTTGTTTGTATAATTGGATATTCATCCTTGAATAATGCCCAGGCACTCCCCACTTCCTCCTACTTAAGCCGTGGCTTCCTCCCCACCCACACCATATCAGGGTTAGTCTGTATGACCAATAGATGATAGTATGTGACTTCTGAGGATAAATCATGAAGGATGTGGTAACTTTTACCTTGGTCTCCCTTAAATTGCTCACTCCAAGGGAAGCTAGCTGCTAAGTAGCTCCTTGGAAAGATTCATGAGATGAGAAACTCAGGCCTTCTGAGAAAAGTCAGCGAAAAATTAAAGCCTCTAGTAAAAGCCATGTGTGAATGAGTAATATTGGAAAAAATCCTCCAGCCCCAGTCAAGCTTTCAGATAATGATCTCTTCAAATGACATCTTGTCTGCAAGCTTATTATTGTTGTTAGTTACTAAGTCATGTCTGACTCCTTGCAACCCCATAGACCGTAGCATACCAGGCTTTTCTATCCTTCACTATCTCGCAGAGTTTGCTCAAATTCATGTCTATTGAGTCAGTGATGTTATCTAAACATCTCATCCTCTGCCACCCGCTTTTCTTTTTGCTTTCAATCTTCCCAGTTTCAGGGTCTTTTCCAGTGAGTTGGGACTTCACATCAGATGGCCAAAGTATTGGAGCTTCAGTGTCAGTCTTTCCATATATTAAAGGTTGATTTCCTTTAGGACTGACTGATTTGATCTCCTTGCATTCCAAGGGACTCTCAAGAGTCTTCCATATGTTTAATAGAGGTTTAAGATGATTCAGTAGATTTAAAAAATAAATTAAATGGTAGTTTATATATCAATATATAACATAAACTGTCATGAATGGCTAGCTTGGAAATAATATATTTGAAGTTCATGTTAAAATGCTTTAAAGAAAAAATCAAAAGCCTGAAGTAGACCATGGAGGTCATTCTGGAGAGTGGACAACATTGGTGAGTAGATTTGAAAAGGCAGTGAATATTTACAACATTAAAACTTCCCAGAGTCAAGTCCCAGGGAATTCTATTAGAACTTAAGTAACTGTATTAATGTTTTATAAATAGATTAGTAAAATATATATTCAATACAATAAGCCAGAATATATATTTTATTTTATTTTTTTTTTACTAATCTAAAGTGTTGCAAGAAGGCATCAGAGGGCAGACACACTGAAACCATACTCACAGGAAACTAGTCAGTCTAATCACACTAAGACCACAGCCTTGTCTAACACAATGAAACCAAGCCATGCCTGCGGGGCAACCCAACACGGGCAGGTCATGGTGGCGAGGCCTGACAGAAAGCGGTCCTCTGGAGAAGGGAATGGCAAGCCACTTCAGTATTCTTGCCTTGAGAACCCCATGAGCAGTAGGAAAAGGCAAAATGGTAGGATACCGAAAGAGTAACTCCCCAGGTCATTAGGTGCCCAATATGCTACTGGAGGTCAGTGGAGAAATAACTCAAGAAAGATAAAGGGATGGAGCCAAAGCAAAAACAATACCCAGTTGTGGATGTGACCAGTGATAGAAGCAAGATCCGATGCTGTAAAGAGCAATATTGCATAGGAACCTGGAATGTCAGGTCCATGAATCAAGGCAAATTGGAAGTGGTCAAACAAGAGATGGCAAGGGTGAATGTCGACATTCTAGGAATCAGCGAACTAAAATGGACTGGAATGGGTGAATTTAACTCAGATGACCATTATATCTACTACTGCGGGCAGGAATCCCTCAGAAGAAATGGAGTAGCCATCATGGTCAACAGAAGAGTTCAAAATGCAGTACTTGGATGCAATCTCAAAAATGACAGAATGATCTCTGTTCATCTTCAAGGCAAAACATTCAATATCACAGTTATTCAAGTTTATGCCCCAACCAGTAACACTGAGGAAACTGAAGTTGAACAGTTTTATGAAGACCTACAAGATCTTTTAGAACTAA
>SJYQ01011869.1:160031-173657 GCA_006410935.1 Redunca redunca
CAGTTTTATTTGATGTTAATATGGCTATACTGAGGTTTCTGAGGTTAGTATTTTCTATGTATACATACATTTTCTCTGTCCTTGTATTTTCCTTGTCATTTCCTATATTACCTTGTCATTATATCTTATGTTTATACCTTGTATTGTGGTGGTTTAGTTGTAAGACGTGTCAGACTCTTGTTACCTGGTAGGCTACAGTCCACAGGATTCTCTGTCCATGGATATCCCAGGCAAGAATACTGGAGTGGGTTGCCATTTCCTTCTCCAGGGGATCTTCCCGACCCAGGGATTAAATGTGTCTGCAATGCAGGCAAATGCTTTATCCCTGGGCCACCAGGGATATCTTATACCTTGCATACCAATGACACTATACTTTTTATAATGTTGTTTATGATTATATTGTTGTTTTTCTTAGCTTACCAGTTTTTGAATCCCTGACTTTTTTCTTGATTATTATTTTTTCCTTCTTAAGTAGATTCCTTAGAACTCTCTTTTGTGAACCATATATAGCAAACTTTCTTTTTGAGTATATGAAAATATCTCTATTTCAGTCTTACTTTTCAAAGACTGTTAGCCAAATACAGATTACTAGTTTGACAGTTAGTTTCTCTCATGTCTGAAAATAACATTGTTCTATTTTTATCATAGTTATTGAGGAATTATAAATCATTGAGAAATTGGAAATCATTCTAATCATATTTACTTTGAATTAATCTTGAACATAATCTCTTAAAAATTGATAGCTGTTTTTAATACCTTCCCTTTGTCTTCTATAGTTTACATTTTTAGTATGATATGAAGTGAGAAGAATAAGTGACGTTGCTCAGTCGTGCCTGACTCTTCGCGACCCCGTGGACTGTAGCTTACAAGGCTCCTCTGTCCATGGAATTTTCCAGGCAAGAGTACTGGAGTGGGTTGCCATTTGCTTCTCCAGGGTATCTTCCCGACCCAGGGATCGAACCCAGGTCTCCTGCATTGCGGGCAGACGCTTTACCATCTGAACCTTCTTTTTTATTTCCCCTGTTTAGGTTTCATTCAAGTTTCTGAATTGAAAATTACACTCTTTCTTCAGTTTTGGAAAATTCTCAATTACTAACTCTTTATATTCTCTCCTTCTGATACTCTAGTAGGTTTTATATTGCATCTTCTTGCTCTTTAAATTTCCTGTTTATCTTTGTTTTTCCTGTTTTGTAATCTTATAGATTCATTTTTCAGTTTATTTCTAGTCTGCTGTTAACTACCAACATTGCTTTTGTTTGCATATTTGTATCTCATATTTCTATTTTGCCTTTAAATATTCTAGTCAATTATGATAGATTCGTATTCTTTCATAATACATTTAATTATTTCCTTTATTTGACTGTATGCATTAAAATATTTATATTTAGTACTGGAAAATTCTAATATTACCTTTCCATTTTGGACAGATACTATAGTTTGTTCTTGTTGATCATCTTACTATTAGCTTGTCTTCTAATATGATTAGTAAGTTTTTATTATAAGCTCATATTTCCTGAAACTCTGTGGTGATTCTTTGAGTGCTAAATTCTGTGTATCTCCATCCATCTGCTTCCATCTGTGCATGGAAACAACAGAAACATAGGTGGTAAAATTTCAGCCTGGATTATTTTAGGGCCATTTGGGTAGGAAGAAATCAGAGGCGAACCTTTATGAATGGGCACTTGTAATTTCAGTAGGTATTTTTTTCTTTGTCATCACAAAACCCAGAATCAAGTTTAAGTTTTGTCTTTTCCTCCAGAGTCTCTCTCTTTGGGAATCTGGTTTACCCACTGAGTCATCTATGTTCCAGGGACTCCACTGTTATCAGCATTCTCTAATCAAACTTCCTAGGTTTTCTCCTTAAAGTTCTCAGTGCATTCAGCTTGTTAAATCCCAGCTCTCATCTACCTGGGATGGGCAGACAATTCCAGGGTTAATGCAGTCCCCAAACTCAAATACAGCTTCTTATTGTTTCCAACTTTAGTGGATTTCCTTTACTCTGATTTTTTAAAAAAAAATGTTATACTTGGATATATTTATCTTTATATCTTTTCTGCCATTATGTTAAAATGGAAGATGTAGGTGTTCTTTGAAACAAATCATGTTCCTCTCCTACTGAAACACTCTATTGTGACTCATCCTATTTAGAATAAAATTAAAAACCTTTCCATGACAAGTTGACTCATTGGAAAAGACTCTGATGCTGGGAGGGATTGGGGGCAGGAGGAGAAGGGGACGACAGAGGATGAGATGGCTGGATGGCATCACAGACTCGATGGATGTGAGTCTGAGTGAACTCCAGGAGTTGGTGATGGACAGGGAGGCCTGGTGTGCTGCGATTCATGGGGTCGCAAAGAGTCGGACATGACTGAGTGAACTGAACTGAACTGATGACCTGTACAACTTTATATGGATGGATCTCTTGCTATTTTTCCATCTCTTTCCCCGCAACTCTTACTCTTGTTCTCTCTACTTCAGTCTCAATGAACTCTTTGATTTTCCTCTATCATACTAAGCTTACATTCACATGGAGGCTTTTTAATCTGCTTTCCTATTGAGTTTGAATGTTCTTCCCCCAAATCATGATGTGGCTCCTCAGTTCTTTCGGATGTATATTTGAGGCAGGAGGTAGATAGGCCCCTCCCATGGTAAAGCAATAGGAGATTCATTTCTTGTAGACCAAAACTCTAAGACGAGAATAGCAGGAAAATTAAGAGAGCAGGCTGGGCCCTTCCCAGACCACATATTCCTTGTTCTCAAAGTCAGGAGATCTCCCCAACCACACATGTGCAGACAGGCTCCTTAGAAGTCAAAGGAGAGTGATGCTAACTGATGCTCTACCTGTAGGTCTCTGCAATAGAATCCATCTTAGCTAAGAGATGCACTCACACACATGGGAGAATCCTGGGATTTAAAAAGTATGGACTCAACCAGGAAAGTTAAAATGATTGGCCGAAGAAACCTGGAAGAAATGCCCCGTAAAAGTAATTCAAATTGCCATAAGGGTGCGACTCAGGGGCTTTCCCTCTGAGTCTGCCTGGATGTCTATCCACACAGACTGTTTCTTCCTAATAAACACTTTGTTTCACTACTTTCTGTTTTTGTGGAATTCTTTTCTGCAAAGTCAAAGGGCCAGGGCCTTGTCACTGACCACTGGACTGGCAGCTAGGATCTGGTGCTCTCACTGCCGTGACCCAACCTCAATATCTGGCTGGGGAACTTCAAGCTGTTGCAGGCTAAGACCTCCTGAGATCATATTTAGTGTGTGTATATCACTGCACATAGGTTTTCCTCGTCTATCCAGCATAATATAGCATCCTCTTCCACTATTCCTGTAACTTAATTTTTCTTCATTGTGCACATCATCACCTGACGTTTACACACACACACACACGCATCAGCTTTTTAAATCCTGGCACAAAGTAATCATTCAATAAGTATTTGCTGAATTGATTAGTTGATGCCTTCAATTCTGTCACTTTTTTCTTGTGGGTTCTTTGTTCTCAAGTCAATTTTATATAAATTGTCTTCTGTATTTTACCTTGTTTTATGATTTTGTTTAACTACTATATACTGTGTTCTTCCTATATGTTAAACAGACACATGTATCATTTTACTTGATTTGAAAAACAACTGAGTCATGAATTATTTTCCTTATTTCACAGTGAGGAATCTAAAGCTCAGGAGGAAGAATAAAGCACCTAAGGTTATGCACAGCTAGTTTGAGTAGCCGTCCAAATTATATTTGTTATCACCTCAAAGCGATATTCTTTACAAAAACTGCTGCACTTATCCTCCCTCTGAAATTTACTGGGCTTCCAAGATGGCTCAGTGGTAAAGAAGCCACCTGCCAATGCAGGAGATGCAGGTTTGATCCCTGGAGAAGGAAATGGCAACACACTCCAGTACTCTTGTCTACAAAAACCCAATGGACAGAGAAGTCTGGTTGGCTACAGTCCATGGGGTTGCAAAGAGTCAGACACAATTTAGCAACTGAACACACACACATATACACACAGAGAAATTTACTACAGAGATCAATCAATATAAATGGAAAAGCTGGTGAAATCCAAATAAAGTCTGGAGTTTTGTTAATTAAAAAAAATCAGCTACTTGTATAAGCAATGACTTTGATAAATCTCAAATTATGCCAAGTGAAAAAAGCCATATATTTTTGTTCACATACCAAATAATGCAATTTACATGAACTTCTAAAATGTGCAAATGACAGAAAGCACATCAGTGGTTGCCTGGATCCAGAAAATGGAATGGAAATTGACTGAAAATAGGCCTGAGGGAATGTTTTAGGGAGAAGGAAATACTCTCTACCTTTTTGTGGTGGTTACACATGTGTCCACATTTTCAAAATTCATAGAAATGCCCAGTTAAAATAGATACAAGTTATGGCACATAAATCATATCTCAAGAAAGTTGATTAAAAATGCATAAACCAAATGTTCCATACTTGTAAAAATATCTTGAGTTAAAGCCAATATTTTATATTTTGTAAATATCAGACCTTTGACATCAGCAGGCTGGAAATAGGAGTCCTTTTTCCATCACTGAATGAGTGTTCAGCAGTTCTCTTAGTTCTTCTGGCTGTGGTTTTACCATCTACAAATGAAAGGGGTTCCTACAATTTCCAAGGATCTATCAACTCTGCAGTATTCAGATACAACTCTGTTAGAGGTGATATTGTTCAGTCCTCCATAACTTCCAGAAAATCTACTTTACAATTAGTCAAGCAACATTAGTCAGCTAACTATCCAGAGAAATGGACAGAAGTAAGAACATGTGGGGGTGCGCATAATCTAGTGAGCAGTTTAGTTAGACTATTACAGTGTTTTGTTTGTTTTCTGTGTGTGTGAGTATTCAGGATTTGGAGTGGGCTAAAGACATTCTGGTAGGCACTATGTGAAGGTAATATAGAATCTGGCTATCCCAGATATGACTATATATTTTTCATTATAAGACATGTCTCCAAAATTATACACAAATGATAAATAGTTGTAAATAATAAAGAAAATGTGATGGTATAGAATTAGATTTTTTTAAAGTAAAATTATATTTTGATTACAATCCACATGTGTTTTTTTAATGCATCATTTAAATGTACTAACAAGTGAAAACAGAAAATTGCACAATGATACAAAGAAAAGGACCTCATTTTAGGTTTTTATTTTTTTTTTCTAGGTGTTTGTATTGGCTTTATTTTTTAATAGCAGAAATTATTATCATTATTATTATTTAAAATTGATCCTTATCGGTTATCTATTTAAAATATAACAGTGAGTACATGCCAGTTAGAATTAGATTCTTAAGATAAAGAGTGCCTATATGTCAACAAACACAGTCTTTGTACCTGTCTTTTACTGAGCAAAGGGAAGGAAAGGAGAAGAAATGTATTATCCATGACCTTCAGAATCTTACCATATAGAGAATAAAGGAGATAAGACACATTTCCAATTTGTCACATTGAAATAGGTGTAACAGTAGAGGTACTATACCCATGGGAGTTTAAGGAAGAAAAATAATTCTGAATAGGACATCTGGGAAGCTTGTTAAAATATTCATTATTTACATTGGACTTTGAAGAATGAGGAAGGCTTCCAGAAATGACTATAGGAAGGAAGGTTATTTCAGCAAGCACTCTAGAGAGACTGGGAGACCTGTGGGAGACTTCCCAGAGGGACTCAAACAATGAGTTTGAAGCAGGTTAGCCCATGATCACAGCCCTCTTGTACTGTGCTTTAGAAGACATTACACAGACAAGCACAGGATTTTTGACCAGGAACCTTATATGACATTAGGATATGGGTCTTGTTGAAACAGTTTTTTATTTTAGCTTTTAGGATTTATTGGGAATCTATGTAAAAGTGGAGCCACATCTCCTAATTCAAACTTCTTGATAGTTCAGGGAAAGATGATTTTATTCCACCAGCTACACAGCTATACTGTGGAAACAATAACAAATGTTCATCCTTATTGCCACAAATGAGTTTGTATGTGTTCAGGTTCCCAGTCTGTGGCCTTTTGAGAGAAGCACTGTGAAACTGACAGCACTCCCTGAGATTGAGGTGATTGGAATGTCTTCTTTCAAAGTGTGCATTGCATTGGAGTTTAGAATGCAAAAATGCAGACAGTCAGGGACTGGTATTTTTGTTGTAATTCACATCCAAGCATTATTTTGCATCGGTGGCAATTTTGAGACAAAATGATTTCCTCTTTTGCTAGATCTCTCCTCCTTTGGCTCCTGTCATTCTTAGAGGCCTTTCAATGGAACTTTGTCAGGAAGCAGTTCTTAATCAGCTTTTTTCAGCTTTGAAGTTTTAGCTAATGGTCATCTGAATATATTCTTCTGAAGCAGCCTGGTCAGCAGGCAGTCTGCAGGCAGGGTGATGTGAAAAAATTGTGCCAGTTTTCAGGAGAGGCACTCTCAAATTCAACTGTCAGCTCTTCTGCTTGTTGGCTCTGCATATGGCTAGTCATATAATTTCCATTTTTACATGGATAAGATGAGACTAATAATTCATTCTCTCTACACACAGTTGTGAGGGTTAATTGTGCAGACTGATATTAGCAATCTAACAGGACTCCGCTCCTCCCCGTGGCAGTGTCCTTCTCTATATTTGACCACAAAGGTGATTTCATCCTAGCCTCATGTTGCCCTGGCATAGCTTTGATCAGTGAGTATCTTCCTGCTCTTTGAATATGACTTTTGCACTCCACCCCACTCCAGAGATGTTGCAAATATTTATCTTTCTGAAACTCTTCCTTCATAACATTTGTCACTGTGGGCAATTTCTATTTATTGGTGTGATTATAGGTTTGTAAACTTGATGAAGGTAAAAATCAGATCTGTTTTCCTCTCCATTGCATGGCAATTCTCTATCTATTGCCTGGCACTTAGGAGTCTCAGAAAATACTTGTTGATTTTATAATTGAATAAAGTGGAAAAGCAGAAAGTTTATAAGATATTTGAAAACCCTTGTAGAGAAGTTGAGCGAGCATTCTGAATAGACAGGACACTGGAGTCACAGAAAGCTGACTTATTCTCTGCCAGATATCTTTAGACAAATTATCCTCTTTGAAGTTCAGTTTCTACATCTGAAAAAAAAGGCTAAAACATTCACCATGTAATTTGTTTTTAGTATTAAGTAGGATAATGTCAATAAAAAGGCCTTGCATAATGTGTCATATGGTAGGCATGCCATAAATGATAGTTTCAAATACAAGCAATAGTAATAATGGTAATGTTACTAATAACAGTGTACTTTAAACAAATAATATTCTAGATTGAGTTTAAAAGTTCCATTCTAAAAAATAAATAAAAGCTCCATTCTATGTTGTAATTAATGAAATTTGCTAATAATCATTAAAATTTAATGCAGAGCAATGACATTTAATGCAGGGCTTCCCAAGTGGCACAGTGGTAAAGAATCCACCTGCCAATACCAGCGATGCGGGAGATATGGGTTTGATCCCCAGGTTGGGAGGGGCCCCTGGAGAAGGGAAATGGCAATCCACTTCAGTATTCTTGCCTGGAAATGCTATGGACAGAGGAGCCTAGCAGGCTATAGTCTATAGGGTCTCAAAGAGTTGGACATGACTGAGTGACTGAGCTAGAGCCTCTGGAAGAAGAATGCCGTTTATCTGAATACAAGAAGACAAAGCCAAGTAGTATTCTTTGAAGAAAGTTTCCAGAACTTTGAACACAGTTTTTTAGTAGCTGATATACAGCATAAACATTTGAGGGAAGAGAGTGTTTGAAGAACAGAGCTGAGTTATTAATTTGTGGTGAAAGACATCACCATAGGAAGCAACAATTAGAACTGGACATGAAACAACAGACTGGTTTCAAATAGGGAAAGGAGTACATCAAAGCTGTATATTGTCACCGTGCTTATTTATCTTATATGCAGAGTACATCATGAGAAACGATGGGCTGGATGAAGCACAAGCTGGAATAAAGACTGCTGAGAGAAATATCAATAATCCCAGATATGCAGATGACACCACCCTTATAGCAGAAAGTGAAGAAGAACTAAAGAGCCTCTTGATGAAAATGAAAGAGAAGAGTGAAAAAACTGGCTTAAAACTCAACATTCAGAAAACTAAGATCATGGCATCTGGCCCCATAACTTCATGGCAAATAGATGGGGAAACAGTGGAAACAGTGACAGACTTTATTTTTCTGGACTCCAAAACCACTGCCAAAGATGACTGCATCCCTGAAATTAAAAGATGCTAGAAAAGTTATGACCAACCTAGATAGCATATTAAAAAGCAGAGACATTACTTTGCCAACAAAGGTCCATCTAGTCAAAGCTATGGTTTTTCCAGTAGTCATGTATGGATGTGAGAGTTGGACTATAAAAAAAGCTGAGCACCAAAGAATTGATGTTTTTGAACTGTGGTGTTGGAGAAAACTCTTGAGAGTGCTTTGGATTGCAGGGAGATCCAACCAGCCCATCCTAATGGAAATCAGTCCTGAATATTCATTGGAAGGACTGATGCTGAAGCTGAAACTCCAATACCTTGGCCACCTGATGTGAAGAACTGACTCATTGGAAAAGACCCTGATGCTGGGAAAGATTGACGATGGGAGGAGAAGGGGACAACAGAAGATGAGATTGTTGGCTGGCATCATCAACTCAATGGACATGAGTTTGAGTAAGCTTCAGGAGTTGGTGATGGACATGGAGGCCTGGCCTGCTGCGGATGGGGTTGCAAAGAGTTGGACACAACTGAGCAACTGAACTGAACTGAACTGAAAGACACCAGTATTAAATCAATTTTATGGAAGATGTTTCTGAGGGATGAAAAATAAGATTTGAAACATATCTGAGAATTGAAGACAGATCTGCTCATTGTCTCTATGCCCCTGCTTTTTGCAGGCTTATGAAGCTTCTTGTGCTCAGAAAGGATTATCTTATTGGATACTTTTGTCTCTGTATTGGAGTCTTTTGAACAAGGAGGAGCCATTGATCAGTTTTCTCCTTGTGCCAGCTTCTATCATCATCTCCGTCAGGTCTACTGATTTGGCTGACAAAGAACCTCTTTGAGATGGTTTATGAATAAGCCCATGAGAATTTTTAATAATAGAAAGACCTGTGGGCTGGGCAAGATATTAACAACAGAAAGCATAACTAAATCTCTACATGGGAAATTTTTGGTCATACTGTTGCTTTGGATTACTCATGGTGTAACTCGAGTTAGTTCTAACTCCTTAATGAGAAAAAAAATACTCATAGCAGAAAGTCTGCAGCCCAGGGAACACTTGGATACTACTTGGTATGCAGCATGCTTTACAGTCTTCCAATGGCAGAAGAGCCACTTTAGAATTTATTGTATACATTAATTTGATTGCACAGTGATATATTTGTTAGACAAATTACCCAGGTCTAATTAAAAGGCAGTCTTAAAGCCACCTGATTACTGATTTACATTACATTTATTCGATTCCAATGTATTTGTGGAGATAAATTAGATGTAATTTCCAAGTAATAAAACTTAAGTGGCGTAAAATCTCAAGGTTACTAGATCAAAAATGAATGGAAAATCTCAACCACATACTGGATAATGTGAGTCATTGAATAAGGTATTGTGTATCAACATATAAGCAATGTATTTGATCAAGAGACTGTTTCTAATATCTTTTTTGTTGCTGACTTGTGGACTCTACACACATCTTCCTGTTAGACACTTCAGTGTCTTCTTTTGAAAATGAGTGTTTGGATTTACTGTCCAGGGTTGTTTGTAAGAAAATAAATAGGATGGGGCAGTGCTCTGCATTCCTAGGGATATATAATGACAGATGACGAAAGCTATCTCTTCTGATGAATTTGTGAACCCTAGGCCACCTGAGGTGAAGAAGCTGGTGGGCTACAGTCCATGGGGTCACAAAGAGTATAACTGAGCTACAGAGCAATCTGGAATGGATTTGTGGTATCTGAGTTGTTTATCCTGTTGCCTGCACCTGAAGACAATCCGTAAGTACATAAATTATAATTTCCCATACCAGTAAACATCTGGAGAAAATACATATTTATTAATTCTAAGCTAATGACTAAATTAAAAGTAGTTTAAAAATAACCCACTATTTATATCTCTGAAAACATAAATTATTTTCCAGCTATTGCAAATCCAGTAATGGTTGAATTATAATATTAAATACTCATCTTTAAAATTAAAAAGGAGTTTGTGATAGAAAGATGGATATCTGTCAGTGTTGATGTTGTGTCTTCATCCTGACTCATTAATGCAATTTACTGATTCTTTTTTTTTTCATGTTGTGACACTGATAGGTTTGAACTAATTTACCAGAACATGAGCAACACTTCAGACTTTTGAACTAGTCCATGAGAAGATGGACAAAATTAATGAGGAAGGAAACTGCATTAGAAAGTGGATGGGAACTCTCTTGAGAGTTCTTATAACAAGAGACCATCCAAAGGAAATGTCTTCCATGTTAGGAAAGTGAAGTCATGCACATCTGTCTACCTGCCTGATTTCTGTGTGTGTGTGTGTGTGTGTGTGTGTGTGTGTGTGTGTGCAATTATAATGTAAGGCATTTATAAAGGATTCTTTTTTCTCAGCCTGCCCTGCCTGTGGTGCTGGGAACCTTAGGTTGTATGGGCAGCCCCATGCTTACTGATTTTGCCATCTGGTATTTGAATAAAAAGTGACTTTCTTTATCTTTTATTTAAGATGTCTCTCTATCCTCATTTGTCTTTCCTACCAAAACCTCCAAGCTATTTATATGCATGAAAGAAGATTTTCCTTCTGCCTGTGGTTAAATTTTTCTTTCTTTTTTTGTTTCTAGTAATTTATGCTCCTTGAGTGTCTCTTCAATCCATTGTAACCAGTCAACTTCATAATTTATTTATTCCTTTTCCCAAACTGGAACATTTATTTTCTACACATTTTGTCTCCTTAAAGAATTATTTCCACTGTCCTCACTTTTTAATTATCACTCCTTATTTTATTTCAGTCATCAGCTTTGAATTTTTTTCTAGTGTGGGACCTAGTTTGTGATACATATTAGCAAATTCAGTAACTAATTTAGGCTGGGAAGTGCAGATAAACTGAACTGCAGATGACTAAGATTTTTTATTTGTAACACTTTCTAAAGTTAGATTAAAATGTTTTCCTTTTGGAAACATTATCAGTAAAATCATTCACAGTGTGTCTAATTATGCAGGTATCAAGTTGAGAACCCAATCTTGGGGCTCTAAATTTTCAGATACATGTATTAAAATATTTTGAACCATCTCTGGAAGGGGGCTTCCCTGGTGGTTCAGACAGTAAAGAATCTGCCTGTGATCCAGGAAACCTGGGTTTGATCTCTGGGTTGGTAAGATATCCTGGAGAAGGGCATGATACCCACTCCAATATTCTTGCCTGGAGAGTTCAGTGGACAGAAGAGCCTGGGCCACAGTTCATGGGGTTGCATAGAGTCGGACACAACTGAGTGACTATCACTTTCACACTTTCACATCTCTGGAAGGAATAAGCCAGACTTAAGAATTGTATTTCCATTCTCACCACAGTAGCCCTAAAGCTGTGAATAATCTCAGGGTGATAGAGATTTCACCCAGGGATTTCTTAATTAATAAATTAAGAAATTTATTAATAAATAAATAGATTTCTTAATTGATAAATTAAATACTGATGCTGCTGCTAAGTCGTTTCAGTCGTGTCCGACTCTGTGCGACCCCATAGACAGCAGCCCACCAGGCTATCCCATCCCTGGGATTCTCCAGACAAGAACACTGGAGTGGGTTGCCATTTCCTCCTCCAATGCATGAAAGTGAAAAGTCAAAGTGAAGTCGCTCAGTTGTGTCCGACTCTTCGCAACCCCATGGACTGCAGCCAATCAGGCTCCTCTGTCCATGGGATTTTCCAGGCAAGAGTACTGGAGTGGGGTGCCATTGCCGAATTTAGTAATTTCTAACATCTCTTCCAGCTCTAAAAGATGACTGGATTCATGTTATGATTTTATCACTTTATTGTTCAATTTCTATAGATATTTTTTAGTAATAAAGAATGACATGAATACTTTCTAATAAAATGAAATTGTAATATTAGCCGTGCATTCATATAAAGACAGTGATAATTAAACACTATAGATGAATAGTTAATTGTTTTGGTTGAAATGGAAAATTTTAAGAATCACTTAAGGTGTTAGTCTTTTGCCAGAATTATATTTACAAAGAAATTTTGGAAAAAAAAAAAAAGAAATTTTGACTGAATTTAGCTTGAAAGACAAGAAGAATAATAAGTCAACTTGCAATACATGAAATTTTAAATTTGCCACTGGCCAATCATGGATACGGTCTTCCTGGTGGCTCAGACGGTAAAGAATCTGTCTGCAATGGAAAAGACCTGGGTTCGATCACTGGGTTGGGAAAACGGAATTGCTACCCACTCCAGTATTCTTGCCTGGAGAATCCCATGGACAGAGCCTGGCGGGCTACAGTCCACGAGGTCGCAAGGAGTAGGACACGACTGAGCAACTTCATTTTCACTTTCCAGTATTCTTGCCTGGAGAATCCCATGGACAGAGGAGCCTGGTGAGCTACAGCATATGGGGTTGCGAAGAGTTGGACACAACTGAGGAACTAACACTCATGAATATAACTGATTTCCTAACCAATAAAGAGTTTAAAAAAATCTTTTAAAAATGTCTTTTGTGCTTCACTTATAGCTAACATTTGGCCTTGACAATGATATATATGGGTTTGTGTGTGTGTGTGTGTGTGCCCGGTCATTCTTTGCAACCCCATGGACTGCAGCCTGCCAGGCTCCTCTGTACATGTAATTTTCCAGGCAAGAAAACTAGAATGGCTTGCCATTTCCTCCTTCAGGGCATTTTCCCAACTCAGGATTGAACCCGACTCTCCTGCATTGGCTCTGAGCCACCTGGGAAGCCCTCTATGGATTTATAGTATGCTCCATTTTGTGCCTTCTCTTATTTGACTTGATTTAAAACATAATAGGGAAGGTAAATAGGAAATTAACAGTCTAGTACTGATTATGCTAACCATGGACTATACAACCTTGAGAAAGTCACTTGATTTTTCTGAACCCTAATTTTATAAAATGAAGAAATTGGATGAGGTGGCTAAAATTATTTCAGGCTTTTTGAAGCAACGAGCATTTCTGTTTTAATGTGACCACTTTGTATTTTACGCTATTTACTTTTTCTCTTTACTTGAATTTGTTCCATGATAACCTCTGAAGGAGATTAATTTGTAAGATATATTTGGCATCAAAGTATTCTGTAAACATGACCAGGTTCTACTTAGATTCCATTTGTAGTAAAGATTCTATTCTAGACTTTGTATTGGAATTCATCATTGTTTTCTAAGTTATTTTTATTCTCAAATTAGGTTTTTGGTTCATTTTGATAATAATTTGTGAATAATAGTTTTAAGTCACACACTAGTAAGTAAACACTAACGTTAGTTTTAGCTTAAAGTCTATATATTCCCCTCAAAAGTCAACTTCTTCAAAATACTAGAAGCAACTGTTTTTATTTTTTATTTTTATTTTTTAATTTTTATTTTTACTTTGGTTTACTTTACATTACTGTATTTGTTTTGCCAAACATTGACATTAATT
>SJYQ01011869.1:174228-219448 GCA_006410935.1 Redunca redunca
TTCAATATTTCATTTGCATTTTTACTAAATGCTGGACAGCTTCCTATAAAAATTCTCTATTTACTATTTATTGGGGATGTAAATTTTTAAGTCTCTTAAAAACGGATTATTGAGATATAACTGACATACAATAAACGGCATGCATCTATGGTATAAAATTTTATAAGTTTTGAAATATGTATACACTTACATCACTGCAGTCGAGAACAAGAACATATTCTCTTCAATATCTAGAAGATTTTATATAGAATTGACATTGTTACTTCCTTCAAGGGGTGGGCAAGAATGCAGAGTAGAAGGATGTATGCTCATCTTCTCCTGTGAGAACTCCAAAATTACAATTTTCTGCTGAATACCATTGACAGGAGAATATTGGATCCCACTAGCTTCTCCAACAGTCAGTCTCTCCCATCAGAAAGCTTCCATAAGCCTCTTATCCTTCTCCATCAGAGGGCAGACAGTCTGAAAACCACAATCACAGAAAACTAATCAAACTGATCACATAGACCAAAGCCTTGTCTAACTCAATGAAACTATGAACAATGCCATGTTGGGCCACCCAAGAGAGATGGGTCATGGTGGAGAGTTCTGACAAAACGTGGTCCACTGGAGAAGGGAATGGCAAACCACTTCAGTATTCTTGCCTTCAGAACCCCATGAACAGTATGAAAAGACAAAAAGATAGGATACTGAAAGATGAACTCCCCAGGTCGGTAGGTGTCCAATTTGCTACTGGAGAAGAGTGGAGAAATAACACCAGAAAGAATGAAGGGATGGTGCCAAAGTGAAAACAACACACAGTTGCAGATGTGACTGGTGATGGAAGTAAAGTCTGATGCTGTAAAGAACAATAAAGGTATCAAGGTAAATTGGAATCAAGGTAAATTGGAAGTGGTCAAACAGGAGATGGCAAGAGAGAACATTGACATTTTAGGAATCAGTGAACTAAAATGGACTGGGATGGACGAATTTAACTCAGATGACCATTATATCTACCACTGAGGGCAAGAATCCCTTAAAAGAATGGAGTCACCCTCATAGTCAACAAAAGAGTCCGAAATGCAGTACTTGGATGCAATCTCAAAAACAACAGAATGATCTCTGTTCATTTCCAAGGCAAACCATTCAATATCACAGTAATCCAAATCTATGTCCCAACCAGCAATGCTGAAGATGCTGAAGTGGTACAGTTCTGTAAAGACCTACAAGACCTTCTAAAACTAACACCAAAAAAAGATGTCCTTTGCAAAATAGGGGACTGGACCGCAAAAGTAAGAAGTCAAGAGATATCTGGAGTAACAGGCAAATTGAAGCAGGGCAAAGGCTAACAGAGTTTTGCCAAGAGAACAAACTGGTCATAGCAAACACCCTCTTCCAACAACATAAGAGAAGACTCTGCACATGGACATCACTAGATGGTCAACACCAAAATCAGACTGATTATATTCTTTGCAGCTGAAGATGGAGAAGCTCTATACAGTCAGCAAAAACAAGACCAGGAGCTGACTGTGGCTCAGATAATGAACTCCTTATTGCAAAATTCAGACTTAATTGAAAAAAGTAGGGAAAACCACTAGATCATTCAGGTATGATCTAAATCAAATCCCTTATGATTATATAGTGGAAGTGACAAATAGATACAAGGGATTAGATCTGATAGACAGAGTGCCTGAAGAACTATGGACAGACGTTCATGACATTGTATAGGAGTGATCAAGATAATCTCTAGGAAAAAGGAATGCAGAAAGGCAAAATGGTTGTCTGAGGAATCCTTACAAATAGCCAAGAAAGAAGAGAAACTAAAAGCAAAGGAGAAAAGGAAAGACATACCCATTTGAATGCAGAGTTCCAAAGAATAGCAAAGCGAGATAAGGAAATCTTCTTCGGTGATCAATGGAAAGAAATAGAGGAAAATAGAATGGGAAAGACTAAAGATCTCTTCAAGAAAATTAGAGATACCAAGGGAAAATTTCATGCAAAATGAGTGCAATAAAGGACAGAAATAGCATGGACCTAACAGAAGCAGAAGATATGAAAAAGAGGTGGCAGGAATACACAGAACTATGCAAAAAAGATCTTCATGACCCAGACAACCTCGATGGTGTGCTCACTCACCTGGAGCCAGACATCCTGGAATGCAAAGTAAAGTGGGCTTTAGGGAGCGTCACTACTAACAGAGCTGGTGTAGTAATGGGATTCCATTGAGCTGTTTCAAATCCTAAAATACGATGCTGTGAAAATGCTGCACCCAATATGCCAGCAAATTGGGAAAACTCAGCAGTGGCCACAGGACTGGAAAAGGTCAGTTTTCATTCCAATCCCTAAGAAAGGGATGTTCAAACTACTGCACAATTGCAGTTATCGCACATGCTAGCAAAGTAATGCACAAAATTCTCCAAGCCAGGGTTCAACTGTACATGAACCACGAACTGCTAGATGTTCGAAATGGCTTTAGAAAGGACAGAGGAACCAGGGATCAAATTGCTAAGATCCTTTGGATCATGGAAAAAGCGAGAGAGTTCCAGTAAATCATTTACTTCAGCTTTACTGACTATGCAAAAGCCTTTGACTGTGTGGATCACAACAAACTGTGGAAAATTCTGAAAGAGATGGACATACCAGACCACCTAACATGCCTCTGAGAAACCTGTATGCAGGTCAAGAATCAACAATTGGAATCGAACATGGAACAATGGATGGTTCCAAATCGGGAAAGGAGTACATCAAGGTTGTATACTGTCACCCTGCTTTAACTTATATGCAGAATACACCATGTGAAAAGCTGGAATGAATGAAACACAAGCTGGAATCAAAATTGCCATTGGAAATATCAATAAGCTTAGATACACAGATGACACCACACTTATGGCAGAAAGTGAAGATGAACTAAACAGCCTCTTGCTGAAAGTGAGAGAGGAGAGTGAAAAAGTTGGCTTAAAACTCAAGATTCAGAAAAGTAAGATCATGGCATCTGGTTTCATCACTTCATGACAAATAGATGTGGAACCAATGGAAACAGTGACAGACTTTATTTTGGGGGGCTCCAAAATCACTGCAGATGGTGACTGCAGCCATAAAATTAAAAGACGCTTGCTACTTGGAAGAAAGGCTATGACCAACCTAGACAGCATATTAAAAAGCAGAGGCATTACTTTGCCAACAAAGGTTTATCTAGTCAAAGTTATGGTTTTTCCAGTAGTCATGTAAGGATGTGTGAGTTGGAGTATAAAGAAATCTGAGTGCTGAAGAATTGATGCTTTTGAACTGTGGAGTTTGAGAAGACTCTTGAGAGTCCCTTGGACTTCGAGGAGATCAAACCAGTCAATCCTAAAGGAAACCAGTCTTGAATATTCATGTAACTCCAAAGTTTGGTCACCTCATGTGAAGAACTGACTCACTGGAAAAGACCATGATGCTGAAAGATTGAAGGGAGAAGAAGAAGGGGACGACAGAGGATTAGATGGTTGGATGGTATCACTGACTCAAAGGACATGAGTCTGAGCAAGCTCTGGGGGTGGTGATGGACAGGGAAGCCTGGTGTGCTGCAGTCCATGGGGTCACAAAAAGTTGGACACGACTGAGCAATTGAAGTAAACTGAATTTCTTTAATATTTGGTAGAATTTGTCCATAAGCCGTGCTTCTCTGGAAAGTTCTTTGTGGAAACGTTTTTAACTACAAACATAATTTTTGAAAACAGATATGAGTTTTTTCATATTACTTCTTTTTTATTTAAATGAGCTCTGGTAGTTTGTGCTTTTAAAAGATGTGTACATTTTAGATAGATTTTGAAATTTATTGGCAGAGGATTTCTCATTTTATTCCTTAATTTAGCTTTCAGTGTCTTTAAAATCTGTAGTTATGTTACTCCTTTCAGGCTTATCGTTGTCTTCCCTTCTCCATGATCACTCAAGTCAGAGATTTTTCAGTTTTATTCATCTCCAGAACCAGTTTGTGGTTTTATTGATTTTCCTCCCCATTAATTTTCCTTTTTCTATTTCTTTGATTTCTGTGCTTATTATTGCTTTCTTTTCTTAACTTGGATTTAACTTTTGGTTTCATACAAATAAATTGTAATTTTATCTTACTGTGGATCATTGGCATTTTTTATTCTTACAGATATTCTTGAGTTTTGTTTCAGACACAGTAACTTGGGAATAGTTTGATCCTGTGGAGGCTTACTTTGAAACTTTGTTAGGTAGAGTCAGAGCAGNAGAAGTTTCAAATTACCAGGAAGCCCTCTCACCAGTGGGTCTGTGGGGAGTTTTGGAATCTCAGAGGGCAACATAACTGGGAGGATAAATAAATAAATAAAATCCACAGATTACGTGCCTAACTGCAACTCCCAGTGAAGAAGTTGCCTAGATGCTCGCATCCGCCACCAGCAAGTGGGGGCTGAACAGGGAGGCGCGGGCTGCATTGCTTAGAGTAGGGACTGGGCCTGAATGCCCTGAGGACAATCTGAGGGAGCTAATGTGAGATAGCAACTCAAACTGTGGGATAGCCAGAGAGAGAGAGAGAGAGAGAGAGAGAGAGAGAAAAGAGAGAGAGAACTTTCCTGCAAAAAGCTCTAACTTAAGGCACTGCTGGTGGACTGAGCGAATACCAGAGGAGAGCTAGCCAGCGGCGGACTGGCCCATCCCCCGCAGGAGGCAGGGAGGCAGTAGGGAGACAGCCAGAGCCAGAAAGGGACAACCTTGGCCCCAGAGATGGCATCCTGTACCAAACTGTGAGCAGGCTTCCAGTTGCTAACCAAGTCTTCCTGGGATCCTGGATGGTTGACATTCGCCTGGGAGGGTCACAACCAGAGATCAGCTCTCCAGAGGAGACACATGGCACACCTGAGATGGTGCTCCTGCTGCGCACCTGGGAGAGTGGCTGGGACTGGGGAGGTGAGACGCTCTGCCCCGCCTGAGGAGTGTGCGTTTGCCAAGTACCTGGTCATGAGTCTGCACCTTTGTGGAGTACCTGAGCGGCTTAGACCTGGGAAGTGCACGCAACCCAGGGCCCGCGTTAGACAGTTCCCCTGCAGAGCAACCTGGAGCCTGAGCAGTGTAGACTGGGAAAGCACACACGCCATGAGCAAGGGCTAACCCAATGTGGCCGAGACACTGTGAGCACTCCCCACAAATGCCAGTGATATTTATTTGCAGTGTTCCTCCCTCCCCATAGCTCTACTGAACAAGTGAGCCTAAATAAGTGACCACCTTCACCCCCTTGTGTCAGTTCAGTTCAGTTCAGTTAAGTCAATCAGTCGTGTCATACTCTTTGTGACCCCATGAATCACAGCACGCCAGGCCTCCCTGTCCATCACCAACTCCTGGAGTTCACTCAGATTCATGTCCATCAAGTCCGTGATGCCATCCAGCCATCTCATCCTCTGTCGTCCCCTTCTCCTCCTGCCCCCAACCCCTCCCAGCATCAAAGTCTTTTCCAATGAGTCAACACTTCGCACGAGGTGGCCAAAGTACTGGAGTTCCAGCTTTAGCATCATTCCTTCCAAAGAAATCCCAGGGCTGATCTCTTTCAGAATTGATTGGTTGGATCTCCTTGCAGTCCAAGGGACTCTCAACAGTCTTCTCCAACACCACAGTTCAAAAGCATCAATTCTTTGGCGCTCAGCCTTCTTCACAGTCCAACTCTCACATTTGTACATGACCACTGGAAAAACCATAGCCTTGACTAGATGGACCTTTGTTGGCAAAGTAATGTCCCTGCTTTTGAATATACAATCTAGGTTGGTCATAACTTTTATTCCAAGGAGTAAACGTCTTTTAATTTCATGGCTGCAGTCACCATCTGCAGTGATTTTGGAGCCCCCAAAAATAAAGTCTGACACTGTTTCCACTGTTTCCCCATCTATTTGCCATGAAGTGATGGGACTGGATGCTATGATCTTTGTTTTCTGAATGTTGAGCTTTAACAACTGTTTCACTCTCCTCTTTCACTTTCATCAAGAGGCTTTTTAGTTCCTCTTCACTTTCTGCCATAAGGGTAGTGTCATCTACATATCTGAAGTGAAGTGCAGTGAAGTTGCTTAGTCGTGTCCGACTCTTTGTGACCCCATGGAAGGTAGCCTACCAGGCTCCTCAGTCCATCGAATTTTCCAGGCAAGAATACTGGAGTGGGTTGCCATTTCCTTCTCCAGGGGATCTTCCTAACCCAGGGATCAAACCCTGGTCTTCCGCATTGTAGGCAGACGCTTTACCATCTGAGCCATCAGGGAAGCCCAACTGAGTCGTTTGTCTGCCGAAACCTGGGATCGAACCAGGGACCTTTAGATCTTCAGTCTGCTGCTGCTGCTAAGTCACTTCAATCGTGTCCGACTCTGTGTGACCTCATAGATGGCAGCCCACCAGGCTCCCTCGTCCTGGGGATTCTCCAGGCAAGAATACTGGAGTGGGTTGCTATTTGCTTCTCCAATGCATGAAAGTGAAAAAGTGAAAGTGAAGTCGCTCAGTCGTGTCCGACTCTTCATGACCCAATGGACTGCCGCCTACCAGGCTCCCCCGTCCATAGGATTTTCTAGGCAAGGGTACTGGAGTGGGGTGCCATTGCCTTCTCCATTAGATCTTCAGTCTAATGCTCTCCCAACTGAGCTATTTCAGCTCCACAGACACTGAAGAGACTTGCAAAAGAAGAAGCCAAAATTAACAGGGGGGGACTGCTTTGGAAGTGACAGGTGCAACAGATTAAAACCCTATAGTTAGCACAAACTACATTGGAAGGGGCCCATAGACCTTGAGAAGTATAAGCTGGAACAAGGAACTATCTGAAATTAAACTGACCCCACACTGCCTGCAACAGCTCCAGAGAAATTCCTAGATATATTTTTATTATAACAATTTTTAAAATTAAAAAATAATATTTTTAAGTCCTTTATTACTCCTTCAATTTTCATTTGTATAACCTACTATTACCTTGCCAAAGAAACTCTATTTTTAAAGCAAATTCATATATATTTTAAAACAATTTTTGTGATTTTGTTTTGTTTTATTAATATTGTATTTTTGAGAGTCTAACCTCTACTCTAGATTTTTAATCTTCACTTTTTGGTATTTGTTATCAATTTTGTACTTTTAAGAATCCAATCTTCAGTACTCATTTTTACTTAGGAGTGTAATTACTGGCTTGATTGCCCTCTCCTCTTTTTGACTCTTCTTTTCTCGCCTCCTGGAGAAGGAAATGGCAATCCACTCCAGTACTATTGCCTAGAAAATCCCATGGACAGAGGAGCCTGGTAGGCCCCAGTCTATGGGGTCGCAAAGAGTCGGACACGACTGAGCGACTTCACTACACTTCACTTCACTTTCTCCCCTAGGTCACCTCTATCTCCTCCCTCCTCCTCTTCTCTACCCAACTTTGTGCATCTCTTTGGGTATTCTGGGCTGTGGAGAACATTTAGGGAACTGATTACTGGCAAGATCTGTCTCTTTTCTTTTAATCCCCCCTCTTCCCCTCCTGGTCATTTCTATCTCCTTCCTCCCTCTTTTCTTTTTTATGTAACTCTGTGAACCTCTCTGGGTGTTCCAGACTGTGGAGAGCACATAGGGATTTGATTACTGGCTAGATTGCTCTCTCACCCCCTTCTTTTAAAATATGCATATACATATATATATATATATGGCTTCCTTTTTTAATGTTTAAAAATTTTAATACAATTTTAAAAGGCTACTTTCCATTTACAGTTATTAAAAAATATTGGCTATACTCCCCATGCTATACAATACATCCTTGAGCCTATCTTACACCCAACAGTTTGTATCTCCCACTCTCCCACCCCTATATTGCCCCTTCTCCCCGCTGAACCACTACACTGTTCTCTATATGTGAGTCTACTTCTTTTTTAGTTATATTCACTAGTTTGTTGTATTTTTTAGATTCCACGAATAAGTGATATCGCATAGTATTTGTCTTTGTCTGACTTATTTCACTCAGGATAATGCCCTCCAAGTCCAACCATGTTGCCCCAAATGCTAAAATTTTGTTCCTTTTAATGACCAAGTAGTACTCTGTTATATATGTATGTATATATTATTATGTATGTATATATATCTCCCACATCTTCTTTTCCATTCTTCTGTTGATGGACACTTAGGTTGCTTCCATATCTTGGTGAGTGTAAATAATGCTTCTATGAACATTGGGTCGCATATACCTTTTTAAATTACTGGGATTTTTTAAAGATATATAACCAGGAGTAGAATTGCTGAATCATACGGTAGTTCTATTTTTAGTTTTTTAAAAAACCTCATACGGTTTTCCACAGTGGCTACACAAATTTACATTCCCACCAACAGTGTACAAGGGTTTCCTTTTTTCCGTATCCTCATCAACATTTGTTATTTGTGTTCTTATTGATGACAACCATTCTGACAGGTGTAAGGTGATATCTCATTTTAATTTTTTTAATATAACTTTATTTATTTTAATTGGAAAGTAATTACTTTACAATATTGTATTCATTTTGCCATACATTAAGATGAATCCACCATGGATGTACATGTGTTCCCCATCCTGAACGCCCCTCCCACTTCCCTCCCCATCCCATCCCTGAGGGTCATCCCAGTGTCAGCCCAGAGCATCCTGTATTATGCATCAAACCTGGACTGGCGATTCCTTTCACATATGATAATATACATGTTTCAATGCCATACTCCCATATCATCCCACCCTCTCCCTCTCCCACAGTCCAAAAGACTGTTCTATACATTTGTGTCTCTTTTGCTGTCTCACATATCGGGTCATTGTTACCATCTTTCTAAATTCCATATACATGCATTAGTATACTGTATTGGTGTTTTTCTTTCTGGCTTACTTCACTCTGTATAATAGGCTCCAGTTTCATCCACCTCATTGCTGCTGCTGCTGTTGCTGCTAAGTCACGTCAGTTGTGTTCGATTTTGTGCGACCACATAGACAGCAGCCCAACAGGCTCCTCTGTCCCTGGGATTCTCCAGGCAAGAATACTGGAGTGGGTTGCCATTTCCTTCTCCAATCCACCTCATTAGAACTGATTCAAATGTATTCCTTTTAATGGCTAATACTCCATTATGTATATGTACCACAGCTTTCTTATCCATTCATCTGCTGATAGACATCTAGGTTGCTTCCATGTCCTGGCTATTATAAACAGTGCTGCGATGAACACTGCGGTACATGTGCCACTTTCAACTCTGGTTTCCTCGGTGTGTATGCTCAGCAGTGGGATTTCTGGGTCATATGGCAGTTCTATTTCCAGTTTTTTTTTAAGGAATCTCCACGCTGTTCTCCATAGTAGCTCTACTAGTGTAAAAGGGTTCCCTTTGCTCCACACCCTCTCCAGCTTTTATTGCTTATAGACTTTTGGATAGCAGCCATTCTGACTGGCATGAAATGGTACCTCATTGTGGTTGTGATTTGCATTTCTCTGATAATGAGTGATGTTGAGCATCTTTTCACGTATTTGTTAGCCATCTTTATGTCTTCTTTGGAGAAATGTCTGTTTAGTTCTTTGGCCCATTTTTTGATGGGGTTGTTTATTTTTCTGGAATTGAGCTGCAGGAGTTGCTTGTATATTTTTGAGATTAATTCTTTGTCAGTTGCTTCATTTGCTATTATTTTCTCCCATCCTGAATGCTGTCTTTTCACCTTGCTTATAGTTTCCTTTGTTGTGCAGAAGCTTTTAAGTTTAATTAGGTCCCATTTGTTTATTTTTGCTTTTATTTCCAATATTTTGGGAGGTGGGTCATAGAGGATCCTGCTGTGATTTATGTCAGAAAGTGTTTTGCCTATGTTTTCCTCTAGGAGTTTTATAGTTTCTGATCTTACATTTAGATCTTTAATCCATTTTGAGTTTATTGTTGTGTATGGTGTAAGAAAGTGTTCTAGTTTCATTCTTTTACAAGTGGTTGACCACTTTTCCCAGCACCACTTGTTAAAGAGATTGTTCTTTCTCCATTGTACATTCTTGTCTCCTTTGTCAAAGATAAGCTGTCCATAGGTGTGTGGATTTATCTCTGGGCTTTCTATTTCATTCCATTGATCTATATTTCTGTCTTTCTACCAGTACCATACTGTCTTGATGACTGTAGCTTNACAGACATTTCTCCAAAGAAGACATAAAGATGGCTAACAAATACGTGAAAAGATGCTCAACATCATTCATTATCAGAGAAACGCAAATCACAACCACAATGAGGTACCATTTCACGCCAGTCAGAATGCCTACTATTAAAAAGACTACAAACAATAAAAGCTGGAGAGGGTGTGGAGAAAAGGGAACCCTCTTACACTGTTGGTGGGAATGCAAACTAGTACAGCCACTATGGAGAACAATGTGGAGATTCCTTAAAAAAACTGGAATGTGACCCAACAATCCCACTGCTGGGCATACACAGCAAGGAAACCAGAATTGAAAGAGACACATGTATCCAAATGTTCATTGCAGCACTGTGCATAATAGCCAGGATATGGAAGCAACCTAGATGTCCATCGGCAGAAGAATGGATAAGAAAGCTGTGGTACATATACACAATGGAGCACTACTCAGCCATTAAAAAGAATACATTTGAATCAGTTCTAATGAGGTGGGTGAAACTGGAGCCTATTATATAGAGTGAAGTAAGCCAGAAAGAAAAACACCAATACAGTATACTAACAAATATATATGGAATTTAGAAAGATGGTAATGATGACCCTATATGTGAGACAGCAAAAGAGACACAAATGTATAGAAGTCTTTTGGACTCTATGGGAGAAGGCAAGAGTGGGATAATTTGAGAGAATAGTGTTGAAACATGTATATTATCATATGTGAAACAGATTGCCAGTCTAGATTTGATTCATGAAACAGGGTGCTCAGGGCTGGTGCACTGGGATAACCCTGAGGGATGGGATGGGGAGGGAGCTGGGAGGGAGGGTCAGGATGGGGAACACATGTACACCCATGGTGGATTCATGTCAATGTATGGCAAAAACCACTAAAATGTTGTAAAGTAAGCAGCCCCCAATTAAAATAATTAAATTAAAAAGAATATACTAAAACAAACAAACAAACAAAAATGTCTCCTTATTTGCCAAATGACCCCTCAGGAGCATAATCACTCCTGGTGAGGAGTTACAGCTACTAAAATCTGGACAAGTCTTCCAGGCTCCATCACATTGCCTCATCTTCACGGTAGGTTCTGCCCTAGGGTAGGCAAGTTCTATTCTGGTTTCCACAAAACCCTGCATATCTCACTGCTTACACCTCCCCTCGGCTGTAATTAAACTAATTTATGTTTTTTTCTCTGTACTTCACATGTACTCTGTGCATATCACTCAGTTCCCTTTCCGGTCATTCATGTCCTTCTCTTCCTAAGACCTGCCTGTCCACATGTTTAATGTCGTTTAGACATTCTTTTCTGTAGCCTTTCTTCATTTTCTTTTGTGCATTTCTCCCTCCTCTGGATGCAGTTTCTCCCCTAAGGGTATGAGTTATCTGAGGATAAATTATGGAATATAAAGGAGAAGAATTTGTGTCTTATTTATCTGTCCTCCTCTAAGAGAAAAAAGGTTCCTGCATCCAGGAGGCACTAAATAAATGTTTATTGAATGAATAAATCACCGTTTTGTGAAAGAAGATGGTGATCTTCTTTCATATAGAAGGATATTGCTTCCTTAGTTTCCATTTTGAAGTTACTATAAATTTATCACTAAAGAATTTAATGAAATTATATGCTTCCTAAAAGTACCTGTTTCTTTGAACATATAATTTCTTGAAGCATTATGACATATACATGGGCTGCTTGCTAGTTAACATTTTGCTTTCATTTATTTATCTGAAAATGAGCTGTTCTTTTTCTTTACAACTGATTTTTTTTTAAAAATTAAAGTTTGTTTATTTGTATCACATAATTCAGTTTTGTCTATCCATATTGACATTTTCATTAATTTTAGAGACTGTAGGAAGATAGTTCTATACCAATTGATATTAAAATGAAAATAAATGCCCTTAATTTTTGCTCAATTTTCCTTATGGTTCATTTGTTTCCTATTATTTTATTAACCCAGAACAAAACAAGTTATAGGAACATTCTGCAAAGAATGTTCTCCTATTGCTTTCAGGTATTCCCTGAAAATAAAAAGTTGATTTACTTTTTCCAAAGTAAAGTTTGGAAACTTTATGGTCTATCCTGCTCTGGAAAATTCATAATTCACAGCAACACCAAGGTTAGTAAGGAATTCTTTAAGATCAATCAATCAATCATTGCTTCAGCCTCATTTAACCCAGTGTTTCTAACCAGTAGAACTTAGTGGTTAAGCATTGTAACCTGGGGTTAATTGCTTGGCCTCAAATTTCAACTCTATCTCTTTGCAAATGTGTCAACTTGAGTGATTGTCCCAACTTTTTGGCTGGGAAAAATAGAGGTAATGTTAGAACTGGTAGAGTGCTATAAAGATTAAATGAAAAAACATGTGAAGAATATTGCCTGGATTGTTGAAAGCTTTTGATATATATTTATTACTATTATCATTTATATTTGACCACAGAATTTACAAGAACTACTGGGATCACTACAGGATCTATTACAGAGATTTTGGGAGGATTGTTATAGACATATTTGATGCAGTAGCCACACATGGGATGTCTGCCCAGATGAATTACTTTTTATCTCTGAGTGCTTGCCTACCTGGAGAAGGGATAGCTAACCTAAGTAAGAAGGGCCAGTTAATACTTGTATGTGGTTGAATCCAAGTTATAAAGTTTGGACTGAGGAGTATTCATTTCCCTCCATGTTTGCTGAAATATACTATCTGCCCAAAGACAAGAAAGAAGCAAGAAACCAAGAGAAAGGAAAAAACACTCCCTCCTCCCCACACACAGTAGAGATATACAAATATACACATGAGCACACAAAACACAGACCCACACATCGAGATATGTATGCAGACACCCAAACTCACACAAGATATACTCACCCTGTAGAGTACTGTTGAGGTTCATGTCATTTTTTGATTTAGTATTTTCAATGAATGTATAAACTGTAAGATTTATTTATTTAGCTTTTAAATTTTATTTCAATGTATTCAGGGAATCTAGATGTTAATGTAAGTGGAAAGAAATTTCCTCGAATGAATGATTTTTAATGTGATCATTATAAATAACCAGCAGTAAGTGTTGCACATTTAAATTGAATTCTTTTTATTTTAAATATTCACAGTACAGAGTTCATTAGGCCTGAATAGAACATCATTATTTACACATCCAAGGAATAATTCTAGTGGTAAATCAGTGAAGTACTTACACTGAATATAGGAAATATGATTGAAGAGATTTCTGCTTACGTATACAGGCTCAAATCTTTTATACATTTATTTCTGCCTGGGGATCATAGCACAGATTAAAGTCACTATTAATTGCTAAACAAAATTTCACAAAATTATAACTATAGCAATTACATCATATATTTATAAGCCCAGAAATACATCAATGGAAAGAATCCAGATTATAATGGCATTTTTAAGGGAAGAAAATCTCAAATGACATCTCCAGTTTAATTTGTGGAAAACACAAGTTCTCCAAATAGCTGAATATACAGATCTTCAATGGCATTTGCCTCTCATGGCTTATTAACATATTTGCTTAGCTGCCATAATGTGTTATGCTATTTACAGTTTGAATCAATATAGGGAACAGTATGGTAGCAAACTAAGAGCCCAGATTGATGTTTGCTAAATGTCATAAACATACAACATCCTGGTCTGGGAAGTTGGCCTCCACATTGCTGGGACTCATTACTCATCATTTGGATTACTGCTTGACTTCAAGATGTAGCAAGACTCACTTGGAATAGTAGCTAGAGTCAGGTTTTCATACGACTATACTAACTTCACTGAAGCTGTTAAAATAACCTGAATGAACCAAATGTCTGTAAATAAATAAATAAATAAATGGATAAATAGTATCCTCACTGTTTTAATAACATAGCAATGAAAGTACCTTCCAAAAGTATAAATGTTACCTTGATGTTTAAGTCACCAAGTGCTATGTTCTAGCCTTACCATATTATGGTGAATAACTAATTTCATTGGGCTTGGGTGGTAGTTGTTGGTCCACATTTATGATCAGTTTGGAATGAAGCCTTTCAAAAAGAATATTTTCTGAAAAAAGAAGACAAAAGCAAAAATAAAAATAAGACTTTGCTAAATGGAGTAATTTCTGCTCACATGGACTACTGCAAATTATCAACATGCAGAGGCTTTGTCTTGCAGCCAATATTCACATTTTTTTCTTTACCCAAGTTACTGAGGAAAAGATTGGGTTTATCTTTTTTTCCTCCTACCAGTTACACTGATTGGCTGTCCGCACTGCCTGGATGTTCTGTGTTATTGCCCAATTTAGTGTTGTGCAGATCAGGCCTCAGGTTGTTTTTTTTTTTTTTTTTTTTTTAAATAATCCCACTGGCAGTAGTACTGATTTTGGCAGTGTCAAAAAAAGACATACCATTCTTGATTGTAGAAAAAGCTGCCAGAATATTGTGTTCATAGTATGGAATGAATTGAGATGATTTTTTTTCATGCTTTATTATAGGAAAATGCTATACAGTAAATTGTATCATTTGCCAACAAGTGATTTTGTTGTATTTTATTGCCAACAAGAAACTCCAAGAAGAAAGCTGGGAGGAGTGGAATTTACCACAATACACTGAAAAGTTAGAAAATAAGCAAAGTAGCATTGTCTATGGGCTCATTCACACCAAGAGTAACATTTTCACTTCTAAAGTTTAAAAACGACTTTTGAAAGAACGTGAGTCATGCACACAGAATAAGATGAAGCCTGTGGGTGAGCTGTCAGTGTGAATCTCCCCAAAGTTGTGTGATTCACTAATGGCATGCATTTTTCACCCAATATAACAGAACCTTAATATTGTCATATAATTTCTAGCACATCTAATTTCAAGCATGCACTGGCTACTAAAATAAGATTTTAAAGAAAAGCTGATGTTTGATATAAAATAATCATGTTTTTTTCAGGTGTGGAAAAATACTCTACAAAAAAATAAGTAGAAAAGTGATTTCTGATCAATGTATGATTTTATCTACAAAATTCACATGATCAATTAGTGTGCTTACAACAACCCTATTGGGTCTGCATGGCAATAATACACATACAGAAAGTTAAGAGCCTTAAACAACTATTAGCACAATGCAATTAAATCCTTATCAGAAATAACACGAACCTATAAACTGTACATTTGGCATTTAGGTTTCAGGGTGTTTTTGAGTCTGTTTAAATATGACAATACAATAGTGCAAATCACATTACATGAATAAAATACACAATTACCATCCAGATAGTTTATGTATTACTGACCCTTACAAGTCACGTATTGGCTAGAATTGGCACATTTTGTTTCAGCATGATAGTTTGACCTTCCTTACTTGAGTATATGTCATTTTATTTAAAGTTACACTTAAACTACATTAATAAAAAGATAGATATGGGTGAATATTTATGTGTGTTCTTGACGATATTAGGTAAGAGAAAGTATATAGAATCCTTATTCTTCACCTGTACATCTCTGTTGTTGCTTTCTTCTTTAGCAGCTCTTTAGTTATTGCCTGTTAACTCTTTTCCCTTATGGCTCACTGACCATCCACATGACCACATGGAAGGGAGCAGGGAGAAAAGAAGAAAAATTCTAGATGAATATACTACAGCTCATGTCCTGTGCAGGCTAATTAGATCAGAATGTCTAATAAAAAAGTTAAAACTTGTAAGAGTTTCTCAGAGGATGATATGTAAAGTCCATTGAAATGGTTGACAGATGAGAAATCTGTGGCTCAGAAAAGCTAGTGAACTATGCAATAGATTGTGTCAACTAGAGTTTGAGTTCTGATCCTTAATTCACTGTTCTTTTCCTTGTTTCTTGTCATCATTTTTCTCCTTCCTGAGATTTGTGAACTTCAGTCTACCTGCAGACTTGCCAGCTCTTTATTTTTTCCCTTTAAAAACATTGTACAAAGTTGTTTTGCATTCAGAACAAATCACAGTATTCCAATGAAGATGGTAAATCTCAATAATTCCATTCAAATAATTTTGACCAGTTGCATTTCCTCCAGCAAACATTACTTCTTACTTTCATCTGACACAAAATTTATAGAAAAAATTTACAATAACTCCACCAACCTTGACTCCTACTGAACCCAACCTTAAAAAAAAAAAAAAAAAGGAGAAAGATAAAAGAGCAGGGTGGGTCGAGGGGTGGGGTGGAAGACACATGAATAGATATATTATTTGTGAAGGTTGCCATCACACTGATTGCTCTAGAGATTAAATTTTTATTTTAAGAGTAAAAAGACATGCTGCTATTTTCACAGTTCCCACCCCGTCTCTATTTCCAATGGATTCCACATAATTTGCTAATCTTCCAGGGCAAGAGATTTTATTAATTTGAATATAGAGCATCTACAAGCTAAAAGAGACTTTTTGTTTTGTTTTCTTGATGTTCTCTGTCCATGGATTCATTATGTTAAAAATATGTAAAATATGTGAGATATGTCATCTGTTATCTAAGAAGTGCACTGCTCCCAGTTTTATACAGACAACCAGATATTCTCAATTTGCTCAAGGGCCAGTATATGAAAGGCCTGATCTTATTACAGTCCCTGGAGACACGTATCCTACATTGGATGACAGTGAGCTCTCTTGCAGCAAAATTACCTTGGATGAGGATGGCATCTTCAGGACTGTATCATCCAAGGGACCAAAGGTGGCTAATGAGGCCCATCTGAGGTCAGGGGATGCACTGTTATAACTATGGCACATATTTCTTGCATAATGAGTAGTAATGGGTTGTTAATTTAGTCTGGGTACTGTTTCTGCCGAGCCTGCTTTTCCATCTCCTGCACTCTCATTAATCAAAATGGAATGCAGTCATGTGCAGAAAGCCACCACTGTTAATATACCTCTGTGGAGAAATTGCTTTTAAAATATTTCAGATAAAACTTACATTTTTCACAATGAGATTCAAGTAAGCTCTAACAACATATTTTATATATACACCTAATTCAACAAATTGGTTGCCAGAGAACTCAGAAAAATGACTTAATTCAGTTTTTGAAATTTTCTAATGTATCTGAAATGATAAATGTTTCTAATATTTTTTAAAGCAATGCAACTAGAAATGACTTAAAAATGCNGAATATCATTTGTTTACACATTAAAAAATTTCCTTAAGTCTGTTTTTGTTTTCTTATAGTACAACTTAGAAATTGTACACACAAACAACTGAGATTATTCATGTCAAAACTCTTTTTATTATGCAACTAGCAATTAGAGGAGTCTTAAGCACACTCTGGTGAAGAATTATTTTATTTCTGCACCACTAAACAAATATATTCCTGGTTATTGAATGTATACCCTAATATTTTTAAAGAATCTTTTAGCATTTTTAAAAAACTTTATGAAAAGAGACTTGGTTCTGTTTCCTAACTTGTATCATAACTAGTTATGTGGTTAAACTACTGGACAATTGAAATGAGCAATTAAGTCAAGTTGTTGAATATTTCTAGGCCCCTTTCCTTACCAGTTAATGATCTCTGAGAATCTTCCTGATATCCCATTAACTGATTGAGCCATACCAGCTAAACTGACTATTAATTTATTTATTGTTCATAAGTATGGAGAGAAAACTAGGTCTGCTTTGGGTTCCAATGATTTTAAGAAATGATGTATATATTTAGTAATGCAAATAATGCCTATATACTATGACTGGCAGCTTCCCACACCCCATGCATTACAGAAGATGTGAATGCACGCTTCCACACTATATTTGTTTCACCTCTCCTAAAGATTATTCCTGTGGCTTCTTTAAATTTGCAATCATTCTTAGACACTGTTTTCTTAACGTTTTCAGAGTATCAGAAATGAGATTGTGGAAATAATTTTGGATTCCCCACAATGATCTTTCATTATAGTAGTGGTGGTAGTTCAGTCACTAAGTCATATCTGATTCTATCTGACTGTAGCCCACTAGGCTCCTCTCTCCATGGAATTTTTCAGACAAGAATATTGGAGTTGATTGCCATTCCCTTCTCTAGGAGATCTTCTCAACCCAGGGATTGAACCAGTGTCCCCGGCACTGCAGGCAGTTTCTTTACTGCTAAGTCACCCAAACCATATTAATTGGACGCCTTGTACAGTCACTTAAATATCATTTCACTTGTCCTCACACACACATAAAAAACATCAGAAATATGTTACCTCCACATGCAAAATCTGAGGCTAAGAGAAGTCATATAACTTGCACATAGTGAATGGAAGAGCTTAAGATTCAACTCTAAATCTGTGGTCATCAAAAATCCACATACTGTACAATATAAACTTGTTGTTTATTGTATACATCACAAGAAAAGATAGCTGTTATTTTGTAATGCAACTTTAAGTGGCATAAGTCTATAAAAATGTTGAATCACTATATTGTACATCATCTACTATATGTATGCATGCATGCTATGTTGCTTCAGTCATGTCCAACTCTGTGACCCTATGGACTGTAGCTCACCAGGCTCCTCTGTCCATGGGATTCTCCAGGCAAGAATACTGGAGTGGGTTGCTATGCCCTCTTCCAGGAATTGAATGCAACCCAGGAATTGAATCCTCATCTCTTATTGTAAATCAATTTTCTATACTTCAATTAAAAAATTTATGTACTATACCTTGCTACTATTTTCCAATTGCAAATTACTTTCTATTCATCAAGCAAGGACTTTGGAATATGGGAAAGCTTATCTTTTATGTGTCTCTTAAACACATATAACAGATAAGCAGATCACAGAAGCTTAAATTTTTATGGCTATAAAGAATTTTAGTAATCAGATAGTCTATTCCTTTCATTGCAAAATATAAACATGAAGTTATAACCCAGAAAGACAATGAGAGGTTTTTTTCAAGATATATAACCTATTCTTATCCTAACCTTTTCTTATCCTACTAATTCCTCCAGGCCAAGAACTGTTTATGTCTTTGGTGTAGACTGATGGCTTCCAGAGGTGGCATCACCTGTGGAGACCCTGCATGGAATAATTAGGCACAGACAATGCTTTGGATCTTGAAGTAAAGGAATGAATACTGACATATTTGAAAGATTCCAGGTGAACTCAAGAAAGGTGACAGCTCCTATCAACTGAGCAATAGAATACTTCCCATTTAACATGTGGCTAAGAATCAGACTTCAAAATCGAGAGCGTATCAGAACTATCTGGGGGAGATTTTAAAAAATGCAAATTTCAGCTCCCATCTCAGACTCAGAGAATCATAAGCCCTGCATTATTAACACTTTTTCAAATGATTCTCATGAAGTTCCAAAAACATGTGTGTGTTGGAGAACCACTGTCTTATGATGGTTCACAAAATATAGCATGGAAGAATCTAACTTAGGACATGCATTAAAAGCATTTTTTAAAAACTTATATGAAGAGATTCCAATTGCATTAGCTGGGCCTAGGAATCAGTACTGTTCATAAATACCTCTGGTTTTTCTAAGTCAGGTGACCCAGGAACCAGGCTTTTCACTAATATTGACAAAGGCAGCTACTGTTTGAGAGGTTCTTTTAAAATTCTCCTTTAAAATATATTTAATTTATGTTAAATGAATAAATATATATCAGCCATGAGTTTAAAAAATAGCTCAATTGTCCAGATGTATTCAACCTGGCTTACTCAAATTAGCTCCACTATTTTACTGTCACCTGGGAACTGACTATGCAGGTCCACTGCCTCCCTGAAATTTTCGCATCAGTAAAAATTTTACATTAGTCTGATAAGAATGTGGATAGTATAGAAAAATCTAAAATATTTTAAAATAATGCCCAATATATGGTTATTTTTCTGCAGGCAAGTAAGGTCTCAGGGAATAGTGAGTACATGAATTGCAAAGGAAGTAGGTAGAGAACTAAGAGGAGGAAGGAGTTAAAGAAGCAGGCTTAGTTAATTGAGCACTTGCTATATTCAAGCACTGGATTAGGGTTCTTTCCAAATATTAGATTAATAATCAGTTTTATACTTTAAATGCCTATTCAGAGAAGTAAAAGGCAAATCTCTTGGAATATTTACCTTTAAAATATTATTTTATGATGGTCATTGGAATTGCATTTGCAAACACACACAAACATCAATTTAGATCTTAGATGAGAGAGTAACAGAGCTAAAAGGAAATTTACAGACAGCAAGGTCCAGAGAGGTTAAGTGGTCTTCTCAAATTATAGTTTTTAGGACCAATAACCCAGTCTAGCATCACTCATATTTCTGATTTAGCAGGCAAAGTCTCACTTATGTTGTTGTTGTTGCGTTACATGCGTGCTCAGTTGTGTCTGACTCTTTGTGACCCCATGGACTATAGTCCACAAGGCTCCTCTGTCCATGGAATTTTCCAGGCAAGAATATTGGAGTGGTTCATTTATGCTGTAAACTGCTTATATAATGCTTGTGGATATGAATTCATTCAATATGAATTACTGAGAGGAAGAAGACTTTTGGTAGTAGTGGAGCTTACCCATTTATAAAATGCTACAAAACCTCTAGAGGAGAGACACCAAGAAAAAAAATACCATCTTAATTGACTGATGTTTGTGATATTAAAAAAAGTACAGTTAGCGAGGAAAGAAAGATATTTCTCACAAGCATAGTTTGGGAGAAACTTGTTTTATATTCTGCTTTCACTTTATATTCTTCTTAAAAGTAATTATTCTTCCTATTAGAAACAGGTGGTATGTTAATATTTGAATAGAATTTCAACATGTTCCAAGTTCTTAATCTTTCTTGCACTGTTACTTCTTTGGGGGTCGTAGAAAGCAGTAAGACTAGAAAGACCTTAAAATGTCTTTCTTTTGCATTCAGGCAGCAAATCAAACAATGAAATATCACCTCAGGTGGATACCAAGAAGCTGGAACTCATCACATTAAAAAAAATATTTTGCATGGTCTCTAATACAATCTGTTTATTCATTCAGCAAATATTTGTTGAGACCCTCCTGTATATTAGGCACTGGATTTATCTTTTAGATTCTAAAGTTTATTATGTTTAACAGCTTGATTATAATTAATGTATTAAGAAATTCCCTTAAACGAGATCAGAGTTTAAGGGCACTCAAAGATATGATAAAGCACAAAGTCATAATATAAGGATCTAAGCCTTGTTTTGGTAATTAAGTCATACAAAGACATTTTATGGATGATTACCTCAAGACTCATGGAATCTAGTTTGAAAACAGGTAGGCAAAAAGATCTCAAAAGTATAGTTTCCAATTCTTTCCATATTTAACCTCCAACTGAAGATAGGAATTTAAAGGGTCAGCAAATAATTTCTAAATATTTGGTTAATTTATACCTCAAATGCTCTGAGCTTTCTAAGCCCTCACAACAGAAGGCATTTCTACACATTCTGGGATTATCAGAATTTATGTAGTAAATATATAATTTTTAAGTGAATAGTGGTTTCTTATTTAGATAATTTTCAGTTTGTACTTCATATTGTCAAATTTATGGCTGTCATAAACTATGATTGTCTTTTTTTCCCAGATATGCCCTACTTCTGGATTTGGAAAATTAAGTACATGTTCTTATTAATATGGCCTATAATAATTAATATTTATATNTTTTTTTTAATACTCACATTTTACCTCCTGGCAGGTTTGTTTTTATAACCAGCAGTTTTGCCAAATCTTTATCTTTCACCATGAGATATCCTTAAATAGAATTATAATCCACAGGATTTATTAAGTAGCAGAGAAATAGTCACCATCTTGAGGGTTGCATTTCACTTAAAATGTAGTGAAAGGCTACTTCCTTCTGCTCAACTCCTAAGATACTTAAACCAGAAAAAATGCTAACAAGTTCCATGCTGTATTGGCTATATGTGTATATTTTTTTAAGTCAAAGTGCTTCCACATAGAGTATAACATTCTATAACTCCTAATAATACTAATAAGATATTCACATTTTTAGAATTGAGATGTACTTCAGTGATAAGGTAAGAATATGATGAAAAAAGAACACAGAACTGAGGGAGATAGTACTCCGAAATTCTAATCTTGGCTATGTCAATATAGCTGTGGGGTGTGTGTGTGCGTAGTATGTGAACATATGTCTTAAGTAAATATTATCTTTGAATTTAGTTACCTCATAAATAGAATGAAGGGATTTGCTTGTAAACATTGCTATAATTTCTTCCAGTTCTAAAACTCACTGATCTATGGACCTAGAACTGAAGCTGACTCATTCATTTTTGGCATTTCAAATTAAGAAAACTTATTCTTTGGAGACACGAGAATGGATTTTTAATATACAGATGTGCTAGCTAGTCACTTAGTATTATTGCCTTAGCTTGAGCCATATTATCAGAATGTAATTATAGTCTCAGACTGAGAAAGAGACCAAACTCATAGTTGACAATGAGGGTACTGCCCTCAGGTTTCTTGGTTCTTTGAAATCGTGAGCATCCACCACAGTAAAGGCTTTTTATTGAGTGCTTTTCTGCTTTTGAAGAAAGTAGATATTTCTAGATTTGTTAGTAATGCATTCTTTTTAGATCCCTACACTTTTTAGTAGGTCAAAAAGATAACAACGTAAACATAAATGTTTGAATCTATTTGAACATGATGAAATAAATGAGGGTGGAAATCTTTCCTTATCTAGGAGGGCATCTACACAGATATGCCATTTCTGGGTGCTATCCAGTTATAAAAGATAATATGACAGGCATCTTCCATTGGGTCAAATGAATAAACAAAGTTTGTGGCTCAGAAACTGGTCATATAGCTAATCAGTTGGAGAAATTTATTATCTTATTTTCATTAAGTCAGCAGTGATTCATATAAATTTCATTCAGAGTACTATGTGCCTAAACATAGATTCAAAGGAAGTTTTCCTTATCTCTCGACTTAGTGGTAAGTTCCTTTAAGGCAGTGATGGTACCTTGTTCATCTTTTCTCTGGTTAGGGCCTTGCCTGACACAAGGAGCCTGTTCAATCACGAGTAAAGGAATGAACCTGAAGATCAAACAGTCCTTCAACCAATGCAGTAATTTTCCTCTGTTCAAATCCTTCTAGTGGTACTGAGTTCCTTTCCTCACAAGGCAGACTGGATTGTTGGACATAAACTCCTGCTTTCTGAATTCAAATTTGCCTCTCTTTCTAGCTTCCATTTGATGTAGAAAATTGTGGATTTAAGTTCTATTGATGTAGAGGACTATTAGAATAATTCACAAATCAACTCAAATAGATGTCATCAGTACATTCTAACACTTTTGATGGGTTTTTGGTCTGACTGGAATAAAGTCATTAAAGGTTCTTTTGGGAAATGCTTTCTTTGAGAATCCTTAGAGTTCCATCTTTTCGTATCATGTTCTCTGCTTATATCCAGCCCTTAACCTTATAGAGGAGAAACACTGTAGAGCAACTGCAAGTTCAGGGGTGAATTCTCTAAAAACTTAGTGTAATGAAAGTTTATTCAGGTTCTGTAAAACCCTGAGGGTGGTGGTCATATTGCCATTTATGGATGATTACAAAAATGGATATAAAACATCATCTCAAGTTAGCAACTCTAGACTAGAGCTTTCACTTTATTGGAATAAGCAAAGCTTTTCTGATGACATTAAATGTCATCCATTTATTAATTTATAAATATGCATTGAGGTCTCATTTTGTGTTAGCATGTGTTCCCTATTGATTCCCACTTGATTATGTTTAACATTTTATACTTGACACCTTGATGATAATTTTATTTAGCCAAGTTGCTCAGTCGTGTATGACTCTTTGTGTCCCCATGGACTATACAGTCCATGGCATTTTCTAGGCCAGAATACTGGAGTGGGTAGCCTTTCCCTTCTCCAGGGGATCTTCCCAACCCAGGGATCAAACCCAGGTCTCCCACATTGCAGGCAGATTCTTTACCGTCTGAGCCACCAGGGAAGCCCTAATTTTATTTAGGCTCTCTTAAATAATAGGCCAAACATCTCAAATATTCAATTTAGATGTCCATATGGTATAGGAAAATGTTTTAGACATTGGGCCTTTGGAAAAAAAATATTTTAAATTGATATGTTAAACACTGTACATAAATGTATCATTTATAAACATGACTTGTATCTACACTTACCTTTTTCCCTTGTCATTTGATGAGATTATTTGTTTTATTATAATAATGAGTGTTAAGATCAGGAAGAAAACTATCTTAGCTTTTCTTAAGTGTTGCTAGGATTATTTCCCAGGCATAAAAAATTGCCCCAAATTGGATATTTAAAAATACTTAAGTAATTTAGCTTAATATCATGAGAACAAGTGGCTGCATTTGCAGGTCAACTTAATGAAAATAAACGAGAAGCCTAATAGCTTCCTGAATAGAACGGTTCTGCTCCACTATCTGGCTTATTCACTACATGCATAATTCTGCATTCACAAACGTAACAAACAGGTGAAAAACAGATCAAACAGAGAAAGTTATACATTGTTCTACTTCAAAGTCAAAGAAGTTAGAATTCAATTACAAATTGATTTTCCTTTGTTTCATTATGCCAACTGGGAACTAGAGATGATAATGTTTAATGAAAATATTTCATATTTGAAGATATGTATCTTCATTTACCAAGTGGATGAAACAACTGATCAGTGTAGGAACAACAATCAAATTACAGTTACATTAGAGATAACAACAAAAATATGAAAAAAAAGGGTTTACAAATGATAGAGAATAATAAATTACTTTTCAGGTCACATAATTAGGTATATATAAGATAATTTAAAACCAAGTGGAGTGATTGCTGATGCTGCACTCTTAAAAATCTCCATCAAAATATACATGTCACCCGAGAGAGTGATACAAATAAATTATGACACAAAAGCAGAATAATGTCTCTTCTCATCCTTAAAACCTGGATAATATCTCATCAAAATGATTTGCCAAATGTGCAAATGATGGAAAACTTTAATTCCAAAACCATTTCTCTAAATTACCAACGGATTTATACTCTTGATGCCTTTTCACATGGTCACAAGCCAAGCATGCATGTGATTCCCAAAATCGAGGAAGATTTACTGTGAAATCTTTCCTCCAGTTAAAGTAACTAAGGTATAATTTATTGTTTTTGTCTACTTCCTTCAGATACTTAGCTAGCTCACTGGGAGAGTTATAATCTTCCACATGAATGAATGAATCTGCTGGAATATAATTCTCATAGTTTTCCCTAGATGGCCCCAAAACAACAGGCACAGAGCCAGCCAGAAAAGCATTGTAGAGCTTTTCTGTGATATAATCTTTGTGGATTGAGTTTTCAAAGGAAAGATAAAATTTGCAAGTAGATATGGTAGGAATCAAATTTTTATCAGTCACGTATTCTCCAAATGCTTGCCCATAGGTATGGATTTCAATGCTTTTGCTTAGCTCATTGTAATACTTGACCCTGGCATGCTCAGGGTTCCAGTTACTTACAACCCAGCACACTAACTTCTCTTTGTTTGGCACTTCAAAAACGAAGGGGTTTGTGCTTACGGTCAAGAAACCATAAGGCACTTGGATATCTGAGTCACGGCGATAAGTCAGAGTCAGGTTGAACAGGTGCTCAATGCCACTCTTCTGTGGTGTGTGAGTCGGTGATTCCAAATTCATCCAAATCCATTTCTGGAAGGGTGGCCTCGCCTGCTGAGGTAAATTGGTCAGATCCCAACTGATGTCTCGGTGGTGGATCAGAACTGCGTGAGACTTGTTGTACAGAGAACGGTCTGTCGTGAGATGGCATCCTTGGATGTTGAACATTGCTTGGCAAGATGTAAGGTCAAAGGTCTGCCCAAATGGCCACACCCAAATCAGAATAGTAGTTTCATTAAAATCACCAGTTTTGGTGGAGAAGAAATTTTTCATTTTCAGCACTGAGCTGGCTGACTCCATCGGGCTGAAGATCCAGCTGTTGGTGGGCTTGATGTAAATGAATAGACACACCATGAAACAGGCCAGGATAATGCAGACAATTAAAAATGGGCGGAGAATTCCTTTGGATGCTGAGGTCATAATTTTTTCTGTGAAACAGAAAAGGAAAGATAGAGGAGTAGGTAGAGGTAGGGATGAAGAGTTAATCACAAATACATTTTGAGATAAATAGGTGGTGCATCTTAAAATACACTTAATCACAAAATCAACTGCATTTTCTTTTTTTCAGTGTTACCAAAAACTAAACATGGTGTCTGCTCAATAAAATCAAGTTGCAAACAGTACTTGTTTCCTAAACACTCACTCTCAACTAGGCTTGGTGCCAAGCATTTTGAACACATTACCCCTGTCAATGAGGTCTTTTATCACCTCTTCTCTGCAGAATGAGGAAATTGAGGGCCAAAAATGGGTAGCTTACCCACTGAATTATGCTGTTTCTTGCCTTCTAAATCCTCTTTGAGCAAGTAATACAAGCATCAGAAATCCATTGAGGTGCATTGGCATCTCAAGTTTTACTGTCTTGATTTCTCTAATCTCTGCCCTTTATATAAGTGAGGGCTTCCCTGGTGGCTCAGTGGTAAAGAATCTGCTTGCCAATGCAGGAGATGTGGGTTCAATCCCTGGGTCAGGAAGATGCCTTGGGGAAGGAAATGGCAATCAACTCTAGTATTCTTGCCTGGGAAATCCCATGGACAGAGGAGCCTGGTGGGCTATAGTTCATGGGGCTGCAAAGAACTGGACACTATTTAGTGACTAACACTACCACCATTTACCCATGAGTTAAATTTTGGTCAGTTTCCCTTAATAAGAACAAAATCTGACACTTATCCAGTGCTCATTAGAGCCATGCATTAATATGAGGACTTACATTAACAATATATGTATTAATTTATATATTTACACAAGAGTATGTATCTCTGTGTAAGTATATGTACTAACTCATTATATTCTCATCTCACTCATGAAGAGATTGAGGTCCCAAATGGTTATGAAACTCCAAACTCATGTATAGTCAGTGGCAGAGCATTCTTTTAAACCCAGGGTCTGGGTCCAGAATCTAGGCACTTAATGATTCTATTTTTATAATCATTGATTCTCTAGGCTGCAGCATCTTGATGATACCAGAACATAAGCTTCATGAGAAGCTTTGTTTCTCACTGCTGTATCCTCATCACCAGGTTACAGTAGGTGCTTAATAGATGTTTAGTAGATGCTATGTATACTGCATAAATGAATGGGTGGATTGCTGAGTACCTCGGGTGGATTCTCAAGGTATAAGCATTGGTAACTAGATAAATAAAAATAAACAAATTATGAATGAATGAAATTATACTTACTTGCTTTATTGGTATATTTAACACATATCGCTCTATAGAATGAAATGACTTACAGGTATTCTTACCAGTAGTTGAGCAAATTTTCCCGGTTTTGACTCTCTTTGTTGCATCCCAAAGTTGGCTTATAGTACATTATAGTCCCACAACAATTTATTTGGCCAAATGGGAAAAACTGGTTGGTAGGCAGACACAATATTCCTTCCATTATGTGCCTCTCAATTTTCCTGATTCCTGGACATTTTGAGCTTCTTGAGGTTCTTCCTGTTAAATCTCTGCATATCGTCTATCCTCTCAACTTTCCACTGGTATTGGGGGTCAATTACTAAACAACTCAGTAGCACCTGCTTTTTACAGAAGCCGTCAGAAAACTTTGCCTCTTGGAGCCAAATTGACTTCCCTTTGACAAGAAGTTTTTCACCTGTTCCTCATTACTAAAATTCAGTTGGACACCTAACACGTCTTGAATTTCTCATATAACCTATATTTAAAGGACTTGCAGTTTGTTACCATAGCTTTCACCAGAGACAGCAATACATATAAACACAAAGTTAATTTTAACAATAAAGAGTATAATTAAAGTTTTTAAATCATTTTAATACTTTAAAGTAATATGAAGAAATATAGTTTAAAGACTACAGCATTAAAAATAACAGAAACTTTGGTAAAAGTACTACTTGCAAGAATTAGCATGTGTATAATTCCATTTTCCATAAAGAGAATGATGTACTGAGCATTAAAGGATAGAAGAACTTGGAAAAGAAAAGGTTCAGGTTTTGATTTTCAAACCATAAATATACTTCAAGGTATTAGGGAGAAAAACATGAAACTAAGAATAGAAGACTTCTTCAAGGTGTGGTAATTCCACTTTTGCATGTGTGTGTTTTGAACCTTAACTTTAAATGGAAAAAAAAAAAAAACAGGAATATACCTGAAAAAGATCTAATTTGAAAAGATACATGGACCCCAGTATTCTTAGCAGCACTATTCACAATACCAGAGACATGGAAGTAACCTAAATGTCTGTTGAAAGATGAATGGATAAAGAAGAAGTGACACATATATACAATGGAATATTGCACAGCCATAAAAAAGAATGAAATAATGCCATTTGTAGCAACATGGGTATACCTAGAAATTATACTAAGTGAAGTAAGTCAGACAAAGACAAATATCATATGGTAATATTTATAAATCTAAAAAGTTGTATCAAAATGTCCTATTTACAAAATAAAAATAGACTCACAGAAATAGAAAACAAACTTATGTTTACCCAAGGTGAAAGGGAGGCAGGGATAAATTAAGAGTTTTGGATTAAAAGATAAACAATGCTATATAAAAAAATAGATGAAAAATAAGCTTCTACTGTATAGCAGAGGGAACAATAACCTATAATGGAAAACCATCTGAAAAAGAATTCACTTCAGTTCAGTTCAGTTGCTCAGTCATGTCCGACTCTTTGCAACCCCATAGACTGTAGCACGTCAGGCCTCCCTGTCCATCACCAACTCCTGGAGTTTACTCAAACTCACAGCCATTGAGGTGGTGATGCCATCAAACCATCTCATCCTCTATTTCCCCCTTCTACTTGTGCCTTCAAATTTTTCCAGCATCGGAGTCTTTTCAAATGAGTCAGTTCTTTGCATCAGGTGGCCAAGTATTGGAGTTTCAGCTTCAGCATCAGTCCTTCCAATGAATATTCAGGATTGATTTCCTGTAGGATGGACTGGATAGATCTCCTTGTACTCCAAGGGAATCTCAAGAGTCTTTTCTAACATCACAGTTCAAAATAATTAATTCTTCGGTGCTCAGATTTCTTTATAGTCCACTCTAACATCCATATATGACCACTGGAAAAACCATAGCTTTGTCTAGATGGAATTTTGTTGGCAAAGTCATGTCTCTGCTTTTTAATATGCTCTCTAGGTTGGTCATAGCTTTTCTTCCAAGGAGAAAACGTCTTTTAATTTCATGGTTGCAGTCATCATCTGAAGTGAGTTTGGAGTCCAAAAAATTAGTCTGCCACTGTTTCCACTGTTTCCCCATCTGTTTGCCATGAAGTGATGGGACCAGATGCCATGATCTTAGTTTTCTGAAAGCTGAGTTTAAGCCAACTTTTTCACTCTCCTCTTTCACTTTCATCAAGAAGCTCTTTAGTTCTTTGCTTTCTGCCGTAAGTGTGGTGTCAGCTGCATATCTAAGGTTACTGATATTCCTCCTGGAAATCTTGATTCTAGCTTGTGCTTCATCCAGCCCAGCGTTTCTCATGATGTACTCTGCCTATAAGTTAAATAAGCAGGGTGACAATATACAGCCTTGACATACTCCTTATCCTATTCGGAACCAGCCCATTGTTCCATGTCCAGTTCTAAATGTTGTTTCTTGACCTGCATATAGGTTTTTCAGGAGGCAGGTCAGGTGGTCTGGTATTCCCATCTCTTGAAGAATTTTCCAAGCTTGTGGTGATCCACACAGTCAAAGGCTTTGGCATAGTCAATGAAGCAGAAGTTGATGTTTTTCTGGAACTCTATTGCTTTTTCGATGATCCAGCAGAGGTTGACAATTTGATCTCTGGTTCATCTGCCTTTATTAAATCCAGCTTGAACATCTGGAAGGTCATGGTTCTCATAGTGTTGAACCTGGCTTGGAGAATTTTGAGCATTACTTTACTAGCATGTGAGATGAATTGCAATTTTGCAGTAGTTTGAACATTCTTTGGCAATGCCTTTCTTTGGGATTGGAGTGAAAACTGACCTTTTCCAGTCCTGTGGCCACTGCTGAGTTTTCCAAATTAGCTGGCATATTGAGTGCAGCACTTTCACAGCATCATCTTTTAGGATTTGAAATAGTTCACCTAGAATTCCATCATCTCCACTAGCTTTGTTCGTAGTGATGCTTCCTAAAGCCCATTCGACTTCACATTTCAGAATGTCTGGCTCTCGGTGAGTGATCACACCATCATGGTTATCTGGGTCATGAAGATCTTTTTGAATAGTTCTTCTGTGTAGTCTTGCTACCTCTCCTTACTATCTTCTGCTTCTGTTAGGTCCATACCATTTCTTTCCTTTATTGAGCCCATCTTTGCATCAAAAATTACCTTGGTATCTCTGATTTCCTTGAATAGATCTCTAGTCTTTCCCATTCTATTGTTTTCCTCTATTTCTTTGCACTGATCACTAAGGAAGGCTTTCTTATTTCTCCTTGCTATTCTTTGGAACTCTGCATTCAAATGGGTATATCTTTCTTTTTCTCCTTTGCTTTTCACTTCCTTTCTTTTCATAGCTATTTTCAAGGCCTCTTCTGACAACCAGTTTTCCATTTTGCATTTCTTTTTCTTGGGGATGGTCTTTATCACTGCCTCCCATATAATGTTATCAACTTCTGTCCATATTTCTTCAGGCACTCTGTCTACCCAGTCTGATTCCTTGAATTTATTTTTCACTTCCATTGTATAATCACAGGGGATTTGATTTAGGTCATACCTGAATGGTCTAGTAGTTTTCCCTACTTTCTTCAATTTAAGTCTGAATTTGGCAAAAAGGAGTTCATGATATGAGCCATTGTCAGCTCCTGGTCTTGTTTTTTTCTGATTGCATAGGGGTTTTTCATCTTTGGCTGGAAAGAAAGAATCAGTCTGATTTTGGTATTGACCATCTGGTGATGTCCATGTGTAGAGTCTTCTCTTGTATTGTTGGAAAAGTGTGTTTGGTATGACCAGTGCATTCTCTTGGCAAAACTCTATTAGCCTTTGCCCTGTACTCCAAAGGCCAAATTTGCCTGTTACTCCAGATACTTCTTGACTTCCTCCTTTTGGATTCCACTCCCTTATAATATAATGGACATCTTTTTTTGGTAGTTCTAGAAGGTCAGATGACACCATCCTTATGGCAGAAAGTGAAGAGGAACTAAAAAGCCTCTTGATGAGAGTGAAAGAGGACAGTGAAAAGGTTGGCTTAAAGCTCAATGTTCAGAAAACGAAGATCATGGCATCTGGTCCCATTACTTCATGGCAAATAGATGGGGAAACAGTGGAAACAGTGTCAGACTTTATTTTGGGGGGCTAGAAAATCACTGCAGATGGTGATTGCAGCCATGAACTTAAAAGACACTTACTCTTTGGAAGAAAAATTATGACCAATCTAGACAGCATATTGAAAAGCAGAGACATTACTTTGCCAACAAAGGTCCATCTAGTCAAGGCTATGGTTTTTCCAGTGGTCATGTATGGATGTGAGAGTTGGACTGTGAAGAAGGCTGAGCACTGAAGAACTGATGCTTTTGAACTGTGGTATGGGGGAGTATTCTTGAGAGTCCCTTGGACTACAAGGGGATCCAACCAGTCCATTCTAAAGGAGATCAGCCCTGGGTGTTCTTTGAAAGGAATGATGCTAAAGCTGAAACTCCAGTACTTTGGCCACCTCACGCGAAGAGTTGACTCATTGCAAAAGACTCTGATGCTGGGAGGGATTGAGGGCAGGAGGAAAAGGAGACGACAGAGGNACTCCAGTACTTTGGCCACCTCACGCGAAGAGTTGACTCATTGCAAACGACTCTGATGCTGGGAGGGATTGAGGGCAGGAGGAAAAGGAGACGACAGAGGATGAGATGGCTGGATGGCATCATTGATTTGAAGGACGTGAGTTTGAGTGAACACCAGGAGATGGTGATGGACAGGGAGGCCTGGCGTGCTGCGATTCAGGGGTTGCAAAGAGTTGGACACGACTGAGCAACTGATCTGATCTGATCTAGAAGGTCTTGTGGGTCTTAATAGAACTGTTCAGTTTCAGCTTCTTCAGCATTCCTGGTTGGGGCATAGACTTGGATTACTGTGATATTGAATGGTTTGCCTTGGAAACAAACAGAGATCGTTCTGTCATTTTTGAGATTGCATCAAAGTATTACATTTTGGACTCTTTTTTTTTACTTCTGTTTCATTGGAAAATTATATATATATATATATATATATATGGCCTTAATNAATCTGAAACTAAGACAGCATTAGAAAGCAACTATACTTCAATTTTAGAAAAGAAAGAGAGAAACAGGGATATACTATTGAGTATTATACAATACTTGCCTAAAAGTTTAAGATAGAACAGAATAGTTAGGTTTGTAACTTTCCACTTGGTCTTTATTCCTAGATTGCAGTCACTACCTCCTCTTCAACCCACCTCTCTATTTCACACTAGCTAGGATGTGGGGTTGGAAGAAGTTTTTCCCTTATGCCATTATGAGTCTTTGGGTCAACATGGTTGATAATCCCTATTTGGTACCTTTTCTATATATTGTGCAAATTCATAATCAAACTACTTCTGTTGAGGCTAACTTTTTAGTCTTCAGTAAAAATGCATAAAAATCACAAACCCTTTGAACAGAACTTTGGATCTACTTGGGCATCTAGAGATCAACTCAGATCAACCCCAAAACCCTGAAATGAATCACGAAAAATTGATAGGTGGAATGAAATTAGAAATAGTTTAAAAAAGAAGGATTGCTTTATATATTCACATTGCAACTTCTTTCCTGTTATATAAAGTAAAAATTTTAAGGTGCTTCCTATAGTGCCTGTACCATGCTGCTGCTGCTGCTGCTAAGTTGCTTCAGTCATGTCTGACTCTGTGTGATTCCATAGACGGCAGCCCACCAGGCTCCTCCATCTCTGGGATTCTCCAGGCAAGAATACTGGAGTGGGTTGCCATTTCCTTCTCTGCCTGGGTCATAGGAAACACATGTTTGCTAATACATTATTATTTCTTGTTAGTGAAGAATCAGAGTTCTCATAACAGCTGAAATTCTTTTGGAATAATAGATTCTTTCTGATTTCTGTGCAAATTATTACTATTTCTAACCACATACATACAATCTCCCCTAAGGACAAAACATAACTCATTAGTATTAATGTCTGGATAAAATACACAAGGAAACAAATTATAGTGAACTAGCAGCAGCAGCAGCAAGCAGAGTCTTTCAATAGATCATGAAATCAGCCTTTTCACAAAAGTTTGCTTTGTAAGCATATTGTGTTCAGATTCTGTGGCAGATATTTCCTGGTTTTTACTGTCTGGCAATCACTCACTTTTCTTCTGATAATAGCATCCCAATTGCCTATCAGGATATACCTCTCCTCTCCTGTGTGCAATCTTTGTGACTTTTTTTCAACCACTATTGAGGAGGGATGCCAGATCATTCAAACTCTCTCTTTCTTTCTGGGACTTTAAAACTTGCATGTAAGGGCCAAGAGAGAAAATTGTTGGAGATAATTAATCACAGTGGAGTTCCTTGAGAAGACTTATATAAACTCTCCTACCTGCCACCAAGGAGATACTCAGGACCCTGCCTTCCTGGGCTTGGTTCTTGAGATATTCCTTCAGTCCCAAGAGCTACTCCATAAACACATTAATTTTATTTTTGTTTATATTAGTTATAATTGATTATATTTTTTGAAACAAAGAAATCAAAACAAACAACAAAAACAAAAGCCACAAACACGCCCAAAATGAAAAAAACAAAAATGAATAAAACAAAACCCCAGTTGACTCTCTTCTCCCATTTTTCTTTCTGCAGTATATGAAGTATCTAATGTAAATCTTTCAAAACATATCCATAATTATCTGGATCATGGTGGATAGTTCTCCAGTGGTGGTCCACTGGAGAAGGCAATGGCAAACTACTTCAGTATTCTTGCCTTGAGAACCCCATGAATAGTATGAAAAGGCAAAAAGATAGGACACTGAAAGATGAACTCCCCAGGACGGTAGGTGCCCAATATGCTACTGGAAATATGCTGGGAGCCAGCACAAGGAGTCTCGCCCATGGCAAAGGTCATGAGGTTAAGGGGCCCGACAGGCAAGTCAGGCCTTAAGGGAGCCTCGCTGGATCTGCTAGTGCATCTGCCCCAAAACCAGAGTCTGCCTGCCTTATTGTGTTATGCTTTCCATCTACTCTTCTGACATTAACAGGGGGCTGTCCCCCCACCACCTTTTTCTGGAAAAAGTTAATTTAGAGCTTTTAGATAATAAGTCTCCTGGGCATAATAAGAGTGTTTCAATTCAAAAACCTCTCGTATGGCTTTCTAGCCTGACTGCCGGACTCTTACAGCTGCGCATGTGATTGTTTGCAGCCTCCCAACCACGAGAGGCACAGGAAGCTTAAAACACCCTAGGAATGTAGGGGCTTCCGAGGAGTCAAAATCATTTAGAATATGATTGATTAAGGGTTTCATTTGTTGAGCCAATACTTGCTGTCAAATTTTCATATATTTTATTTGTAGATATAGTTGGTATATAGAAAAAACAGGTATAGCCCTGGCATTAGCAACATTAGATCTTTGAGTTAAGTACTTTCTTTGTTATAACCCACTGAACCTTTGTTCTACAGGAATGTAACTTTATTTAGTACTTTTAAGGGTGATGCAGATTAAAGAAAAAACACTTCAAGGGAAAAATAGTTTTCTGGTTGATAGACATTTATCTGGGAAAAGAGCCATAAAAATGTTAACAGGACCCCTGGCCAGAAGATGATGTAAAACCACCTGAGACCTTTTGTATACAGGAACGGGAACAGGAACGGGAAGTCGCTCAGTCGTATCTGACTCTTTGTGACCTCGTGGACTGTAGCCCACCAGGCTCCTCTGTCCACGGGATTCTCCAGGCAGGAATACTGGAGTGGGTTGCCATATCCTTCTCCAGGGGATCTTCCTGACCCAGGGATTGAACCTAGGTCTCCTCCACTGCAGGTAGACGCTTTACCCTCTGAGCCAGCAGGGAAGCCCCTTGTATACAGGAAGGTATGCAAAAAGAAACCCTGGTCTCAATTAGGGTCAGGACTGCTGCCCCTGCATAACTCTGCATATTCCATTATTTCTTTGTGTACAACTTGGGGTATATAAGCTGCTTTTGAAAGTAAAGTTGTGGGTCTTGCACCAATGCTTGGCTCCCCCATTTCGTTCTTTTCTCCCTTTCCTGGCTGAATTACCATCTGGAGCGTGGAGGCTCACTGTGTCTACTTATTTGCCCTGGCTTCTAAGACCCACGCAAGAGGGAGCCCAAGGCGGGGGCACCCTCCACTATTCAAGTGGGCGCTGGTGGCCTACGTAGATGGTGCAAACTCCTTGTCTTGGAGTTTTATTGGTTCTCTGCATAAACCAAGTTATTCAGCCTCTTTTCTCCACTAATTTTCCTACTACACTATTCTTTCCTAATCTCTCTTTATATCTCTGACTAAATAAGTCTTTCCTTGCTGACTCCATCCCCACTTCGAATTCCCTGGATCCACTGGGGCTGGACCCTGGCAGAGATAAGTGGACAAATAACTCCAGAAGAATGAAGAGAGGGAGCCAAAGCAAAAACAACACCCAGCTGTGGATGTGACTGGTGATGGAAGCAAGTCTCTTTACTGATGCTGTAAAGAGCAACATTGCATAGGAACCTGAAAAGTTAGGTCCATAAATCAAGGCAAATTGCAAGTGCTCAAACAGGAGATGGAAGGGGTGAACATTGACATTTTAGGATTCAGCAAACTAAAATGTACTGGAATGGGTGAGTTTAACTCAGATGGCCATTATATCTACTATTGTGGGCAAGAATCCCTTAGAAGAAATGGAGTAGCCATCATAGTAAACAAAAGAGTCTGAAATGCAGTACTTGATGCAATCTCAAAAATGACAGAATGATCTCTGTTCATTTCCAAGACAAACCATTCAATATCATGGTAATCCAAGTCTATGCCCCAACCAGTAATGCTGAAGAAGCTGAAGTTGAACAGTTCTATGGAGACTTATAAGACTTTCTAAAACTATCACCAAAAAAGATGTCCTTTTCATTATAGGGAACAGGGATGCAAAAGTAAGAAGTTCCTTGTGGCTCAGACAGTAAAAGCGTCTGCCTACAATGTGGGAGACCTGGGTTCGATCCCTGGGTCGGAGAGATCCTCTGGAGAAGGAAATGGCAACCTACTCCAGTACTCTTGCCTGGAAAATCCCATGGATGGAGCCCAGTAGGTTAGAGTCCATGGGGTCTAAAAGAGTCAGACACGACTGAGAGACTTGACTTGACTTCACTTCACTTCAAGAAACACCTGGAGTAACAGTCAAATTTGGCCTTGGAGTACAGAATGAAGCAGGACAAAGGCTAATAGAATTTTGTCAAGAGGACACACTGGTGATAGCAAACACCCTCTTCCAACAACACAAGAGAAGACTCTACACATGAACATCACCAGATGGTCAACACCGNAATCAGATTGATTATATTCTATGCAGTCAAAGATGGAGAAGCTCTATACAGTCAGCAAAAATAAGACTGGAAGCTGACTGTGGCTCAGATCATGAACTCCTTATTGCCAAATTCAGACTTAAATTGAAGAAAGGATATGACTGAGTGACTTCACTTTCACTTTTTACTTTATTGCATTGGAGAAGGAAATGGCAACCCACTCCAGTGTTCTTTCCTGGAGAATCCCAGGGACGGGGGAGCCTGGTGGCCTGCTGTCTATGGGGTCGCACAGAGTCGGACACGACTGAAGTGACTTAGCAGTAGCAGCAGGGAAACCACTAGTCCATTCAAGTATGACCTAAATCAAATCCCTAACTGTTATACTACAGTGTAAGTGAGAAATAGATTTAAGGGATTAGATCTGATAGAGTGCCTGATCAACTATGGACGGAGGTTCATGACATTGTACAGGAGACAGGGAGCAAGACCATCCCCAAGAAAAAGAAATGCAAAAAAGCAAAATGGCTATCTGAGCAGGCCTTACAAATAGCTATGAAAAGAAGAGAAGCAAAAAGCAAAGGAGAAAAGGAAAGATATACCCATTTGAATGCAGAGTTCCAAAGAATAGGAAGGAGAGATAAGAAAGCCTTCCTTTGTGATCAATGCAAAGAAATAGAGGAAAACAATAGAATGGGAAACACTAGAAATATCTTCAAGAAAATCAGAGCTATCAAGGGAACATTTCATGCAAAGATGGGCTCAATAAAGGACAGAAATGGTATGGACCTAACAGAAGCAGAAGATACTAAGAAGAAGTGACAAGAATACACAGAAGAACCATGCAAAAAAGATCTTCATGACCCAGATAACCATGATGGTGTGATCACTCACCTAGAGCCAGACATCTGGAATGTGAAATCGAGTGGGCTTTAGGAAGTATCATTACAAAGAAAGCTAGGGGAGGTGATGGAATTCTAGTTGAGTTATTTCAAATCCTAAAAGATGATGCTGTGAAAGTGCTGCACTCAATATGCCAGCTAATTTGGAAAACTCAGCAATGGCCATAGGTCTGGAAAAAGTCAGTTTTCATTCCAATCCCAAAGAAAGGCAATGCTAAAGAATGCTCAAACTACCACACAATTGCACTCAACTCACACGCTAGTTAAGTCATGCTCAAAATTCTCCAAGCCAGGCTTCAACGATACATGAACCGTGAACTTCTAGATGTCAAGCTGGATTTAGAAAGGGCAGGGGAACCAGATATCAAATTGCCAATATCTGCTAGATTACTGAAAAAGCAAGAGAGTTCCAGAAAAACATCTATTTCTGCTTTATTGACTATGCCAAAGCCCTTGATTGTGTGGATCACAATAAACTGTGGAAAATTCTTCAAGAGATGGGAATACCAGACCACCTGACCTGCCTCTTGAGAGATCTGTGTGCATATTAGGAAACAACAGAACTGGTATGTCAAGGCTGTATATTGTCACCCTGCTTATTTAACTTATATGCAGAGTACATCATGAGAAATGCTGGGCTGGATGAAACACAAGCTAGAATCAAGATTGCTGGGAGAAGTATAATAACCTCAGATATGCTGATGACACCAACCTTATGGCAGAAAGCAAAGAAGAGCTAAAGAGCCTGTTGATGAAAGTGAAAGAGGAGAGTAAAAAAGTTGGCTTAAAACACAACATTTAGAAAACAAAGATCATGGCATCCGGTCCCATCACTTCATGGCAAGTAGATGGGAAACAGTGGAAACAGTGACAGACTATTTTTTTGGACTCCAAAATCACCGCAGATGGTGACTTCAGCCATGAAATTGAAAGAGGCTTACTTCTTGGAAGGAAAGTTATGACCAACTTAGATAGCATATTGAAAAGCAGAGACATTACTTTGCCAAAAAAGGTCTGTCTAGTCAAGGCTATGGTTTTTCCAGTGGTCATGTATGGATGTGAGAGTTGGACTGTGAAGAAAGCTGAGCACTGAAGAACTGATGCTTTTGAACTGTGGTGCTGGAGAAGACTCTTGAGAGTCCCTTGGACTGCCAGGAGATCCAACCAGTCCATCCTAAAGGAGATCAGTCCTGAGTGTTCATTGGAAGGACTGACGTTGAAGCTGAAACTCCAATACTTTGGCCACCTGATGCAAAGAGCTGACTCATTTGAAAAGACCCTGATGCTAGGAAAGATTGAAGCCAGGATGAGAAGGGGATGGCAGAAGATGAGATGGTTGGATGGCATCACGGACTCAATGGACATGAGTTTGAATAAACTCCAGGAGTTAGTGATGGACAAGGAGGCCTGGTGTGTTACAGTCCATGTGGTCGCTAGAGTCAGACATGACTAAGCGACTGAACTCAACTGATATATAAATTAGGAAAAGAGCAAACAAATCTCTTCACTTTACAGTAAGCTATAGACTTCACCCAGAGCTTAGCTATTTGGTGGCTGGTGATGTGGAAATCTGTCCTTAATATTCACTTGGAAGCATTGATGCCAAAGCTCTAATATTTTGGCCACCTGTTGTGAATAACTGACTCATTAGAAAAGACCGTGAGGCTGGGAAAAATTGAAGGCAGGAGGAGAAGGGGGCGACAGAGGATGAGACAGTTGGATGACATCATCGACTCTATCCACATGAGTTGTGCAAGCTCCGGGAGTTGGTGATGGACAGGGAAGCCTCTCGTGCTGCAGTCCATGGGATCACAAAGAGTCGGGTATGACTGAATGATTGAAACGACTGACTGGTGTCTAACTTGGGCTTCCCTGATGGTTCAGCAGTAAATATCCTGGTTTGGTCTGGGTCAGGAAGATATCCTGGAGGAGGGCATGGCAACCCACTCCAGAAGAATTCTTGCCTGGAGAATCCCATGGACAGGGGAACCTGGCAGGCTATAGTTCAAAGAATCAAACAGGACTAAAATGACTTTGCACACATGCACCCATAATGTCTAACTCAATGATTAGTAATCTCTTTAGTCAGGCTCAGATAACAATTGCTCCCTATATAACCATTATGGTGTTTAGTGTCATGATATTAGTATCTGGGATTCTGCAAAAGTCTTCTGAACACTACACTGTTTGTTCATAATTAAAATTGCCCCTGTAAAAAAGCTGTGAGATTTTTTTAGTTTTGTTTTGCTTTTACTCTTCCTTACAATTTTTATGCTAAAATCCTTTATAAGAATAAAAATATAAGCTTTCTACACTATATATCAAATTATATTCTGCCTCAAAGTACTGTAGAACTTCATATATTCATCACTTTACTATCAAAGACTCCCTTGACACCTCACATTCCACTAAACCTTTCTCATGGGAATTCCCGCTCTGCGTTTCCACAATTCTCTGCATTAAGCTACTGAGCCAAATGTCTCCTGCCTTTGGGAGAAAAGCCATTTACTCTTTGGCAAGAAGACACTGGTTAATTTCCGGAGTGCTATCAAATTGTGAACCGTTTTCAAAGACCTTTGGATACAATCTCTGGTATTTCTAGGCATATGCTGGTGTTCCTACAAACACCAGAGAAGCTGCCACCAAAACATGCCAGCTTTGGTCACCAATGCTTTACCTGAGTATTTCTTAGAATATATTCTGACAGAACTAACAATTTCCTGACCTATTTCTGTAGTGGTTTCATTGATCTTACCTCTAAATACTCAAAGATTTCTCTCTACCCCCATCCCGCTCCCCACGGCCACCTCCACTTCCATTTTTGTCTCAGACATTTGTTTCCGTTGGAGTGCAAGCTGCCAACTGTCACTTCTCCTGCACTGTACACTTTTTTGTCTTGGGAAGTTTCTACATTCAGTCTCTGAAATTTTCTTTTCAATTCAGGGATTAACTTTTTTTTTTTTAGTTTGATCTTTTATCTGCTCTCTTCTCCCTACTTGTAATCACTAGTTCTTAATCACTGTCTTGATTCCCTTTAGAAACTCTATTTACCAGCTTTGTCTGCAGCTGGAACAATCAGATCTGACTCTGAGCCCAAGTGTAACTTGGCCCATGTGCCACCTAAACATAAGAACACCCCAGACAGGAGAGGGGCTCGTTTCTGGCATTTCCTCAGAACACACTTTCTGGCTTCCCTTGAGGCAGTCTTTTCATAATTTATCTATCAGCAGAGTGCCTTCTAAGGGTTTCCCTGGTGGCTCAGATAGTAAAGAATTCGCCTGCAATGCAGGCCTTGTGGTTTGATCCCTGGGTCAGGAAAATCCCATGAAGAAGGGAATGGCAACCCACTCCAGCATTCTTGCCTGGAGAATTCCGTGGACAAAAGAGCCTGGCAGGCTACAGTCTATGGGGACACAAAAGAGTTCGACACAACTGAGCAACTAACAGCAGCAACAGTGCTTTCTATGATTGTTGTCAGATTTTAGAACATAGCAGCCAGCCACCAAAGGTCAAGAGGCCTTTAAAACAACAACAATAAAAAAGTCAAAATTCTCATTTTGGGCCCATACATTACTATGTGTTTCTGACTCTAAGAGTTCCTTCCTTTCCAATGACAAAGTAGAGCAATTAACTCACTGGAATCTTCTTGATGTTTTCCTTTCCTTTAAATCCACACCCAACCCAGCGCCAGAGCTGCCAATTTTGCCTCCTCATGTTCCTTAGATTGGTTGACTTCTCATTTCCCCAGGTTAAAATGCACACCTTTTCTTGTATGGACTATTGTCATTGCTTTTTGAAGAGGTCCACTTGGCACTCACTTTTGATCCTTTCAGTTCATTCACAATGTGGTAGACCAGTGGTTCTCAAAATGTGTTCCCAAGACCAGAAGGGTCAGCATTAGCATCTCCTGTGATCTTGTTAGAAGTGCAAATTCTCTCTCCCAATCTAGACATATGGAATCAGAAACTCTAGGGTGAAGTCGAGTAATCCATTAAAAAAGTCCTCCAAGTGATGCTGGCATATACTTTTCAAACCACAGATCACAAGTTATACTTCTGTTTAAGGGCATGAATTCCAATTGCTTTTAGGATAAAGTAAAAAAAAAATCTTAATGTGGCTTAAACAGTTTTGGATGATGGGGACTTTGCCTCAGTCTCCACCCTTAATGCATGACCCTTCTGCATGGTCTGCAATGCTGTGCTTGGCCTTCTTGCATGGGATCACTACACCAGCTCTTCTGTCTCCCTGGACAGTTTCTTGATCTGTTTCTTGATTTACTTTTCCCTTTTCAGGTCCAGCTCCACTGGCAGTTGCATGTGGAAGGATCCCTGACAATCTCCCAACACCGCCCCCCATCCTTGCCCCCGCTGCCCAGCACACACACACCCAAGTATGTATCTCAACCATGTGTCATTTTTACACAGCACTTAGCGCAGTAGCAAGTTTACCTTTACTTGCGTGGGTATTTGATAAATATTTTGCCTCTGTTCTATCTCAAATGTTAACTTGTATGGTATTCATTGGGTGTTTTTCCTCACTATTTAATCCCTAGTGCCTAGTCAGACCTGGCATATCCTTGCTCTCTATAAATATTTTCAGAGTGACCACATAACTAAAAATTACTGAGCATTTGCAGGGTTCTGGGCACCAGGCTAAAAGTTTTATATAGATTTCATCATTTTGCCCTCAGGAAAAATATACTCCCTTTTGTTAATATAACAAATAAGTATGCATCACTGTCTCTGTGACATCATGGTTCTAAACACTTAAAAAGTATTAACTCCTTTAGAACCCACAATTCTCAGATGAAATATACTATACAACTATATCCATTTTTACAGATGAGGAAACCCATGCCTATATATCTGTCTCATGTCATACAAGTGGTCAGTCACAATGTGGACACATACCTGTCAGTCCAGACTCCTTGCTTCCACTGCAAGGGGCCTGGGTTCGATCCCTGGTTGGGGAACTAAGATCCCATATGCAGTGCAGCATGGCCAAAAGAAACAAACAAGAAAGATGTGGACTCTACTGGCTTGACTCCAAAGTGTGTTGCTTTAAAAATGCATCTTAAGTGTTGAGGTTCCAGCTGATAATTGCAGAGAATGTCTTGAATTATAGGAATAAAATTTTATGACATATATTATTCTGGAGCCATTGTTCATTGGAATAAACTAGACTCATCAACACTTCTCTCCTGGCTTTTATTCTAGAAAATAATGTCTGGGGACAGTGGATCTGGAGTACTAGTAGTTTAGGTAACTCTCCTCCTGATCCTAAGAGAGTGTGGAGAGGTAAATCAGAGCAAGTGTTAGTCTAGTTTTTTTTTTTTTTTTTTTTTTAATGATTTGGGTGTTTATAAAGCAATTCAAGAAATACCACTGATATTGACACATTTGTTATTGCTAATCCAAGGCCTCTCTGATGATTATATTTCTGCTAGCCACACTCTCTTTCAGATGAATTCCTTATGTATTGCTTTGTTGACTTAGCTTTGAAATTCAACTAACTTCAAAGAATTAAACTGGTTAAAAACAATAAGGGTAGAGAAAAGAAATCATTTAAATAAAATTTTAAGTTCTATCCAATTTTGTCCACATAATGTCCTCAGTTAATATTTTTAAAGGATTTACAAGTATTTATTTTAACCATTCCTTCAAACTTGATATGGAATTCCTTCTCTATAAATTTTTATATTCTTAATTCCCTAGCTGTCACCAGACTACTATATAAGGCCATATGCTTTGAATCACCACAATTTGATAGTTTGATTTCCATCAGTCTTACTGCTAGGGATGTCTCTTCTTCTTAAGATGTCTCTCAACTGTTCCTGTGAAAGATACCCTAGTTTCGTATGGACCCCAACTGGTCTGGCAGAAGCAGCCCCCATCTATGGTTTGTCCTTCTTCATCAAGTGGGTCCACTAGTTTGAGAAGCCACTTGATGCAGCCTCACTTCTCCTCCTAATCACCCAATGTATGGACCTAGAAACACAAATGCAGATTTTCCCTGACCTTGAACCATCTGAGTACCAGTTTCTGGGTTCATGTCGCAGCTGGAAAACCAGCAACTTGAACCAAGCTTGGTCGCTGACTCCAGTATTTTTGAATGCACTGAGACACTCACAACATCTCTCCCAGAACATTTCCTTCAATTTCTGGCCCTTTGTCTGCTAACACTATAGGCTTTATTCTAGTTTACAGGGCAAGTGAGTAAATCCACAGAAAATAAACAGCTTTATCTTCCCTGGCTATTTCCTATACCCTTATCCCCAATATTAAATTCTTGTTCTTCCAGCTACAAAAAAAAAAAAAAAAAAANAATGGAAACAAAAACAGAATACCATCATGCATATCAAAGGATGTTAACAGATACTAAGAAAGAGGCTGTCAGAATGAAAGAGAGAATATCTACCTATAGACAGAAGCATTGTACTAGGTGGAGCATTGCCATGACAACAGTTTCTGCACCACATCAAATTTTGCAGGCTGATCATCTTTTGAACTCATTAGCACCAGCTTTACTGGGATTAAATAAAAACAGATCACTATAGTTAATGAGGAGCTTCTGAAACTTCAAGTTAAATCTACAATAAAAGAATTGGCTGGTAAGAATTAAAATATAAAGAATGAGCCACAAGAAGTCAACAGTTTAAGAGACAATATGATAAAAGCGTGGCTAAGGAGATTACAGAAAAAAGGAAGTTTAATCAATTTGCAACTGAATAATTTGAAAATCAGTTGATTGATTAACATATTAAACAGAAGATAATATTATTAGAAGGAAGGTAGAAAGGGAGAAATTAGGAGTAAAAATTCCTGGAATGAGAAATTTTTACTTTTGGAGATATAAGTATTACAGTCCTTGGAAGTGAAACAGAGCAGGACCTTATGGTCCTTCCCCCTCATGTCCTCTGCCTACCTTTTGTCTGTGGAAAACTTAGTCAAATAATAAGTTTAATCAGAGAAACAAGAACATGCACAAAGAAAGGAAAACAGTCAAAGGAGACCAAATAATAATAAAAATAATGTACTCATTTACTTTTAGTTCCTTCTCAAGGGCTATAGATAATATTCTGAGCCATATCCTGTGAGCTGTCTTATAGATACTCAAACCATCACAAGGTGGAGAAGTTAAATACATGATGACCAGACTTTTCTCACAACGTGAGCTGCCACAGTTCCAAGAACTGAACTCAAAGAAATGGAAACAAACTGTAGATGTCAGGCAAGTGTATACTCCTCAGTTCTGTCTCGTCACAACAAAGATTTGGAGCGACGGACATTAAAGCCCTCGGTCTGTCACAGCTCTCGGGTCTTGGACAAATAGTGTTATAGCTCTTAGACAAATCAGTGTTACAGCTCTATTTTATTTAGAAGTTAGCAGGAGAATCCATCCTCTAAGTATGGGGGCATGCCAACCCAAAGACGTGAAGAGAAGAGAGTGGATGAGTGCACCAGTACGCTGGAGAGAGAGTGCTTTGGCTCCTCCTTTTATGTTTTTTCATCCCTCTGGGCCTTCCCTGTGCAAATTGGGGCAGCCAGGAGTGCTGTTCGTTCTACCTGATGTCCTCACTCTGGTCTTTGGACCTTTCTTTGACCTTCCTTTGTTCTATTTTCCCAGGCTTTTCCATTCCTTGTGTTTTAGCCACCGCCATTTTGGGCTCCTGTTTCCTATTCTAACTACCTAACATTCCCCCCTCAAGAGGTGGGAGGCCTAATTCTTTGGGAATAGGGGTGTTGAAGTCTTTCTAGCTACTTCCTGCTGAACTGGGATGGCAAGGGTTATTGGGCCTCTCCCTCTTTTTAGTCTCAAGCCTCAGAGTCCTT
>SJYQ01011869.1:220708-236799 GCA_006410935.1 Redunca redunca
TGAGCCACAGTCAGCTCCCAGTCTTGTTTTTGCTGACAGTATAGAGCTTCTCCATCTTTGGCTGCAAAGAATATAATCAATCTGATTTCGGTGTTGACCATCTGGTGATGTCCATGTGTAGTGTCTTCTCTTGTGCTGTTGGAAGAAGGTGTTTTCTATGACCAGTGCATTCTCTTGGCAAAACTCTATTAGTCTTTTCCCTGCTTCATTCCGTATTCCAAGGCCAAATTTGCCTGTTACCCCAGGTGTTTCTTGATATCTTACTTTTGCATTCCAGTCCCCTATAATGTAAAGGACATCTTTTTTGGATGTTAGTTCTGAAAGGTGTTGTTGGTCTTCATAGAACTGTTCAACTTCAGCTTCTTCAGCATTCCTGGTTGGGGCATAGACTTGGATTACTGTGATATTAAATGGTTTTCCTTGGAAATGAACAGAGATCTTTCTGTTGTTTTTGATATTGCCTCCAAGTACTGCATTTTGGACTCTTTTGTTGACCATGATGGCTACTCCATTTCTTCTAAGTGATTCCTGCACACAGTAGTGTATATAGAGGACCCCAAAAGAGAATACTTGTCCTTCCTTCCTAACAGTGAAAAAGACATTGTCTTCACATCTACAGTTTATCCCTCCTCATAATTCTGGAATCTGAATGAGTAAAGTGACCTCATTCCATTTATTATGCCTGGTTTTTCCTACAGCATCAGTTTGGAGATATCTCTAATTGTTGTTTTCCATTAGTGTTTAAATATAATCACAATTCTCTTATCTTCTATTAAAGAACCTTTACCCTCTTTAGGAGGGCACAAACAAAACTTTGTGTGCACCAGGACCTAGAAGAAAGAGCAGTGACCCCACAAGAGACTGACCCAGATTTGTCTGTGAGTGTCCAGGAGTCTCTGGCAGAGGCATGGATCGGCAGTGGCCTGCTGAAAGTTCGGGGGCACTGAGTATAGCAGTGCATGAAAGGGACCTTAAAGGTTAACATTATCCTCATTATCTCCACCATAGTTTGGTCTCAGGTCAAACAACAGGGAGGGAACACAGCCCCACCCATCAACAGAAAATTGGATTAAAGATTTACTGAGCATGGCCCCGCCCATCAGAAGAAGACCCAGTTTCCCCCTCAGTCAGTCTTTTCCATCAGGAAGCTTCTTATGCTTATTCATCAGAGGGCAGGAAGCCTCTTATCCTTATCCATTAGAGGGCAGATAGAATGAAAACTGCAATCACAGAAAACTAATCAAACTGATCACATGGATCACAGTTCAGTTCAGTCGCTCAGTCGTGTCCAACTCTTTGTGACCCCATGAATCGCAGCATGCCAGGCCTCCCTGTCCATCACCAACTCCTGGAGTTCACCCAGACTTGCGTCCATCGAGTCAGTGATGCCATCCAGCGATCTCATCCTCTGTTGTCCCCTTTGATCACAGCCTTGTCTAACTCAATGAAACTATGAACCATGCTGGGTAGTGCCACCCAAGACGGACAGGTCATGAAGGACAGTCCTGACAAAACGTGGTCCACTGGAGAAAGAAATGGCAAACCACTTCAGTATTCTTGCCTTGAGAACCTCATGAACAGTATGAAAAGGAAAAAAGATAGGACACTGAAAGATGAACTCCCGAGGTTGGTAGGTGCCCAATATGCTACTGGAGAACAGTGGAGAAATAACTTCAGAAAGAATGAAGAGATGGAGCCAAAGTAAAAACACCACCAAGTTGTGGATGTAATTGGTGATGGAAGTAAAATCTGAGGCTATAAAGAACAATATTGCACAGGAACCTGGAATGTTAGGTCCATTAAACAAGGTAAATTGGAAGTGGCCAAACAGGAGATGGTAAGAGAGAACACTGACATTTTAGGAATCAGTGAACTAAAATGGACTGGCATGGGTGAATTTAATTCAGATGAGCATTATATCTACTACCTTGGGCAAGACTCCCTTAGGACAAATGGAGTAGCCCTCATAGTCAACAAGAGAGTCTGAAATGCAGTACTTGTATGCAATCTCAGAAATGACAGAATGATCTCTGTTCATTTCCAAGGCAAACCATTCAATATCACACTAATCCAAGCCTATTCTAACCAGTAATGAGGAAGTAGCTGAAGTGGAACAGTTTTATAAAGACCTACAAGACCTTCTAGAACTAACACCAAAACGGATGTCCTTTTCACCTTAGGGAACTGGAATGCAGAAGTACAAAGTGAAAAGATACCTGGAGTAATAGGCAAGTTTAGCTTGGAGTGCAAAATGAAGCAGGACAAAGGCTGACAGTTTTGCCAAGAGAACGCACTGCTCATATCAAACACCATCTTCCAAGAATACAGGAGACAACTCCACGCATGGACATCATAAGATGGTCAATAGCGAAATCAGATTGATTATATGCTTTGCAGTTGAAGATGGAGAAGCCCACTACAGTCAAAAAAAACAAGACTGGGAGCTGATTGTGGCTCTGATCATGTACTCCCTATTTCCAAATTCAGACTCAAATTGAAGAGTGTAGGGAAAACCACTAGGCCATTCAAGAATGACCTAAATCAAATCCCTTACAATTATACAGTAGAAGTGACAAATAGATTCAAGGGATTAGATCTGGTAGACAGAATGTCTGAAGAACTATGGTCAGAGGTTCGTGACATTGTACAGGAGGCAGTGATCAAGACCATCCCCAAGAAAAAGAAATGCAAAAAGGCAAAATTATTGTCTGAGAAGGCCTTACAAATAGCTGAGAAAAGAAAAGAAGCTAAAAGCAAAGGACAAAAGGAACGATATACCCCTTTGAATGCAAAGTTCCAAAGAATAGCAAGGAGAAATAAGAAAGCCTTCCTCAGTGATTAGTGCAAAGAAATAGAAGATAGCAATAGAATGGGAAAGTCTAGAAATCTCTTCAAGAAAATTAGAGATACCAAGGGACCATTTCATGCAAAGATGAGTGCAATAAAGAACAGAAATTGTATGAACCTAACAGAAGCAGAAGATATTAAGAAGAGGTGGCAAGAATACATAGAAGAGCTATCTGAAAAAGATCTTAATGACCCAAATAACCACTATGGTGTGATCACTCACCTGGAGCCAGATATCCTGGACTGTGAAGTCAAGTGGGCCTTAGGAAGCATCACTATGAAAAAAGCTAGTGGAGGCGATGGAATTCCAGTTGAGCTACTTCAAATCCTGGAAAATGATGCTGTGAAAGTGCTGCACTCAATATGCCAGCAAATTTGGGAAACTCAGCAGTGGCCACAGGACTGGAAAAGGTCAGTTTTCATTCCAATCCCAAAGAAAGGCAATGCCAAAGAATGTTCAAACTACTGCACAATTGCACTTGTCTCACATGTTAGCAAAGTAATGCTGAATTCTCCATGTCAGGCTTCAACAGTACATGAACCGTGAACTTCCGGATGTTCAAGCTGGATTTAGAAAAGGTCGAGGAACCAGAGATCAAATTACCAACATCCGTTGGATCATAGAAAAAGCAAGAGAGTTCCAGAAAAACATCTACTTCTGTTTTATTGACTCTGCTACATCTACTTCTGTTTTATTGACTCTGCTAAAGCCTTTGACTGTGTGGATCACAACAAACTGGGAAAATTCTGAAAGAGATGGGAATACCAGACTACCTTACCTGCTCCCTGAGAAATCTGTATGCAGAAATCTGTATGTTGCAAGAAGCAATAGTTAAAACTGGACATGGAACAACAGACTGGTTCCAAATTGGGAAAGGAGTATCTCAAGGCTGTATATTGTCACCCGGCTTATTTATCTTATATGCAGGGTACAATCATGCAAAATGCTGGCCTGGATGAAGCACAAGCTGGAATCAAGATTTCCGGGAGAAATATAATTATCTCAGATATGCAGATAACACTACCCATATGACAGAAAGTGAAGAATAATGAAAGAGCCTCTTGATGAAAATGAAAGAGGGGAGTGAAAAAGTTGGCTTAAAACTCAATATTCAGAAAACTAAGATCATGGCATCTGGTCCCATCACTTCATGGAAAATAGATGGGGAAACAGTAGAAACAGTGACAGACTTTATTTTGGATGGCTCCAAAATCACTGCAGATGGTGACTGCAGCCATGAAATTAAAAGACACTTGCTCTTTGGAAGAAAAGCTATGACCAACCTAGACAGTGTTAAAAAGCAGACATTACTTTGCCAGCAAAGGTCAATCTAGTCAAAGGTATGTTTCTCCAGTAGTCATGTATGGATGTGAGAGTTGGACTATAAAGAAAAGTGATTGCTGAAAAATTGATGCTTTTGAACTGTGGTGATGGAGAAGACTTTTGAGAGTCCCTTGAACTGCAAGGAGATCCAACTAGTCAATCCTAAAGGAAATCAGTCCTGCATATTCATTGGAAAGACCGATGCTGAAGCTGAAATTCCAATACATTGGCCACCTGATGCAAAGAACTAACTCATTTGAAAAGTCCCTGATGCTGGGAAAGATTGAAGGAAGGAAGGGAAGGGGATTACAGAGGACAGATAGTTGGATGGCATCACTGACTCTATGGACATGAGTTCGAGCAAACTCCGGGAGCTGGACATGGAAGCCTGGGGTGCTTACAGTCCATGGGGGTTGCAAAGAGTTGGACACGAGTGAGTGACTGAACTGACACTGACTGACTCTTTCTTAAACTACGCCTCTTTTCTATCTTTGCAAATAGTCACATCATCCATATACCTGATTAAGTCTCCAATTGGAAATCATGATTTATTCCTTCCACTCCCTTAACCTGACATATAGAAGATTACTAGACTTCCTCAATTAAAATGCTGCAGCATTTATTATATCTCACTCTCCTCCATATTTTTGCAACGTCAGTGTTTAAGTCTGCATCACTTATTTCCTGGATTATAGTAATCAACTGTTACCAATGTTACTCGTCTTGCTTTCCTCCAAAACACTGTGGCTTCTCCCCTAACTCCACCTTCCTTTCATTCTCTCTCTTTCAAAGAAGTTTTATTATAGAAGTTGTGCTGGGGAAGAAGAGATTAAAGCAGCTGGCCTGAGATTCCTCCTGATTACCAGGGAGATGCTCCTAGGGAGTGGGAAGGAAGGCAGGCAACCTGGTCCAATGTTCTCAAAAACATGACAACTTGACATTTGGGCCAACAGACTAATATTTACTGGAAGGGAGAATTTTTACCTATAAAATACTTTCAGGAAGGTGTTCTTGATTTAGAATTGCTTACTGTAAACAAATGTACACTTAANATATTTCCTTATTTAAATCTTCCTTAAAATATTGGCATGCCACTATTTTTCTGTACAAATTAGTACTGATTTTTATTTAGGTATTTTTGTCTACATATCCAGAGGTGAGTATGTATTATTTTGTTATGGGGCCCTCTTTATTAAGTTTTGATACTAAAGCTAGACTATCTACACAGAGGATTAGATAATAAAAGCATTGCACTGTTCCTAATACATTCTAAGTACAAATAAATACCTGTTGTTATTAATATGTTTCAGACATTAGGTTGTATTACTGAGAAACTTTTGTAGCATTAGGATTATTTTTCCTTGAGAATTTTAAACCAATTTATTTATCCTGATCCCCTTCTTTCTTAGTTATTTGATGAGTTCCAATTTCTTTTATTTATAATTTAATTTTTTTCTATGGAGTTAATTTTGATCATTTGCATTATCCTAGAATTTTCCATGGCATCAAGATTTTAAAATATTAACATCTCATTGCATGTGGTATAATATATTTTAAAAATAACCACAGTAGAGCAACAATAACCTCCTCTGATTTTGTTCTTATCATTTCCCCCGTGTCTAATTTTATTTATCCTTAAAGAAATCAGATGCAACATCACCTTCTGTTATAGACTGATGTTTATGTCCTCCCAAAAGTTATATGTTTAAGCCTTAATTCCCAGCATGGTTGTATTTGGAGTTGGGTCCTTTAAGGAAGTAATTACAATTAAATGAGGTTGCAAGGGTGGGACCCTGGTCCAAAAGGATTAGTGTTCTTATAAGAGAGACACAGAGAGCTTGCACTCTTTTCCCTGCCCTTGCAGACCCACACAGAAGTGGTCATGTGAGCACACAGCTAGAAGGTGGCTGTCTGCAACCCAAGGGGAGAACTCTCACTAGGTACCAACCTGATGACACCTTCATGTTGAACTACTAGCCTCCAGAATTGTGAGAAAATACATTTCTGTTGTTTGAGACCACTCCCAGTCTGTGGTTTTTCATTATGGCAGCCCTAGAAAACTAATGTACCTCCTCAGTCAAGTCTTTTACTTGTTGACCCTTCTTTTATCATGAATGTTTGTCACAGTGCTTTATTGTATTGCTCAATCAATACATCTTATATGAATGAAATAAACAAAAACTTATATCCCTCCTTTTGGATGAATGAACTCACCATTCAGTTATTTGTGTGTATATGTTAATGTGACTGATTAGCTCTAGGTGCATTATCAAAACCCTGAATGTCTTCCCTCTGGATTCTGAGGGCCAGTAGGTGCCAATGTCATCTATTTGTCTCTGTCTAACTTTAAAAGTAATAGTCCAAAAGTAGTACATACAAAGGTAACAAATAATTCACTCACTTTGTGTTCATCCATGACTCAAACTTGTTTCTTACTTTTATACAAGTGCTAGTTTGTATCTTTAAACAACTGTAAAAAGGAAGACCACCCACTGGCTTCTGGCCCCTGTGTGGAACATGGCACATTATTCTGTGACTGAGAAGATCTGCTCTGCACACAGTAGGCCATTTCCAGTTCTGAATCTGCCTCTTGCTCTCTGTGAAGCTATATAGCAATATCCTCAACCTTTACATGTGTCAGTTATTCATTTAAGAAATAAGAATGTCAACCTGTCAGACTCGTGCATGTAAACTGAACTGATACTCGTAAATTACCTGGAATAACCCCTGACACATAGCAAGCACCCAGTAATTATGGAAACTGTAATATTTGCTACGTATACATGTGCAGGGCTTAAGACATATGTTTTTCCATTAATGAATATAAAATTGCCACATATAGCAGTAGCAATAATACATTTTGCACTTTTTCTGAAAGACAGGGTTGCAGAGGACTTTTCATGGTATAACCTAGTCACTTAAAAACTGAGCAGTCAGTCAGTCACCTCTAACAAAAAAGAAAGTGGTATTTTGCAGGATGAATGTGTCACTACTTGTCATTGGCTACAATGCAAAAGGCAATTTGCTCCATTTTAATTTGATTTTGTTCCATCTTTTAGAGTAATTACTGGACAATTATTTTGTCATAAGCTGTATGCTCAATAGGCAAAGCTGGTTTCGTGAGATTAAGAAACTCATTTTCTCTGATGTGCTTTGCCCCTCTTTGACCTTCAGTTTCTGAAAACATATTTTTCAGGTGTTCTCTTTAGAACTGATTTTTTTTTTTACCCTTTTTCATTTCCCTGTCATTGTTTTTCTTTACTGAAATTCCTTTTCTCTTACAGCCAGGAAGCTAACTGACCTCAAGCTTTGCATATAGCAAGTGTTCATTAAATATTTTTTTAAGTTCCTGTGTTTATCTTACATGGTGTCATAAATGGAGGCACAATTACTCTGTATCTTTCCAACATGGCACCATCTACTTAGAAGGGTGGTTATGAAGAAACATAAAGTAACAGAAAAAGAGTAATAGTTTGAAAGTTATGTGCACATTTTTCTTTCCCAACTTTCTCTGTGCATGACCTTTATCTTACCTGACCTTTCCTACCTATCCTATCTTGGGGGTGAAGTGGGGTAGGTAAGTTAGGATTTATTTGACAAGAAATGAGAACGTAATTTTCAGCTTCTGACATACAGTACTAGATGCAAGTTTAATTACTATTTTGAGAGGAGATTTTTCAAATGTATTTATTCTGTTTTTAACATATCAAGGTCTAAGATTGAAACAAGTCCTCTGGGCTTTGGCTTAAGTTGACGGTATCAGATAATTGAGGTGTGATATTAAAATCAGAGGCAAGAGGGGAGGCCTCTTAAGAACCACAGGAAGTGTCAAAGTCAACTTGACCAGGGTGGTTAGACATCTGAGATATTGAGGGACGGGTTCCCCAAGCATCTCTTGGTTCATCTCCAGTATAAGTGGATGAGATATGGCTGGGAAGTTTGAGAAGGTAAGTGGCCCCACTGGTCAGCAGAACTGATTGTCTGGTCTGAGACTAGATGGCACCCACAGAACCCTGAGAGTTCTCAGTACTTGAGAAGTTGAAGGGAACCCATGGCAACCAGACTGCTTCACTGCATGTCATTACTGGTGATGAAATAAAAATTCATATTTTAAGATAAGAAAATTTAAACATTTTAATCTGCCTGTTTGGACCTCTTCCCTCCCCTCCAGTATGCTATGTACATCTGCACTATGCATTAGCCAGACCAGCTCAATGGCAGAAATACCTGCTCAACAATAAAGACCAGTTTTTTTCTTTTTCTGGTGCCAACAATGTAACTCCTTAGAAGACAACACGTCTTTCTTAATCCCATAAAGGGTCATGCTCACCCTCTTACATGGAAACATCTTCGATGAACTTTACATACAATGCTGATATATCATTTCCCTTAAAGACAACAATTGGTGGAGAACAGACTGGTCAGATGACCTGGGGAGATACTGGGGTGCACTGATTATAAGTTCTTAGCTTAAATACTTACTTATGACCTTATTAATGTCACTATGTTGTATTCTGCCTATTTAACAAGATTGTTTCCTGCATTACCAAATGTGCAACTGAAACTTTGATAAAATTAATAATGATTCAGTTCAGTTCAGCCACTCAGTCCTGTCTGACTTTGTGACCCCATGGACTGCAGCACGATAGGCTTCCCTGTCCATCACCAACTCCCAGAGCTTACTCAGACTCATGTCTATCAAGTTGGTGATGCCATCCAACCATCTCATCCTCTGTTGTCCCCTTCACCTCCTGCCTTCAGTCTTTCCTAGCATCAGAGTCTTTTCAAATTAGTCAGTTCTTTGCATCAGGTGGCCAAAGTATTGGAGCTTCAGCTTCAGCATCAGTCCTTCCAATGAACACCCAGGACTGATTTCCTTTAGGATTGACTGGTTGGATCTCCTTGCAGTCCAAGAGACTCTCAAGAGTCTTCTCCACACCACAGTCAAAAAACATAAATTATTCGGCACTCAGCTTTCCTTATAGTCCAACTCTCACATCCATACATGACTACTGGAAAAACAATAGCTTTGATAAAATGGACCTTTGTTGGCAAAGTAATGTCTCTGCTTTTTAATATGCTGTCTAGGTTGGTCATAACTTTTCTTCTAAGGAGCAAGCGTCTTTTAATTTCATGGTTGCAGTCACCATCTGCAGTGATTTTGGAGCCTCCCAAAATAAAGTCTGCCACTGTTTCCATTGTTTCCCTGTCTATTTGCCATGAAGTAATGGGACCAAATGCTATGATTTTAGTTTTCTGAATATTGAGTTTTAAGCCAACTTTTTCACTCTCCCTTTTCACTTTCATTAAGAGGCTCTTTAGTTCTTTACTTTCTTCCATAAGTGTGGTGTCATCTGCATATCCGAAGTTATTGATATTTCTATGATGATTAGGTGACTTGAAAGAAATAACCGAATATATAGTCCTATAGGATCAATGATTGAAGTAGTATCACTCTAGAGACAAAGGAGCGATACCAGGGAATCTTATCTTGGATCATCACAGGCTAGTAAGACAGGTGGTTAAAAGACTTTTTGGATACTGTCAACAAGGCTAGTCCTGTAATAGCACATTGAGTGACTTAACAAGGTAATCCTAGTCTGATTTGGGAATGAGCATTTCTAGTACTGTGGTACAAATTGGTCACAAAATACCTCTCAAACATCCATTGAAATGCAGACTGAAATGGAAGGGACTTTAAAATAAAGACTAGCCCATGCTCCAATTCTGTAAGAATCAAGTCATTAGCCACTGCAGTGGCTATGGGTGACCTATAGTACACCCTGAAAGGAATTCAGGGTAAAGATCAAAATGAGGCATTTTTTGTTCTAGGAAAACTTACAGAACTGGCCCTCAGATAGTTAGATTTCTCTCTCTCTCTCCTTTTTTTTGGGGGGGTGGGGGATGGGCAATAACACATAACAAACTTTATTGTGCAGTGTTTGGACAGGGGTGCATAAGAGGGAAGGAGAAGGCAATGGCAATCCACTCCAGTACTCTTGCCTGGCAAATCTCATGGACCGAGGAACCTGGTAGGCTGCAGTCCATGGGGTTGCGAGGAGTCGGACATGACTGAGCGACTTCATATTCACTTTCATGCATTGGAGAAGCAAATGGCAACCCACTCCAGTGTTCTTGCCTGGATTATCCCAGGGATGATGGAGCCTGGTGGGCTGCCATCTCTGGGGTCGCAGAGTCGGACACGACTGAAGCGACTTAGCAGCAGCAGTAGCAGCATAAGAGGGAAAATTTCTCATGGCATGAGTCCATTCAGAGGCTATGGTAAGTGGGCTAGCCCCAGAAGAGGAAGAGGGCAATAGACATTCTGGGGCAGAGGGAGATAGAAATGGGAACCTATGTGTCTAGGAGACATCAAGATAGATGATTTACCTTGAAAATTTTAAGGACCCAGCTCCTTACATTTTCCCATACAGAAAGAAGCAATGAAACCATTGACTAAGATATCTGAAGCTGAAGCTCAATACTTTGGCCACATGATGTGAAGAGCCAACTCCTTGGAAAAGACTTTGATGCTGGAAAAGATTGAGGGCAGGAGGAGAAGGGCGGGGGGACAGAAGATGAGATGGCTGGATGGCATCATCAACACTATGGATATGAGTCTGAGCAAACTCTGGGAGATAGTGATGGACAGGGAAACCTGGCATGCTGCTTAGTTCATGGGGCCATGAAGAGTTGGACATGACTTAGCAATTGAACAAAGATATCTGTTCTCATGAATAGCAGTAACTTTCTACCAGGATATGTGCTTGACCCAGCAATCCCACCACTGGGCATATACCCTGAGAAAACCATAATTGAAAAAGACACACATACCCTGGTGTTCATTGCAGCACTATTTATAATAGCAAGGACACGGAAGCAACCTAGATGTCCATGGAGACAACCTATATGTCTGTCAACAGAAGAATGGGTAAAGAAGTTGTGGTACATATATACAATGAAATGTTACTCAGGCATGAAAGGCAATGAATTTGAATCAGTTCTAGTGAAGGGAATGAACCTAGAGCTTGTTATACAGAGTGAAGTAAGTCAGAAAGAGAAAAACAAATTATTGCATCTTAATGCATACATCAGAGAAGGCAATGGCACCCCACTCCAGGCAATGGCACCCTACTCTTGCCTGGGAAATCCCATGGATGGAGGAGCCTGGTGGGCTGCAGTCCACGGGGTCGCTAAGAGTTGGACACGACTGAGCGACTTCCCTTTCACTTTTCACTTTCATGCATTGGAGAAGGAAATGGCAGCCCACTCCAGTGTTCTTGCCTGGAGAATCCCAGGGATGGGGGAGCATGGTGGGCTGCCGTCTATGGGGTCGCATAGAGTCGGACACGACTGAAGCAGTAGTAGTAGTAGTAGTAGTAGCAGTAGTAATGCATACATATGTAATCTAGAAAAATGGTACTGATGAATCTATTTGCAAGGCAGCAATAGAGACTCAGACATAAGAGAACAGTTGTATGGACACAGCAGGGCAAGGAGAGGTTGGGATGAATTGAGAGAGTAGCAGTGAAATATATCCATTCCTATATGTAAAACAAAGAGCTAATGGAAAGTTGGTGTATAACACAGCAACTTGTGCTCTGTGACAACCTAGAAGGGTGGGATGGGGTGGGAGATGGGAGTGAGGTTTAAGAGGGATGGGACATATGTATACCTATGGCTGATTCATATTGATGTATGGCAGAAACCAACACAACATTGTAAAGCAATTCCTTCAATTAAAAATGAATTTTTTAAAAAAGATGTGTGCTTGATTGCACATACACTTTTGTCAAGATCTAATATATACTGCCCTCCCCTTACCTCTTTGGGAAGGGGCTTTCTGAATGACTGCCTCCTGGGTTATGATTCTCAACTAAAATTTTCCATCTCTTTCTCAGATGACTATTGACTCATTTTTTGTCAAATGGGAACAGAGTCAAACTTAAACCTTCAGAGCAAGCCTGAAGCAGGTAGACAAGAAGCATGGCCCTGAGGTTGGAAAGTGTCAGACAGAAAGATGCTTTCCCATTTTCTCTTGCAAGGAGGTTTTTCTATAAGGTTTTGAGAAAATAAGAGGAAAGGAGAGAATATATGAGAGAATAAAATATTCCAATTGATCAAAACAACCTGCTTCAATCAAGGGGCAGCCAACTATATGCCTGGTGGCCAAATCAAGCCATTGCCTATGTTGTAAATAGAGTTTGGCTGAGAGCAACCACATCCATTTATGTACTCTCTATGGCCACTTTTGTGCTATAATGACAGAGCTGAACAGTTTCAGCATGGATCCTATGGTTCACAAAGCCTGAAATATTTACTATCTGGTCCTTGGCAGAAGACATTTGCAACCCCTGCTCTAAAGCATCAGGTAGAATTTATTTTAAAATGTAATGTGCAGTTATTTCTCTTGCTGTTTGATGGCTCAAGTGGAATTCTAGTGTTCAGCAGTGAACTTTCTCTTTACTGCTAGTAAAATATACGTTAAACTAAGTGCCTGTGACATCTGTATATAATTATCACTGCTAGCCACAGAGTAGGTACAATATTTGAAGACTGAATTTATATTATTTTTCTCTGCTTTTTCAAGATAACTATATTTCTAATATATTTCTTGGCAGATACTGTAGTGCTGGAAACGAATTTAATTGAAAGAGAAGGTGAGAGTGGGGTGAGGAGAAAAAGAAAATAGAGTTCCTTGTCTTTACTCAGTGAAGGCAGAGCTAAGCATGCTGGCAAGGAAAGAGATGGGGCCATGGCCTAGAAGCACCATAGATTTTCTCTTTGAGGAGCTTTAAGATTTATTTCGGAAACTACAGCCTCAGGGAAGTGGGAGCCAAGAGGGGACTCCTTTAGCTTTAAATAGTCTCTGTAAGAGTCATGATATCTTGTTGAGACATTTTCTCAGTCCTACTTCAAGGAAGAAGCCCAGAGACTTAGTTAACTTCTAACTCTTAAGGTAAGTCATGCTTGGCATATCAACAAAATAAGTCCATGGCAAGGCTTTGTGTAATATCCTGAAACATTTTGGAATAAAAAATTCCTTTGGATACATGAAAACTTTAGAACTTTATCCTTTAAAAAAGTAAGAAAAAAAACCTCATGTATATGAAATGGTTTGTATTCCATTTCAAAGGACTTTTTTTGAGGGATGATTTCAGGTTAATTTGGTCAGAACTGGGCATGTATGGAAGTAATACCACTATTCACAGATCACTTTCTGTGAGTTCTTCTTATCTTCCCCATTTATTTCTATATTCTGAAAGCTCTCTAACCTACTCACAATTTCTGTATTGACTTTATCACTTTCCCCCTCTGGTTCCACATAAAACGTACAGTGATAAAAGGAGAAAAATAAGATGATAATGTGTATATCTTGTTATTGTGGCAGTGGTCAGCTTTCTTTAATTTGAGGACCCTTGTGTCTATTTCTGGGGTGTCCCAGGTGGTGCTAGGGGTAAAGTCCCTCCTGCCAATGCAGGAGACATAGAGATACAGGTTCAATCCCTGGGTCAGGAAGATCCCCTGCAGGAGAGCATGGCAACCCACTCCAGTATTCTTGCCTGGAGAATCCCTACGGACAGAGAAGCCTGGCGGACTAGAGTCCATAGGGTTGCAGAGAGTTGGACACTACTGTGTGACCACTGCACGCATGCACACACGTGTCTATTTCTAGCCAGGAGAAAAACCTTGGCAGATACTATTTTGTTTAACCTGTGACTTCAAGTAATCTTACACTTAACTAATGAAAGATAATTATTCTGTTTCAAGAAACTTCTGTTACAGTTGAAAAGCGTATTTTTTAGGTATAATTTTCATTTTTCTTGATGCAATTTGAAACCATTTGTTTATTTCTCTATGTAGGTGGAAAACATCTGACCAACCTTTTAACAGAGATTCTTATATTCTTGAACATAGTTATTAACAACCTTCAGCTATTCTTTCTTCAATAATAAACTAAGTTTATGTAGCATATCTTCATAATGATTGGCTGCTCTTTAAGTACAAAGCTGTGATTGTTAGAACATGAATATCAGTTTTTTTGCCAACTAAAGAATGTCACTTGCCATCTACTTCTGTAAGAATAAAGTCACTAGCCACTGCAGTTTCTAATCTTTAACACACCCTGAAAGGAGTTCAGGGTGAAGGTCAGGAATTAGGTACTCTGTGCTCTGGGAAAAATTGGCAGAATAAGCCTTTAGATAGTGGTTTCAGGAGAAAATGTTATGAACCCAACTTCTTATATCTTCTCATACCCAGAAAAGCACTAAAATCATTAATAGAGATATCTGCTCCTTGTGACTAACAGTAACAATTTTGTGACTAGCAGCAACCTTCTACCAACGAGTATGCTTGATGGCACATATTCCCTTCACCAAAATCATATATACACTGACCTCCCCTAGCATTTTTTAAAGACAATTCCTCAAAACTATCCGAGAGGTTATCTCCCAGACTATAGTCCTCAGAAACCCCCCAATAAACTGAACTCACAGCTCTCACGCTGTGCGCTTTTTTCCTCCAGTCAACAGTTTTGGCAACCACAAAGGAAACCAGAGCAGACTTCTTTCCTTTGCCTGAACTCTGTGAAGATCTAATCCTTGGTATTAGATCTCAGCAGAGGCTTCCCGTGTCCATTCACATCCTTGGAGAGTCCAGAAGAATTTCAGTGAGTCTTTTCTGAGAGGTTCTCTGATCTTCTGATTATTGGCTAATGATTCTGAGTTATTTTTGGCCATGTATAACAGATATCTGGGCCCCCAGATGAAATGCTAGAGAATGACCCTCCAGTTGAAGGTTACTGCTCATTTGAGAGACAGTGAACAGTCTAAACTGGGTGATAGGTGAGGGGCTGGCTTAACATTTTTCCTAAATGTGGGCGTATCAGAAAGCCAGCCTCCAATAAACACTTCAGTCAGGTTTATGCATTTACAAAACTTATACTTACAAGTAGTTACTTGAGAATTAACAGGAAATCTTGCATTGAAAATGGTCAAAATGGGGCTCTTTTATTGCATATGCAGTGAAGGAAAGTCAGCTTTATAAAACATCTTGGAATTCGGATCCTGAGGGAACAAGTCTTTATAGAAAAACTTGCATTTCTCCCCCCATGCTTTGTGATGTAAATACTCTACTAGGGCTTTCAGGAACATTTATCTTACCTAGATCATCTCTAACTCCTGAGACTGAGGTGGGGGGAGGGGGGGAACAGAGAGAGAGAAACCTGTCTTTTTAAACTTGTCTTACTCCAACTGTTATTATAAACTGCTCAGTCACTTCAATCATGTCTATTTGCAATCTCAAGGACTATAGCCTGCCAGGCTCCTCAGTCCATAGGATTCTCTAGGTAAGAATACTGGAGTGGGTTGCCATGCCCTCCTCCCGGTGATCTTCCCAACCCAGGGACTAAAGCTGTGTCTCTTGCTAAGTTTAAAAAATGAAGCTATGAGATCTCTGATTGTGTCTGTCTATGTGTGCATTGTAAAGATATGTCTTTACCTCTACCATCTACTACTAGAATTTGTAAATGAGTGCTATTTAATTGTCTTAAAGAAAATTAAGTAATTATATAAACTCTCAGAAATATAAAAGAAACTTACCCAAATGAATTTAAGTTTCAAATGAACTGGGAAATATTCAGTATTAAATTAATGTTCGGTATTGAAGTTAGTTAAAATTTGTTGGCTTAATCAACACAAGCATGCCTTTAGAATCATCAATAATAAATACAATATTTTTATTGTAGCTAGGTTTACTGGAAGTCAAATAAGATCTTATATCTGTTGCAAATGTCAGCAAGAAAAATAAATTTGTATGATGAAAACTTTCATAAATATATGTAAATGAGAAAAGACTTTTTAGGTAAACTCTTTTGGAATAATTATGTTTTAGAAATGTATACGTAAAAACATTCTCTCCA
>SJYQ01011869.1:243043-261016 GCA_006410935.1 Redunca redunca
GAATGGACTGGTTGGATCTCCTTGCAGTCCAAGGGACTCTCAAGAGTCTTCTCCAACACCACAGTTCAAAAGCATCAATTCTTCAGCACTCAGCCTTCTTCACAGTCCAACTCTCACATCCATACATGACCACAGGAAAAACCATAGCCTTGACTAGACGGACCTTAGTTGGCAAAGTAATGTCTCTGCTTTTGAATATACTGTCTAGATTGGTCATAACTTTTCTTCCAGCCTTTAGAATTACCAAATGATAGTCAAACAAAAATAGTCTCAAGTATTAAAAATATTATTTATCCTGCTAGGTGTTTTAGAAGAGGATCTCAGAGATAGTGCCTTAGGGCACTTGTCTAATTTATAGGTTGGGATAAATAGGGGAAAAATCAAGAATAGGCATTCATTGAGTTGATGGGAGCCCCTGAATAAGGTAGAGGGATTCAAAATTTTGCTGTATGGACTCTCTTATAAGGTGTGTGTATGTCTTTAAAGTTTTTAATGTGAAAGATATCTGTATTTTGTTTTTATCTGATTCCAGAAAAATAATGGTCATACATCTGAGATAAATATGCTACTCTCAATATGCCAGAAAATTTGGAAAACTCAGCAGTAGCCACAGGACTAGAAAAGGTCAGTTTTCATTCCAGTCTCAAAGAAAGCCAGTGCCAAAGGATGTTCAAACCACTGTACAACTGTGCTCATTTCACATGCTAGTAAGGTTGTGATCAAAATTCTTCAAGCTAGGTTTCAGTAGGTTTAAAATGTGAACTGAGAACTTCCAGATGTACAAGCTGGATTTCAAAGAGGCAGAGGAACCAGCGGTCAAACTGCCAACATTCACTGGATTACGGACAGAGCAAGGGATCTCCAGAAAACAACATCTACTTCATCCTCATTGATAACGCTAAAGCCTTTGACTGTGTGGATCACAACAAATGGTGGAAAATTCTTAGAGATGGCAGTACCAGACTACCTTACCTGTCTCCTTAGAAACCTGTTGTCAAGAAGCAATAGTTAGGACTAGACATGGAACCTCACCTGGACATGAGGTTTGAGAATGAGAAACCTCACTAGAGATTATCTTGGAACACAACATTGGTTCTAAAGTGGGAAAGGAGTTATGACAAGGCTGTATATTGTCAGTATGCTTATTTAAATTTTATGTAGAGTACATCATGGGCTTCCCGAGTGGCACTAATGCTAAAGAACCCAGCTACCAATGCAAGGGAGATAAAAGATGCAGGTTTGATTCCTGGGTCAGTAAGATCCCCTGGAGGAGGGCATGGCAACCCACTCAAGTGTTCTTACCTGGAGAATCCACACTGGCTGGCTACAGTCCATAGAGTCACACAGAGTTGGACATGAATGAATCAACTTAGCATGCACAAACACAAATCATACAAAATGACAGGCTGGATGAATCACAAGTTAGAATCAAGGTTGCTGGGAGAAATATCAGCAACTTCAGATATGTAGATCAGTTTAGTTCAGTCACTCAGTCACGTCCAACTCTTTACAACCCAATGGACTGCACGCAGCATGATAGGTTCCCGGTCCATCACCAACTCCTGGAGCTTGCCCAAACCCATGTCCTTCAAATCATTGATGCCATCCAATCATCTCATCCTCTGTCATCCCCTTCTCCTCCTGCCTTCAATCTTTCCCAGCATCAGGGTCTTTTCCAATGAGTCAGATCTTCACATCAGATGGCCAAAGTATTGGAGCTTCAGCTTCAACACCAGTCCCTACAATGAATATTCAGGACTTATTTCCTTTAGGATTGACTGGTTGGATCTCTTTGCAATCCAAGGGACTCTCAAGAGTCTTTTCCAACACCATAATTCAAAAGCACCAATTCTTTGGTGCTTAGCTTTCTTTATATTCCAACTCTCACATCCGTACACGACTACTGGAAAAACCATAGCTTTGACTAGACGGATCTTTGCTGGAAAAATAATGTCTCTGTTTTTTAATATGCTGTCTAGATTGGTCATAGCTTTCCTTCCAAGGAGCAAGTATCTTTTAATTTCATGGCTGCAGTCACCACTTGCAGTGATTTTGGGGCCCAAAAATAAATTCGGTCACTGTTTACATTATTTGCCATTAAGTGATGGGATCAGATGCCATGATCTTTGTTTTTTTGAAAGTTGAGTTTTAAGCCAGCTTTTTTCACTCTTCTGTTTCACTTTCATTAAGATGCTCTTCAGTTCCTCTCTGCTTTCTGCCATTAGGCTGAAACACAAAAAACAGGGTGGCATCTGTGTTCTGATTTCTTCCAGCAATCTTGATTCCAGCTTGTGTTTCATCCAACCTGGCATTTCACATGATGTACTCTGCATATAAGTTAAATAAGCAGGGTGACAATATACAGCCTTGAACTACTCTTTTCCCAATTTGCAACCAGTCCATTGTTCCATGTCCAGTTCTAACTGTTGCTTCTTGACCTGCATACAGATTTATCAGGAGGCAGGTCAGTGGTCTGGTACTTCCATCTCTGAGAATTTTCCAGTGTTTGTTGTGATCCACACACTCAAAGGCTTTGGCATTGTCAATAAAGCAGAAGCGGATGTATTTCTGGAACTCTCTTGCTTTTTCTGTAATCCAATGGATGTTGGCAGTTTGATCTTTGGTTCCTCTGCCTTTTCTAAATCAAGCTTGAACATCTGAAAGTTCACGGTTCACATACTGTTGAAGTCTCACTTGGAGAATTTTTAGCATTACTTTGCTAGTGTATGAGATGAGTGCAGTTGTACAGTAGTTTGAACATTCTTTGGCTTTGTCTTTCTTTGGGATTGAAATGAAAACTGAACTTTTCAACTTCTATGACCACTGCTGACTTTTCCAAACTTGCTGGCATATTAAGTGCTGCACTTAACAGAATCATATTTTAGGATTTGAAATAGCTCAGCTGGAATTCCATCACCTCCACGAGCTTTGTTTGTAGTGATGCTTCCTAAAGCCCACTTGACTTCACACTCCAGGATGTCTGGCTCTAGTTGAATGACCACACCATCATGGTTATCTGGGTCATTAAGATCTTTTTGTTATAGTTCTCATGTGTATACTTGTCACCTTTTCTTAATATCTACTGCTTCTGTTAGGTCCATACTGTTTCTGTCCTTTATTGTGCTCATTTTGCATGAAATGTTCCCTTGGTATCTCTAATTTTCTTGAAGAGATCTCTAGTCTTTCCCATTTTCATGTTTTCATATATTTCTTTTAATTGATTACTGAGGAAGGCTTTCTTATCTCTCCTTGCTATACTTTGGAACTCTGCATTCAAATGCATATATCTTTCCTTTTCTTCTTTGCCTTTAGCTTCTCTTCTTTTCTCAGCTATTTGTAAGGCCTCCTCAGACAACTATTTTCCTTTATGCATTTCTTTTTCTTGAGGATGGTCTTGCTCACTACCTCCTATACAATGTCACAAACCTCTGTCCATAGTTCTCCAGGCACTTTGTCTATCATATCTAATTCCTTGAATCTATTTTGTCACTTCCACTGTATAATCATATGGAATTTGATTTAAGTCATACCTGAATGGTCTAGTGGTTTTCCCTACTTTCTTCAATTAAGTCTGAATTTGGCAACAAGGAGTTCATGATATGAGCCACAGTCAGCTCCCGGTCTTGTTTTTTCTGACTATATAGAACTTTTCCATCTTCTGCTGCAAAGAATATTATCAAGCTGATTTCAGTATTGACCAACTGTTGATACCCGTGTGTAGAGTTTTCTCTTGTGTTGTTGGAAGAGTGTGTTTGATATGACCAATGCGTTCTCTTGGGAAAACTATGTTTGCCTTTGCCCTGCTTCATTTTGTACTCCAAGGTCAAAGTTGCCTGTTCCTCTAGGTCAGGAAGCAACAGTTAGAACTGGACATGGAACAACAGACTGGTTCCAAATAGGAAAAGGAGTACGTCAAGGCTGTATATTGTCACCCTGCTTATTTAACTTATATGCAGAGTACATCATGAGAAATGCTGGACTGGAAGAAACACAAGCTGGAATCAAGATTGCTGGGAGAAATATCAATAACCTCAGATATGCAGAAGACACCACCCTTATGGCACAAAGTGGAGGGGAACTAAAAAGCCTCTTGATGAAAGTAAAAGAGGAGAGTGAAAACGTTGGCTTAAAGCTCAACATTCAGAAAACGAAGATCATAGCATCAGATCCCATCACTGCCTGGGAAATAGATGGGGAAACAGTGGAAACAGTATCAGACTTTATTTTTTTGGGCTCCAAAATCAATGCAGATGGTGACTGCAGCCATGAAATTAAAAGACGCTTACTCCTTAGAAGAAAAGTTATGAACAACTTAGATAGCATATTCAAAAGCAGAGACATTACTTTGCCGACTAAGGTCCGTCTAGTCAAGGCTATGGTTTTTCCAGTGGTCATGTATGGATGTGAGGGTTGGACTGTGAAGAAGGCTGAGCACCGAAGAATTGATGCTTTTGAATTGTGGTGTTGGAGAAGACTCTCGAGAGTCCCTTGGACTGCAAGGAGATCCAACCAGTCCATTCTGAAGGAGATCAGCCCTGGGATTTCTTTGGAAGGAATGATGCTAAAGCTGAAACTCCAGTACTTTGGCCACCTCATGCGAAGTGTTGACTCATTGGAAAAGACTCTGATGCCTGGTGGAATTGTGGGCAGGAGGAGAAGGGGACAATTGAGGATGAGATGCCTGGATGGCATCACTGACTTGATGGATGTAAGCCTGAGTGTACTCCAGGAGTTGGTGATGGACAGGGAGGCCTGGCATGCTGTGTTCATGGGGTCGCAAAGAGTCAGACACAACTGAGTGACTGAACTGAACTGAACTAGCTATCTTAATTTTCTACTTTTGCATTCCCACCCCCCATGATGAAAAGGATTTTTTTTTTTTTTTTCAGTGTTAGTTCTAGAAGGTCTTGTATGTCATCACAGAACCTTTCAACTTTAGCTTCTTTGGCATTATTGGTTGGGGCATAGACTTGGATTGCTGTGATATTGAATGGTTTGCCTTGGAAAAGAATAGAGATAATTCTGTCATTTTTGAGATTGCATCCAGGTACTGCATTTCAGACTCTTTTGTTGACTATGAGGGCTACTTCATTTCTTCTAAGGGATTCTTGTCCACAATAGTAGATATAATGGTCGTCTGAATTACATTCAGATAATGCCACTTTAATAGCAGAAATTGAAGAGAAACTAAAGAGCTTGTTGATGAGCATGAAAGAGAAGAGTGAAAAAGTTGGCTTGAAACTCAACATATAAAAATCAAAGATCATGGTATCTGGTCCAAGCACTTAATGGCAAATAGAAGGGGAAAAAGTGGGAACAGTGACAGATTTTATGTTCTTAGGTGCCAAAGTCACTGAGGACAGTGACTGCAGTCATGCAATTAAAAGATTCTTGCTCCTTGGAAAGAAAGTTATACAAACCTATACAGTGTATTAAAAAGCAGAGACATCACTTTGCTGACAATGTCTGTATAGTCAAAGCTATGGTTTTTCCCAGTAGTCATGTACAAATGTGAGCTGGGCTATAAAGAAAGCTAAGCACCAAAGAACTGATGATTTCGAACTGAGGTGCTGGAGAAGACTCTTGAGAACCCATTGGATAGTAAGGAGATCAAATCAGTCAATCTTAAAGGCAATCAACCTTTAGTATTCATTGGAAGTACTCATGCTTAAGGTGAAGCTCCAAAACTTTGGACACCTGATGTGAGGAAACAATCCATTGGAAAGGCTCTGTTGCTAGGAAAGATTGACGGCAGAAGGAGAAGGGAGCAGCAGACGATGAGATGGTTAGATGCATTAGTGACACTATGGATGTGAGCAAACTCTGGGAGATAGTGGAGGACAGAGGAGCCTGACGTGCTGTAGTCTAGGAGGTCACAGATATTTGGACACAACTGAAGTAACTGAACATCAACAACAATAACATTTGAGTTAAAATCACTGTGGTATACAGAGACTGTCATAATGAGGTGTTTGGGAGCCCCTGCCATGGAGCTTAAAAGAGTCTAAACTGCATGGGGAAGATGTGTGTCACAGACAACTCTAGTTCCACACTTCACTGTGCTCTGAGCCCCACTGGGCACTCAACCTCTGCTACAGTGAGGTGACCCTCTCCATGCACCCGTCCATTGGCTCTGGCAGATGCAACCCAACAGTTTCTTTCCTTGGGTCACATAACTACCAATTACTGCTCAGAGACTTCTTCAACATGTTGAGTGTGGGATATTCTTGGCATCCTGCAAACCTCTCAGAAATGTTGGACACTTAATATCTGAGGAGTCAGCCTGTCCAAAAAGTGATGGGAACTGACAGATTGAAAGGCTTTTGCCTTTCAATCCCTAAGCAAACAGCTCTGACACTTCATAAAACTTCTGTGAATGTGTCATAGGCTGAGTAACAGTCACCTGTTTGGTGGCCAAATTAATAATACACCCTAGAATCAACTTTTGCATTTTTTCTTTTTCATCTCCTTTCCTGTTCCTTAAGCTCAGATGCTCCTCACAATTGCTGGCAATCAAGTCTTTGTCTCAGGCTCTTCAGGAGAACTGGAAGTAAAACAGTGGGATTATAGGAAAAGAAAGAGGAAAAAAAAAAAAGGAAGAGGAATAAACCATGTATTGTCCTTAAAAGAGTAGGCGATTGATTTATGCCCTAAATTAGGGCAGTGAGTACCTTACAGCAAGTGAGAGGGTTTTATAGGTAACTGGGATTGTCTTTGAATTTCTAATTGACTCAGAGCACAAGCCCCCAATGCCCCATTCTCCAGGGTTTCAAATGTGTGGCCTGAATGGAGACCTAGAAAAGTATATTTCCTTCTAATTCCAAGGTTGTTTGTCATTATTACATACTTCATGAGTTATATTAATTTATAATAGAAACCATAGGAGCACCATTATCTTCAACCTGTGAGGCAATGATTCTGCCAGTAATATTATTTTCTTGTTTTATTCCTATTCATCAGTGTGTGTTTGTGTGAAGAGAGAGAGACAGAGAGATTTGGTTCTTGTTTAATTGTTTTTAAATAGTTCATTGGCTATTCTTTGTTTTTAAGAAAAAAGAGACAGTTTAAGTTCAAAACAATGTAGTTCATGACTCATATTAATGTGGTCTATTTTCAGTTTATGGCTGATATAAATCCCCTAATAAATATTAAGATTTATTAACATTAAATTGTATTTATAACCTATTTTAAATTTTTACAAAAGGTTATTTTAGGTTTCTGCATTTATTGAATAAAGCATTTAGTTGTCATGGATCACAACATGAGTTTTACCTACTGAGGACACTGCCAACTACTTATACTCCATCCCCATGAAATTTAGCATCTCCATTAGATTTGTGTGGAAATTCAATTTTCCTGTATTATTCCATGTCACTGACTTTTAAGTAAGATAAATCTTAAAATGGCAGGGTGAAGTTGAGTTTCTTAGGATATGATATATGCACATATGTTCTATGAAATATTTTCTTTGTAATTCCATTAGACGTTTCAAAACACATCAAAATGAAAACATTTTTCAGTATCTAGTTTAATTGAAACTACAAATGAGTCCTATTTGTTTTCAGGGTTGATTTTCTTTCATTAAGTCAGAATTACTTCTTTTATAATTACATGTGGAAACAAATAGCCTTTTCAAAAGCTAATGAAAAAAATCACTCACTCAACTTTATTCCATATTTATATGGCTGTCAGAAAGAAGTAATCTTTCACTAACCTTCACCATAAGAAATTCATTTCTCTGTCTCAACACAATGAAAACTTTAATATAAATTTTTTCAAATCAGTCAAAATCAGAAACATTTTGAAGAGTAAATGAAAAAAATGTTGTAAATATACAGCATTAAATTTGAACATGAGAGAAATAAAGTTTTATTTACAATGCCTACCCATTTTAGAATAGTTCTTCATATAAAAAATCTGACAAGAAAAATCAGATGTCTAAATTTAAAATGATTGTTTATCTCTTCAATAAATAGAAATTCTTCCCAAGAAATAAGTCTAATTCTAATCTTGAATAGAAAGAAACAAACCAAAGCAAAACAAAATCATAAACAAAAACAAAAACAAATTTCTATCTCTGTCTCTTACAAACACACACACACACACTTAGCAATAGTAGAAAAAAACCTGTGACTGTCTATGAGCTATAATTTTGTTCTTTATTTAGCTTTACTTAGCTTGCATTTATTAAGTACTTATTATGCATCTATACTCTGCTGAGTATTTTATTTAGACTGTTTCACTGAATCATCAAAGAACTCTATTCTCCATGATAATGGCATTATTTTACTATACTTAACTGGGGGTGAATTTAAAATGCAACTGAAACCATCAGCACAGCTTAATTTGAAATTTGAATGGACATAATTATACTTGCTACACGTTCATCAGAATTTCCATGGGCAATAATACTAAACTGCCCCTTGGCAGATCAGTGATTCACTAGCACAATACAGCAGTTTAAAATATCCTTATTCAGCACCTGGTGGGTCATTGTAGTGAACACTGTGGTATATCACTCAGCATCCTCCTCTAGTGATCTTGGCATTCACTTACTTCCCTTGCTGCTGGGCCTGTTGGCTACTGGCAGCTCACGGTAGAATCTCTCCACAGCTGAGAACTTCTCCCAAATTTGCTCCCATCTCTATTGTCTTATCAAGGCAAGAGTACAAAACCCCCTACCAATTCAGGCCCTTTTGAAGGGCTATCCCATCCCTAGAGCTACAGCTTACCTGTATGCCAACAGGACTGAAGGTATAAAATGAGTGGATTGCAGCTGAAAGAGCTGCAGGATGCAGGATCCATCTAGTAATAGTTCTAAGGGAACTCTAAGAGAAACAAGCAAAAAGACAAAAGAGGAGACAAAACTAGGACACTTGCAGAATGTAAATACTCTGGAGCTATAGCAGAGTATAAACACCTACGGCTATAGCAATCACCAGTCAACTCCAAGCCAGATGGACATGAAACTTCATACCAAAGACAGATAAATATGTTGAGTGAAGCTAGAGTGGTTAAAAAATAGCTTACCTATTAAAAAAAAACCACAAAGATAATAATTAGAATGCACTTTATACCAAAAACCTGATAAGCATGAATCAAAAGGAGGGAAATATTTAGTACTGAAAAAAAACTCACCACCCTAGAATTCTAATTCCTGAGAAATTATTTTTTAAAAAGTGATAAAGACATAAAGATTTTCTCAGACAAACTAAAACTAAGGAGATTTTTTGCCAGTAGACCTGCCCTTAAAGATACGTGAAGCGTGCTTTCAAGATTATAAAAAACGATTATGCTGGAAACTTATACCTACATAAGGACAGGAAGAGTGCTGAAGAAGGAATAAATGAAGTTAAAACACAATTTTTTATTTGTATTATTCTTAAGCTAAAAGATAACTGTTTAAGAATAGTAATAATATATTGGGTGATTTTAGCATGTGGGTAGGTGAGATTAATGACAATTGTGTCATGATGGTTGGGAGGGAGGACTTGGTAGTATTCTTATGTGATCTTCACTGCACACAAACTGGTATAGTGCTATTTGAAAAGTGATTTATATTATTTTAAAATGTTTAGTGCAAACTCTAGGACAACTACTAAATTGTTTTCTAAAGAAGTAAAATTGATATGCTAAGAAAAGAGACAAAATAAAATCATGTCCAATTAAAACCCAAGAAAAGCAGAAAAAGAAGAGATGGAAAAAGAAACAATGGGCAAATGCAATGAATAGAAAACCGTAGCAAACACAGTAGATATTTACCCAGTTATATCAATAATCACCTCAAATGTGAATGTTCTAAATGCACCGGTTGAAAAAATGAGACTCCATATTATGTTGCTTACAAAAATCCTACTTTAAATATAAAAATTCAGCTTTAAAGTAAAGGAATGGAGAAACACATACCAAGCTAACAATAATTAAAAGAACACTGAAGTAGTTATCTTAAGTTCAAATACAGTACTTCATGTTATTATGGATAAAGATATATGTTACATAATGATAAACTTCCCTAGTGATGATAAATGGCTTCCCTAAATATAGATGATAAATGATAAAGGGCTTCCCTAGTAGCTCAGATGGTAAAGAGTCTGCCTACAATGAGAAGACCTGGGTTTGATCCCTGGGTTGGGAAGATCCTCTGGAGAAGGAAGTGGCAACCCTCTCTAGTATTCTTACCTTGAAAATCCCATGGATGGAGGAGCCTGGTGGGCTACAGTCTATGGGGTCACGAACAGTTGGACATGACTGAGTGACTAACACTGGGATGATAAAGAGGTCAATTCACCAAGAAATCTTAACAATCCTAAACATGTATGTGGGTAACAATAAAGCATCAAAATACATGAGGCAGTAACTGATAGAACTGAAAGAAATAGACCAACACATGTTTATTCTTGGGGGCTTGAATATCTTTGTTTCAGTAATTGATAGATTAAGCAAGTAGAAAATCAGTAAGAATGTAGTTGATCTGAAGAGCACAATAAACAGCCACGTGTGGCTGTTCTGAATAGTAGAGTTCTATTCTCTTGTTGGGGCTTCCCTGGTGGCTCAGAGGTTAAAGCGTCTGCCTCCAATGCGGGAGACCCAGGTTCGATCCCTGGGTCGGGAAGATCCCCTGGAGAAGGAAATGGCAATCCATTCCAGTAGTCTTGCCTGGAGAATCCCATGGACAGAGAAGCCTAGTATAGTCCATGAGCGACTTCACCTTCACCTTCACCTTCATTCTCTTGCTACTCAAAAAACGGTCTTTGGATCAGCAGCATCGCATTGCTCTTCTGCAGGCAGAGTTGCTCAGTTATGTCCGACTCTCTACAACCCTTTGGACTGTAGCCCACCAGGCTTCTCTGTCCATGGCATTTTTCAGGCAAGAATACTGGAATGCGTTGCCATTTTCCTCTTTCAGGGGATCATACCAACCCAGGGATTAAACCTATATCTCCTGTGTCTCCTGAATGCAGAAGGATTCTTTACCTGCCATGCCACTGGGGAAGCCCACTTTGCTATGTGGCTTGTTAGAAATCCAAACTCTCCAGATGTATTGAATCAGAATTTTCATCTTTAGCAAAACACCCAGGTGATTTGAATGCAGGTTAAAGTTTGAGAAGCACTGATTATGAGAAAAATGAAACATTCTCCAGGATTAGACTAGGACATCTATTACTACGAATCATTGCAATGATTATTTCTATCTATTGGTAAATATCATTGGATCACATTTAGAGATAAGAAACAGTAATAACAAGGAAGTATTGGCATCTTCTGAAAGTGTTAAGAAATACATCTTTATTTCTAAGGGCAATCATCTTTGCAAGCTTCTAAAAATACTTTCATGCTGTTCATGGGGTTCTCAAGGCAAGAATACTGAAGTGGTTTGCCATTCCCTTCTCCAGTGGACCACATTCTGTCAGACCTCTCCACCATGAACTGTCCATCTTGAGTGGCCCCACACAGCATGGCTTAGTTTCATCAAGTTAGACAAGGCTGTGGTCCGTGTGATCAGATTGGCTAGTTGTCTGTGACTGTGGTTTCTGTCTGTCTGCCCTCTGATGCCCTCTCTCAGCGCCTACCATCTTACTTGGGTTTCTCTTACCTTGGACATGGGCTTACGCTGGGCTGGAGGAAGCACAAGCTGGAACCAAGATGGCCAGGAGAAATATCAATAATCTCAGCTACACAGATGACACCACCCTTATGGCAGAAAGTGAAGAAGAACGAAAGAGCCTCTTGATGAAAGTGAAAGAGGAGAGTGAAAAAGTTGGCTTAAAGCTCAACATTTAGAAAACTAAAATCAGGGCATCCAGTCCCATTACTTCATGGGAAATAGATGGGGAAACAGTGGAAACAGTGTCAGACTTTATTTTTCTGAGCTCCAAAATCACTGAAGATGGTGATTTCAGCCATGAAATTAAAAGATGCTTACTCCTTGGAAGGAAATTTATGACCAACTTAGACAGCATATTAAAAAGCAGAGACATTACTTTGCTGACTAAGGTCCGTCTAGTCAAGGCTATGGTTTTTCCAGTGGTCATGTATGGATGTGAGAGTTTGACTATAAAGAAAGCTGAGCACTGAAGAACTGATGCTTTTGAACTGTGCTGTTGGAGAGGACTCTTGCAAGTCCCTTGGACTGCAAGGAGATCCAACCAGTCCATCCTAAAGGAGATCATTCCTGGGTGTTCATTTGTAGGACTGATTTTGAAGTTGCAGCTCCAATATTTTGGCCACCTGATGCGAAGAGCTGAGTCATTTGAAAAGACCCTGATGCTGGGAAAGATTGAAGGCAGGAGGAGAAGGGGATGACAGAGGATGAGATGGTTGGATGGACATGGGTTTGGGTGGACTCCGGGAGTTGGTGATGGACAGGGAGGCCTGACGTGCTGCAGTTCATGGGGTCGCAGAGTTAGACACGACTGAGCAACTGAACTGAACTGAACTGAAAAATACTTTCCACCCAAAACTACTTATGGGTGTGCCTAGAGTAGATTATGCACAAATATTATATACATTATCCTTGCTCAAATCATATTTTATTTGTGGCAATAGCTCAGATATATTAAGTTCATCTTCTGAATAATCACACATATCAGAGTCAGAGGAAGGGTCACAGGGGTGGGAGAATGATTTTAAAAAGTCATAGATTTATGAGATCATGTATATAATTGAGAAATGTGGAAGAGTAGATGGCCTACATAATACAATATGATATCAGCAAACAATTTACCAAGTAAAAAGAAAATGGATATTTTTAATGAGTGGTAGACACTGAAATGCCAAGCCACTCAGAGAACAGAGCCCATGAAATATAGGGAAGAGGGTAAAATAAATTGTATTTGGGCCTCACTAACAGATACAACTACAAGAAAGAATAAATAGCATACACTCTGAAGAGCTGGGAGGAAGCATGATAAAAATTGAAAACATTTACAGTAGAGCAAAGTGCCCTGATATCCCCAACATCCTCAGAGGAATTGCAAGTTCTGCAGTACCTAAATGGTCCTGAAAATATTTGGTGAAGCAAGCAAACTACATCCTAATATTTGTCTCAGAGAACATCACTGCCTTTAGCAGGTGACTCTTGTGACTGATTCCCAAGCTGAACACACCACTGTAGTACAGCCCCAGAGACTCTGCCATTTATCAAGGTCCCAGCCTTGATAAGGTCCCTTCCTACCAGGGAGCCTACACTTGCAGCAAAGCCCAGCCAACTCTCCAGAGGTGCCACAGGCTTACAACCTTTCTTTCCTGCTGAACAGATGAAAAGGTTCCTCATGTCTGTGTAGTGTCCCATTTTGTCAAGTATTTTAATAACTGATTAACTGAGCCTATTTTGCTGGGTCGTGATGGCTTTTGTATTTTACATTGAGACTTCCTTTAGATTGTTGGATGTACTTGCTAAGAAACCATCAGCAAATCATCATACTACTGAATGATATTAGACCTTAGACAGAACTCATTACTAAATAGTTTCCCTGAAGATTAGTATAATGCCAAATAAGCCAGTCTGGAAAACAATCTTTAAACATTCTACTGAACAAAGATTTGCAAACCAGTCATAAGTTTAAGCAGAAGAAGGACTTGTTTGATTTCTTGAACATGATAATATTTTTATTTTCCTTAAAAAAAAAAAAACATTTATTGTTTGGAAACATTTCCTTATCTTAGATTTTTGGCATAGTTTACTTGAGCTGTAGTGGATATAAGCAAGTGCTTTGAATGATAAAGGCATTGTTTTCTAAGTGGTATTGCCAGTTATTTCTGTTCCAAAAACAAGATTCTGTTAGTAGAATGCTCTTCCTATTTCAGTTTGGCAAGTCCACACTTTTGCTGCATCAACTGGTGAACTTGTTCAGAGGAAACAGTGCTAGTCCTTTGTGATATTTCACTATCTTACTGTGTGACCTCCTTGGCTTTGGATATCACTAAGAACATAAAATTTTATTACAAAAGAGACTCTAAAAGAAATGTAACACATTATGCAGACAATATATAAAAATTTAGAGCACTGCAGTTATAATATTCAAATATTGCTTGTACGTGATGCAATTTTTAAAGTCAAGTGTTTTCAAAGTTTGGAGAATCCTATGATCTTCTTGGGTGTCAAAGGATGACCATTTTTAAAATGGACAAACTGGATTAAAAAATGCAGAATTTCAACAATTAGAATGCATAAAAAAGACCAAATTCTAGACCAACATTCTACAAAAACATACTATTTGAAATTAAAAACTCATTTGATATGTTTAAGAGTACACTGTTCGGAGTAAAAAACTAAAAAAAAAAAAATCTGCCGGCACAAATTCTTGGAATGGTGAACACCTCTCTTTCATATCCCATAATAAAAGGCATACAGGAGTGGGTGTGTTTTCTTAGAGATACCTGGCATTCACTGTAATATAGAAATGATAGAGACTACTCTATTTTGTCTATATATTGTAGCTTTTATTTAACCGAAATATGAATTCATAGTGTAGCTAAGTGTGTTAAGTTGTCTTTAGATCCTATAAATATTTTTATGGCCCACAAATATTCCTGTTCACATTCCAGTAGTCATCTCCTGTACTGAAGCTATTTACTCTTCTTTCCAAGTAAGTTAAATCCAATATGTCCATGTCTGTATCTATATATGTATATTCATATCCAAACCTATCTATATTTATATAGTGATAGGAATAAAACCTCTTCCTTGAGCTTGATCTTTCTTGTGTTAATTATGGTTTCTCTTCTGTGTCACAAAATTAAACTAATCCAGATTTCCCTTTACTGAAAGAATATATCCGTTAAGTATATATTCCTTTTATATACCCTATAGAAGTAGATGGAAGTTATCTGGGGATTTATAGTTTGTCTTTCCACAATTATGATTTAGGAACATTAATATTGTTTTTCTTTAACTTTCCTCTCCTTCCATTCTTTCTTTTCTTTCATTGTCTTTTTTTTCCCTTTCTTCTTCCTTCCCTCTCTTCCTTCCTTCTTTCCTTCTTCCCCTCTTTCTGTCTCTCTCACACACACAGACTCTCACACTCATGAGCATCATCATCACACTAAGTAAATAATACAGAGTACTAGAAAAAAAATCCACATGTATTTTGGATTTTTCCAAATACATGGAAAGGGATAATAATTGTAACACAAATGCATTTATAGATAGATTTACATTTTTATTTTCTCATGGTATTTAATACCATTAAAGCCCATTTCCACAAACAATTAGGAGCTAACTATCTATGATGGTGAAATTATTAAAAATCATCAATACACATTACTAGGTTGTCTTTCCCACATTTTTCACTGATCTGTGACAATTCAGTGAATTATCAAGTTGAACAAATTTTTATCATTACATATGAGTGACTTCACTTTCACTTTTCACTTTCATGCATTGGAGAAGGAAATGGCAACCCACTCCAGTATTCTTGCCTGGAGAATCCCAGGGACAGAGGAGCCTAGTGGGCTGCCATCTATGGGGTCGCACAGAGTCAGACATGACGACTTAGCAGCAGCAGCAGCATGAACAATCTAATAAATAATGCCTTAAAATTTTATAGCACTGAATACTTTTTGAAAGCTTTCATATATATTATTCCAACTACAATGACCAATTATTTCACTGGATTGACCTAGTCTATTACTGAAATCAGTAAACAAAACTTTTGTTATTAAACTAGAAATACAGTCAGTGATAGAAATTAAAGCTATTTATTCTGCAAATGCAGACAGCATAACTATATGTCTTTCACTAAATAAACAATTAGTTGCTTCAAGGACTAGGTAATCCATAATCTTATACAAAATTTTCTTCCCACTTCTAATATTTCACAGAGACACAATCTCATTACTGACACAAACTTCAGAATTCTCGATTTTAATCCAACATGCCTCAAACTAAATTAGTACTACCCACATCATTTTAAGCTTGAACCATCTTTTAAGTTGGAAAAACAGTATGCCATTATTTTTAAAAGATAAGTGAGAAAGCCTGTATGGATAAAACTAAATCTTTTATCTCTAGGTAATTAAGAAGTGTCCCCATGATTCTTCTACCCTTCTCTAATTTTATATAATTTTCAACCTAATTCAATTTTGTCTTTTTAAAAATTATATAAATTTAAACTTGTGAAAATATATCCAAGGAATGATCAGTGAATATAAAATAGAACAGTAACTAGTAGCTAAAGCAGTAACAGAAAATACATGCTTAACTTTATTGCTTTATGTTTAAACCAAGACTATCCATTACTTCTAAAGCCAGTAGGAAATGTATTTGGAACCCTGTTGATGTAACTCTCACTTAAGAAACTATAATGACTGATTCATCCAGTCATTCATTCAACAGATACTGGCCTTCTATTAAGCCCTAAATTAAAGTACTATGATAAGGATTGAGATAACAGAGAGATGACTCGGGTTCTGGCTCCAATAGAAGACAGTTTAAAGCACAGAGTAATTTGAAATGCCATGGGGGAGACTTTTTATGAGTGAAAGAGAACAAGTTAGAAAGATTTAGTCAGCATATTTAGCCTGGATATGAAAGCCTGTTTGAGGGAGGCATTTCTACAAATGATGCATATTTAAGGGGCTTCCTTGGTGGCTCAGTGGTAAAGAATCTGCCTGCTAATGCAGGAGACATAAGAGACCTGGGTTCAGTCCCTGGGTTTGGAAGATCCCCTGGAGGAGGAAATGGCAACCCACTCCAGTATTCTTGCCTGGAGAATCCCATGGACAGAGGACTCTGGTGAGCTACAGCCCATGGGATTGCAAAATGTCAGACACGACTGAAGCAACTTCACATGCACACATACATATTTAAAACATCTTACAGACAAATAGTTCTAGCAATGCATTTGGACTTATAGAGCCCATCTTAATAACTTTAATTGCTCATGCCCTATCCCATTCTATGATTTTGGAAGGGGATTCCTGAAAAGAGTTGTTTTTGATTATTATTTTTTCCTTTTGGCTCAACTTAATGATTGAGTGCTTTTGAACTGCAGTATTGGAGAAGATTCTTGAGAGTCCCTTGGACAGCAAGGAGATCCAACCAGTCCATCCTAAAGGAGATCAGTCCTGAATATTCACTGGAAGAACTGATGCTGAAACTGAAACTCCAATACTTTGGCTACCTGATATGAAGAACTGACTCATTTGAAAAGACCCTGATGCTGGGAAAGATTGAAGATGGGAGGAGAAGGGGACAACAGAGGATGAGATGGTTGGATGGCATCGCTTGATGGGCATGAGTTTGGGTAAGCTCCAGGAGTTGGGGATGAACAGGGAAGCCTGGAGTGCTGTAGTCCATGGGGTGGCAAAGAGTCGGACATGACTGAGTGACTAAACTGAACTGAACTGAATGGTTGAAAGCAAAACCAAGTATGTGCAAAGCCATTCAGAGTGCAAAGCCAAGAATGTTGCAGATATTTATGAATAAGTGCTTAAAATAAGTTTAACAAATGATACTAACATTTGGAGGATTCAAGTGTCTGTAAGGAGAAAGGAGGGAGAACTTGAGTTTTATTCATTAATGGTAGAATAAAGTCAGGGGTGATGTGTGAGGGTGTCACTTGGGGTGATGAGCCAGACAATCTAATGTCATGGAAACATGGAATATTTGATCATCAAAATATAAGAGCAAGCTCCTCATCTGAGAGCTGGTCTCACAGTCAAAGAAGTAGTGGTTATGGAAATCAAGAGCAATCTCCTTTGCCTTGCTAGTGGTTCCCACCTGAGAGACATTGATACCTCTTTTGTGAGGTCATAAATATTACTAGATTGATATTTAGTTTATAAACATAGAAAGATTAACCATCATTGTACAGTGTTTACTAGTTCAGTATCACACACTTACAGAGTGAACAAAATTCTACAAAATTCTTCTCTCTGGCATGTACATTATGATATGGGGATGATTAATGACTATCATGATTTCACTCTGTCTTGAAAATATATATTAGACATGGAATCTGCTAGAGTATG
>SJYQ01011869.1:261057-297827 GCA_006410935.1 Redunca redunca
GGAGCCTGGTGGGCTGCTGTCTATGGGGTCGCACAGAATCGGACTATGACTAAAGTGACTTAGCACTTAGCACATACCATTTTTGCTTCATTTAAGAGTTATTAAAATCTTGAATGATTTTTAAATGTCATTTGTCTAGAATAAATTCTATAAAAAAAAAAAACTAGAATTTTTAAAATAACTGACATAAACAGACTCAAGTCAAAGGACTTTGTTCAGCCTGATTCATAGCACATTCCCCAAGTAGTTATTAGGCAAGCCCTTCCAAGAAAAAAGACACAGAAAGAAATTCACTAGAATAACAGAAAAATTATAAAAGATCCAAACATCTTTACATTTTTGTTTATTTAATACCTACTTAACAGATTTTGAGGAGCTCAAAGATCTCCTCTGAGATACTTTCAGTGATTTTGGTAATAGGCTACTGTTAGTACAGACAGACCTTGCACATATATTTCATAATTCCATAAGGAAATGAAAGCTAACGTACTGATGATATTTTATAGAATCAGAGAATGAATACCAATAACAAGATCTTGTTTAACCTTACAGCTAGTCATGCTTTCTCTAGGGATAAGTATAGTTAAATCAGTTCTTTGGGGGACAAGGTTTTAGGTAGAAGCTTTGCCTTTAAGTTTTCTCTCTCTTTTCTTTAACAACAAGCCAATCCAACTTAATGGGAGCTGAGGGAATAAAAGAACATTTCAAACTGGCATTTTCTGCCCATAATTTCATTTAATAGTAACATACTTCAGTTCTTTAGATATAGGCAGTCACAATTTAAGATCCAAATCATGGTGCACAGTAAAAAGGAGATCTTTCATTTCTGTTTTATAAGAACTGAGCTTATGATGAGATGAAATGAAAAGATATAGTAGTTAAAAAGAAACAAAAAACAACAAGAATGTCCCCAAGGATCCATTGAGAAAAGATAAGCTAATAACAACAAAATTAGAAAGAGATTTTTGTTACAGGTATGATAACTCATAAATCTGATCCTCAAAATATTTGCAGGTTGGAGGGAAAACTACCAGTCCTGGACCAGGATAAAAACTTAAAACTTTCTAGGAGCATTACATATCCCATTGGTGAAGAGAAATGTAACAGCCTCACCAAGAATGAGAAGTATCACTTGAATAGCAGCAAAGTAATTACTTCCTTCTGTAAAATTAGCTCCCCTCACTGCAACCACAAGACACTAAATTAAACAGAGGGAAGAGACAGCTTGGTTTTATAGTCTCCTGTTACATAAAAAAGGATAGCCAGCTCAGGAGAAAAGTCCTAGACCAGAAATGGTTAGAATGCACCTAACAAAGGCATGTTAAGCAACAAAGCTGGAAATTAACTGCTTTAACAATCAGATACAGAAAGTAAATAACACTCCTATGTTAGTTTGCTAGAGCTGCCACAACAAAAGGCTAGAGACTTGGTGGCTTAACCAACAGAATTTAATTTTCTCCCCATTCTAGAGACTGGAAGTCCAAGCTCAAGTTGCCAAGAGGATTGGTTCTTCTAAGGCCCCTCTTCTTGGCTTGCAGATGGCCACCCTCTGCTGCCTCTTCACATAGTTGTTCCTTTGTGGGTGCACTTGATGTCTCTTCCTCATCTTCTAAGAACAGTAATCGTATGGGATTAAGGCCTCACCCTAATGACTTCACTTTAATACCACTTTAAAGACCTTATTTCTGAAAAGGTTCTCTATGAGGAACAGGGGATTGAGACTTCAACATCTGAATCTGGGGTGGACACAATATAGCCAGTAACACCTTCTTCAAAAGACAAGAAAAAACTTTTATAGCAAATCATTTGACTCTTAAGTTTTCTTTTCTCTCCTAACTCCCAATTAGTAACTTTCCAGATTTCAAAGAAATCTAGGAACAAGTTTTTAAAATATTTATAAGCTTGCTAAGACCATAAAAAAAAAAAAAGATGCTATAGGTAGGAGGGACTTCCCAGGCGGCACAGTGGTAAAGAATCCACCTGTCAATGTAGGAGATACAAGAGACGTCGATTTGATCCCTGAGTCGAGAAGATTCCCTGGAGTAGGAAATGGCAACCCATTCCAGTATTCTTGCCTGTAGAATCCCATGGACAGAGGAGCCTGTGGGGCTATAGTCCACGGGGTCACAAAGAGTTAGACATAACTGAGTGACTGGGCACATAGATAGGAAAGTGAATCTCAACTGCTGTAGAATTGAGAGATCCTCTGCTCTGTTAATTGTAGGCAATTTTTCTGTATAATAGAACTTTTTGTGATAAAAATGAGCCTATGTGGTGCAGAGGTTAAAGCATCTGCCTGCAATGTGGGAGACCTGGGTCGAGAAGATCCCCTGGAGAAGGAAATGGCAACCCACTCCAGTATTCTGGCCTGGAGAATCCCATGGACGGAGGAGCTTGGTGGGCTATAGTCCACAGGTCGCAGAGTCAGATACGACTGAGCGACTTCACTTTCACTTCACTTTCACTATAGAAATGTTAAGCAAGTGTGGATAAGTACTAAGACTGTCATGAACTTCACACTGCATTGCAGACAAGCATTTTGGAGGAATGACCCCCACCCCATGGGACAATTTCTATGAAGTCTAATCCAATTCCAACTCCTGTTTTACAATCTGTATATATAGGACTTATTTAGTTACAGTGACTCATTCAGAAATAGACACATGAACTACTTTCGTCCAGGCAGGATGAAACCCAGTATTTCTGGCTACAGGTAAAAGAGATGTTCTTTCTTTCTGAATAATATGTTGGGTGGAAGTAATCTTTACAACCGCAGTAACCATTTTGCAACCACTGGAAAAGTAAGTCTAAGAATGAAAATTAAGGTAGAAGAAAAAAGAACTGATAGAATTATTGAAACCAAAACAAAATACTGAGTTAGACTTGATCAGACTGTACCCAAAGATCTCACCTCTTGATTCTTGTTATGGAAAGGGCTTCCCTGGTGGTTCAATGGTAAAGAATCTGCCTGCAATGAAGGAGACCTGGGTTCCAAACCTGGGGCAGGAAGATCTCCTGGAGAAGGGAATTTCTAACCACTCTAGTATTCTTGTCTGGAGAATTCCATGGACATTGGAGTCTGGCAGTCTATGGGGTTGTGAAGCCCTAGACTGTACCCAAAGAGCTCATATCTTGATCCCTAAGTTAGGTAAACTAACAAATCCTTTTAATTTTTAAGAGTGCTTAAGAAGAGCATTCTGTTATTTGTAATCAAAACCATCTTTACCAATATACCTTATAATTTCCAACTAAAACCTAAGAGTTGTTTATTTTCTTTTTTTATCTCTGTTGCAACCCAAGAAGAACTATAATTTTTAAAAATAAAATTGGCTAGATGATTATACCTATATAAACCATTAAGAGAACCAGAACTGAAAACTCAGAATTAATAGTGGGTCATCATTTGGGAAAATGATTTAACTACCCTATGCCCTTGTACCTCTTTTATTTTTGCCAATATCCAACTCCAAGGAATGTGATAAATATTAAAGTGCTAGCTTGTAAGCTACTTTAAGATATTTATAATTAAAATTTACAGAGTAATACAAAGTATAATATTAGTATATGGAAGTATAAATGCCATGACAAACAAGATTAACCACTGGATTGAAAAGCCTCTATTACACTTTCTTCCACCATTCACATTGAAAATGAGTCCTGAAATAAGGTTAATGAGGTAGAAATATAGTGTTTGATAATCAAGTCCAGAAATGAAACATAAACATAGGAACTCCCCTCTAGGAATATTAAGAATCCAATCATTCTCTTTCCAGATTGAGACTGCTAATCATTATTAGTAAAGGAAAGTTTTCTAAAAGTGGGAAGAAATAAATTGCATGGCATATAGACATAAAGACATTTTACATGGATAGTCATGTCCAACTCTTTATGACCCCATGGATTGTAGTCTGCCAGGCTCCTCTGTGCATGGAATTTCCCAGGCAAGAACACTGGAGTGGTTGCCATTTCCTACTCCAGGGATCTCCCTGACCCAGGAATAGAACCTGGGTTTCCCGCATTGCAGGCAGATTCTTTACCATCTGAGCCACCAGGGAAGATCCATATATTACAAAAAGATCACCAGATTAGGTTAGTTAACACATCTACTATCTCATATCATTATAATTTTTTTTGGTATGATGAGCCCTTTTAAGGCCTATCTTCTTAGAAAATTTCAAATATATAATATAGCTAAATACTTTTGTGAGTACCCCCATTGGATGTCTAAGTAATAGGAAAGAAAATGACACATTTATTTTAAGGCACCCTATTTTATAAATGAGAAGTACTAATGACCTCTCTATTATGTATAGAGTTCTGTGTTGATTTAGCATTCTTCCTAACTAGATTTATACAGTTTCCCCAGAAAGTATTCAGATGCACTTTGCCTATCCTCTGTAAGGCAAAGCTCAGCTTCACTGAACCATATATATGGGGAAAAAAAACACTTTTCATGCTATTCTTCTTAGGTATGGCTTTGAATGCATTTCTAGCAACATTCTTCTGAAAAAGCAATAATTCCCCATTTACAACTTTATCAACTGAATGGGCTGTAATACTAAAGTATTTGTAATTGGTAGATTATTCATAGACAGAGTCACACAGCAAATCACAGTCTAAAAAGACCGTATAGAATGACTCAGAGTGCTATGACCTTCAGTAGATAGGCACATAGGTAAGTCCTAATGCAGCCCTCCATCTTAAATAGCAGTGTCTAAAGAGCAGACTGGGGCTTCCCTGGTGTCTTAGATGGTAAAGAATTCATCTACAATATGGGAGAGCCACATTCAAAAAAAGGGTAGATTGCTTCAGGACATTTAAAGATACTGTATGAAAATGATCTAAAAATGACTTCGATAACTATGACGGTGTGATCACTCATCTAGAGCCAGATATCCTAGAGTGTGAAGTCAAGTGGGCCTTAAGAAGCATCACTATGAACAAAGCTAGTGGAGGTGATGGAATTTCAGCTGAGCTATTTCAAATCCTAAAAGATGATGCTGTGAAAGTGTTGCACTCAACATGCCAGAAAATTTGGAAAACTCAACAGTGGCCACGGGACTGGAAAAGGTCAGTTTTCATTCCATTGCCAAGAAGGGCAATGCCACAGAATGCTCAAGCTACAGCACAAATGCACTCATTTCACATGCTAGCATGGTAATGCTCAAAACCCTTCAACAGGGCTTCAATTAAGCTTCAACAATTTGTGAACTGAGAACATTCAGATGTATAAGCCAGATTCAGAAAAGTTAGAGGAACCAGAGTTCAAACTGCCAACATTTGTTGGACCATAGAAAAAATAAGGGAATTTCAGAAAAACACCTACTTCTGCTTCAGCGACTACACTAAAGCCTTTGACTGTATGGATCACAACAAACTGTGGAAAATTCTTCAAGTGATGAGAATACCAGACCACTTTACCTATCTTCTGAGAAACCTGTATGCAGGTCAAGAAGCAGTAGTTAGAACCGGACTAAACAAAGGACTGGTTCAAAATTGGGAAAGGAGTGTATCAAGGCTCTATATTGTCACCCTGCTTATTTAACATATGCAGAGTACATCATGCAAAATGCTGATCTGGATGAAGCACAAAATGGAGGAACATCAATAACCTCAGATATGCAGATGACACCGCTCTAATGGTAGAAAGTGAAGAGGAACTAAAGAGCCCATTGATGAAAGTGAAAGAGAAGAGTAAAAAAGCTGGCTTAAACTCATCATTCACAAAACTAAGATCATGGCATCTGGTCCCATCATTTCATGGCAAATAGATGGGGAAAAAATTGGAACAGTGACAGACTTTATTTTCTTGAGCTCCAAAATCACTGCAGATGGTGACTGTAGCCATGAAATTAAAAGATAATTGATTCTTGGAAGAAAAGCTATGACAAACCTGGACAGCATATTTAAAAGCAGAGACATCACTTTGCTGACAAAAGTCTATATCATCAAAGCTGTGGATTTTCCAGTAACTATGTACGGATGTGAGAGCTATACCATAAAGAAGGCTGAGCGCCAAAGAATTGATGCTTTCAAACTTTGCTGCTGGAGAAGACTCTTAAGAGTCTCTTGCTCAGCAAGGAGATCAAACCAGAGATCAATCAGTCCTAAAGGAAATCAACCCTGAATATTCATTGGAAGAACTGATGCTGAAGCTGAAGCTCCAGTAATTTGGCCACTTTATGCAAAGTGCAGACTCACTGCAAAAGACCCTAATGCTAGGAAAGAACAAGGGCAGGAGGAGAAAGGGATGACAGGATGAACGGGATGGTTGGATGGCATCATTGATTCAATGGACATGAGTTTGAGGAAACTCCGGGAAAATAGTGAAGGACAGGGAAGCCTGGTGTGCTGCAGTCCATGGGATCACAAAGAGTCAGACACTACTGAGCGACTGAACAACAACCAGCCCTCCCAGGGCTGTGGTCCAGTGAGAGAGAAGGGCAGTGAAATAGCCCAGTGAAATTAATTATGAGGGGTTCAAGGAATAGATACAGAGTACTGTGGAAGACAAGGACCTCTGTGTGCATACCTAAGTCACTATTGTCTACTGAAAAAAAGGCACAACCTAAGAGTTGAGAGTTATGTTTTATTTGGAGGACAAATGTGAGGACTCAAGCCTGGGACACAGCATTTCAGATAACCCTAGGAAACTGTTCCAAAGAGGTAAGGGGGAGAACCAGGATATACAGGAGGTGTTTTTTTTTTTTTTTTTTTCAACAAAAGACCAGATTGATTAATGTTAATAAAGGAAAACCAGATATTTCAAGTTAAGGAATTTGGTGCTTTTCTCTATATGGTAAGATGTAAGAGTCTGGGGCCACTGAAATCATTCCTTTGATATGCAGCTCAGCTATCTGGGGCCAGAGTCCTAAGTTTTCTCATCCTGAGTCTTCTCAGGGGGCACTGTCAGGGGTAGCTGCAGTGGTTGACTGCTAGATGGGCTTGGCAGTGGCAGCCCGTTTGTCTCCATCCTGAGTTCCCTCAGGGATCACCCTCTGGACAGCTGTAATGCAATGGACTGATGGCTGCAACAGCCTTCCTTACCGATATGGCAGGCAAGTTTTTTTGCTCACTATTCAAATCTTAACTTCAGGGGGCTGAACTGAGTGTACCAACTTTGGTGTCACCAGCATATGTAACAGTTAACAATTATAACCATGACAGAGAAAGAGGATGATCCACTGAAGGGTCAGTCTCCAAAGAGAGAAAACTGGGTGACATCAGGCTTTAAAATGCAGGCTCCTTCCCTGTGGTTTCTCACATTATACCGATCTCACCCTAAGCAAAGATGGGAACAGTTTCAACAGCATTAAATATATCTAATAAATTTTCAACAGGCTTTGGCATCAAGTGGATCTGTGAATAAGAGTGGCCTTTGATCCTTTTTTGAATGCTTCTCAACGTCAGCTAATTCATTGCTTGTATTTTTTCAAGATTGCCATTGTTTTCTATTTCCAATTATGAAGCTTGAGCAATCCTATTTTTTCTTTTTTATGAAACTGGCTCTGGTAATCAAAAATATTTTCAAAGTTCACAGTTATGTCTCAATTATGTAACTCCTTTATATCTTTGGTTGCTTCCTGGAGAAAGAAAAGGGATAAAAATTGCTCCTTAGGTCCCAAATCTCCTGGCTGTAATCAAAGCTCATGATTGATGATGATAGTGAATCTGTATATAACAAAACTCTCTTCATTGCTTTGTGTAACAGGTCTCTTGAGAATTTAGAGGAAGTTTGTTCTACATAACTTTGTCAAGAGAACTAGCATATGCATTTGCTCCGAGGACATTTACAGTGCCCTGAAGCAAACAGGAAGGCAAGACTGATGTCTTTACCTAATAAAATCTTTCGGGAAGACTAGTCTCCTTAAAGTATGTCTGCATTTGATCTGATAACAGGCAAACAATTTCACTTCACCTTAGGCAGTGAAGACAAGAAAGGAAAGTATAATTTCTCCCATTCCCTTTGATGGATTTTCTTTTCTCTCTGTTAAAATGAGATTATCTCCTTTAGACAGTGTAATACATCTGGAGGGGAAAAGCTCTAAATTTCTATTATTTATACTCTGTGACCTGAGCCATGGAATGAGGCTCATCTGAAGTAGAAGTTACCCCAAGTGTTACTCGCTATCTAGTTTATTCAAGGCAATTAAGCCTCAAGGAAGCAGGAGTCTCCTCAGTTTCCTTTAGAGTCCAAATTTCACGTCTATATTAGCCTTCAAATGACTTTTAGGTTAAAACATTTTCTTGCTGTTACCAAGTCTTTGAAAATTGCATAACCAAAGTATCAATTAATGTTCTATGTGCTATCTGCAGATCTAAATTATGAAATCTGACTTTTCCTTTCTGTAGCCTCATTCATAAAGGTAGGATCATCAGAGAGCTGCTATCAGTGGCACAGCTCAAATCCCAAGATGAATTAAGTAACTTACTATTATAAAACTTCAAAATCTAAAATGTGAACAAAGAAAGAGCTGTTTGAATCTTCTCTTGCCTTTTATCCCAACCCTAGGAAATTACATGCTCCAACTCAAGCATAGAAGGGTTTTAACTGTTCATGAATTTGGTGTATTTTGGAAAGAGGTAGGTGGTCTTTCTATTGTGTGCTACGACGTGGAGGGCAGGTCAGTTTTCGGTGGCTCGTGGAATAGGTGCAACTCAGAGCTCTTTAGCACTACCTCCTTCAATCCATCCTACACAGAGCTGCCAGAATAAATCTCCAAAGCACAGCTCTTGTGCTGTGATTCCCCTTCTCAAAATCCTCTATGCTTGTCCAAGTCTGATGATTACAGGCTGTGTCAAGTATCCAGAGAGCTCCATCATTTGGCGCCTTATTGTCTGCTGTTCTCTGACATACATGGGTGATCCTCTCAGTGCATGCCTCACATGTCCCTCACCCCTGGCTTTCCCTCACATGGCTCTCTACTTGGAATACTAGATCTTACTCCACCTTCTAGTTCCCACATTCTGATAGTCCAGGCCTATCAAAAATGCCACTTTCTAGACAATAATTTATTTTTTTAATATAAAACTGCAACATCTTTAATTCAGATTTTGCCTGGCATAATGAAATACATATTTTACAATGTAACAATGAATATGCCCTCTAACTGTGTATAATTATATCTGGTGCATCACTCTTTACTTGGTTGAATTGTTGTTTTTGGTTTTGCTTTTACAACTTCTTGATCCCTTGATCACTTCTTTTGCATTCTCATGGTGCTTCATCTGAAAGTCTCTGCTGCTGCTACTGCTAAGTTGCTTCAGTCATGTCCGACTCTGTGTGACCCCACAGATGGCAGCCCACCAGGCTCCGCCATCCCTGGCATTCTCCAGGCAAGAACACTGGAGTGGGTTGCCATTTCCTTCTCCAATGCGTGAAAGTGAAAAGTCAAAATGAAGTCGCTCAGTAAGTGTCCGACTCTTCGTGACCCCATGGACTACAGCCTACCAGGCTCCTCCGTCCATGGGATTTTCCAGGCAAGAGTACTTGAGTGGGTTGTCATTGCCTTCTCTCTAGCTTACATTATTTCTTTCCTATATTGAGGTTACTACCGGATATGTCTTGTCTCTCCTAAAAGAGTCAAGATCCAGGTGGGCAGAGATTATCCGTTGCTCTATAATTAAAAAAATTCAACCTAAGAAAGGTTTGCTTTTGATGGGACTCACAGCTGTATTTTTTCTAGCAATGCCCATATTCCAATAAGGTTTATTCTTGGCTCTGCTGAGGGTTCTGAATAACTGAGTTATGCCTGATGTTGATAATGCAAACCTGATTTTAGGCAATCAAATTAGGCAATACACTTAGTAAAAGAAGAGAACTTTTTCAAGAAGGGTTATTAAGTGAAGACATTTGTTTTAGGCATTAAAAAATATGCCTATTTTTGGTTGTAAAGCATGGTGGCATAAATTTTAAGTCAATATTTCCATGTTATTCCCCCAAATGTTTCAATGTAGTTTCCAGCGGAGTGGTTTTTTTGTTTGTTTCTGTCTATCTTAAATTCTTGCATGTCATCTAAATTCATAATCATGTTGTTCATTAAACCAAAAGCACTCTGGTGGTGGTAGAAGAATTAAGTTCAATTTGGCAAAAATACATAGAGTACAGACTGTAAGATGATGTTAGGGAATTATATAATGAAGTAGTCTATTTGCTCAAGTGGTTCAAAATTGAACCACCCAAGTTTCAAGTTAGTCACACAAAAGCAGCTGGAGAACATTTGGTCAGAATTTGTGGAATGTATTGCATTAGAATGAAGACATTAGGTTTGTTTAAATTTTCATTTATTTATACCACTGTGTATGTGTGTATGTTTACGTGTTAGTTGCTCAGTTGTGTCTGACTCTTTGCGACCCCATGAGGTGTAGCCTGCCAGGCTCCTCTGTCCATGGAGTTCTCAAGGCAAGAATACTGGAGTGGGCTGCTGTGCCCTCCTCCAGGGAATCTTCCTGACACAGGGATTGAACCTGCATTGCACGCAGATTCTTTACTGTTTGAGCTATCAATAGGAGTACTTATTTAATTTTTTCGTATTTAAATGTCTTTTCAACTCTATTGCAAAATACATACCCAGAGCAATCCAGATTTGGGGCAATATAAAATTGTTACAACCTGAGCTTCCCATGGCTACTCTGGACTTTCAAATATTATGTTTTACCATCCTCAGAGAGTCAATGAAAGCATCAAGAAGCTAGGAACCAAGAGCCTTCAGAGCACCCTTCCTTAGCTCAACTGATTACTAAAAGCAAGATATAATTTTTAGTAAAAGCGAAATGGTAAAATCTGAAAGGGCTAGTATTCTGAGTCTGCTTTTAATGTGCTACAGAGCCCTTACACCTTATCCACTTCAATGGTGGGGCTTTTTTGATGACTGTTTTCTCAGCAGTTTCCCCAGTGGCTCACCAGGTAAAGAGTTCACCTTTGATGAAGGAGATATAGGAGATGTGGGTTCTATCCCTGGGTTGGGACAATCCCTTGGAGAAGGGCATGGCAACCCACTCCGGTATTCTTGTCTGCTGCTGCTGCTAAGTCGCTTCAGTCGTGTCCAAACCTGTTTGACCCCATAGATGGCAGCCCACCAGGCTCCGCCGTCCCTGGGATTCTCCAGGCAAGAACACTGGAGTGGGTTACCATTTCTTTCTCCAATGCATGAAAGTGAAAAGTGAAAGTGAAGTCACCCAGTCGTGACCCCATGGACTGCAGCCCACTAGGCTCCTCCGTTCATGGGATTTTCCAGGCAAGAGTACTGGAGTGGGGTGCCATTGCCTTCTCCGAGTATTCTTGCCTGGAGAATCTCAAAGAACAGAGGAACCTAGCGGGCTACAGTCCATGGGGTGACAAAGAGTTGGACATGACTGAGATTGTTTACTCAAGTTTTGATTATTTGGTTTTGGTGGGGGTTGTTGATTAGCTTTTATCCTTCAAACTTCCCAGAGCTCTATGGAGCCCTTAGATTTGAAATAATTTTGGAGATAGGAAGGACTTGCTGATCTATTTAGCCCTAATTTCTCACTCTCCAGGTAGGATTCTGAGACATAGAGTGGTTAACTGCTCAAGGTCATTTTGTAATTGACCATGACTAGAACCTCTCTTTTCATATTTCTAGTTTAGTAACTGATTAGTCTACTAGGAGAAGCAGTGAGAAAGAATTCTAGTTACCATCAGCTCCCTGAGGAATGTGGTAGGTTAAAAATGGTTTTTAATGGAGGACCAGCCTTCAATTAATTTCACATATGCTGCTCAGCTTCAATACTTTCTTTTTATTTTCCCCCAACATAAATGTTTCTTTTGAAGGCTTCTCTTTGTAGTTGTCTCTAAAACTAATTTTCCTTTCAGTGCTCTTTATCACATGTGCAGTGGTCCTTTTACCTTTATCTTTGGTGTAAAACCATATCAAATGTACTTTTTTGCCCTAAAATATTAAGTGTATCTCAGCCACAGAATATCTTTTATCTAGTGCAGCTGTGATATCTTCAAAGTATTCCTGCAGATTAGTTATGCAAGCCTGGATCTACCCTGACTAGCCACCTTCAAGTGATGCTTTAGCATTTTGCATGAGATGATTGTTTGACGAACACCCTGGTATCTTCATCATTTCAATTAGTACAGAAAGGTTGGAGAGAGAAGAAATTTTCACTGGAGATACTACTAGTTGTGAATCTTTGTACTGTTTTCAGATGTAAGAAATCTTCTGTCTTCTGCTTAAGAGTTATAATTATCTGTATTCCGTAGCTTGGTTTTTCTCAGAAAACACATCAGTATCTCTAGTATTTCTCTATCCTAGAGTTGCTTATCCTTTTGTTTTGCTTTTGCATAAAGATGAGAATAGTAGGCACTTTTACAAGTTTGGGAGAAAATACTGTTATTCTGATATTGGGAAAGAAAAAAAAGGAGCATTGCTTTATCTCCTATGTGAGAAGGTAAATTGTGTTTGTACTGACTGTTACTCTTCGGCCTGTGAATTCTTTCCTCTCTATTTAATTTCTGGAAGACAGGCATTTGCTTGTAAGATACTTTATATTTCATTATGAAATAATAAGAGAGCTCAAGCAAGCTTGATTAAATTACAGCTATCCAAAGAAAGAGAATTTTCAGTTCCAAATTTAGTATTGTACAATAGGGCCTGTCAATTAAGAGCAATAACACCACAGTTGGAGCAGACCCATGAGCATATTTAGCTGGCTTCTGGATGTATCCTTTGAAGTAAATTTAAACTTCATTTTATCATTTTATAAAAAAATAAAACTTTCACCAAGTAGTAATCCTGTTCTATGGTGACATGGAAATGTATGAGAAGGTAGAAGGTTCATAAAACAGACATTGAGAGATATCCCTTTGGCTTCTTTCTGTAACAAAGTGGCTCCAAAATCAATTTATTCCTCTTTAATATGGTTCCAAAGAGGTAAAAGCAAAGAATATTTACCATATGCATGCTGCATCAAGAGAATTTTTTTACTATCATCAAATGAATCTATTCTTTAGGCATTTAAACTGGATTATAAAGAAAGGATCCCTTGTGTTTTCCTTTGCAGGTTCCAAATTTGTCATTTTTGTGTTTTAATTAGAGCCATATTTTAGTTTTGCTGCATAAAAGTTGAAAGTGAAAGTGAATTCATTCAGTTGTGTCCGACTGTTTGAGACCCCATGGACTGTAGCCTACCAAGCTCCTCCGTCCATGGAATTCTCCAGGCAAGAATACTGGAGTGGGTTGCCATTTCCTTGTCCAGGGGATCTTCCCTACACAGGGATCGAATCTGGGTCTCCCGCATTGGAGGCAGACGCTTTAACCTCTGAGCCATGAGGTAAGCACCATTTATAAATACTTTCCAGTGTTGATTGCATACTAAATAATCAAGTAGACTAAAAAGCTTTTGAGTTGTTTACAAACCAGCAAAGTGATAGGATACAAACAAAAAGGAAACTGGAATTGTCTTTGGAACTATAATTTTCTTAAAATATATTTCGGAATCCTATTTAAGAGCTACCATGTTGGGCTACTTAGAGAAATGAATAAGCTATCTGGTCCACAGTAGCACCTCCATATAGAAGATGACATATGAAATATATCATTTCTCTTTTGTTCAGAATCAGCTAGTTTCCCAAGTCACTATGCTTAGAAATCAAATCCTTACTGTGACCTAGCAGGTCTAACAGAATAGCATCTCCCCCACCCATGTTCCATCACATCCTTGCATCTGATATGCTCCTTCAACACAAACTTCCCAGGCATGACCATGCCTCAGGGCCTTTGCACATCTGCCTAGGGCTTTCTTCTGATAGGTACAAGGGTAGCTCCCTTCAGTTCAGTTCAGTCGCTCAGTCGTGTCTGACTCTTTGAGACCCCATGAATCACAGCACACCAGGCCTCCCTGTCCATCATCAACTCCTGGAGTTCACTCAAACTCATGTCCATCGAGTTGGTGATGCCATCCAGCCATCTCATCCTCTGTCGTCCCCTTTTCCTCCTGCCCCCAATTCCTCCCAGCATCAGGGTCTTTTCAAATGTGTCAACTCTTCGCATGAGGTGGCCAAAGTATTGGAGTTTCAGCATCAGCATCAGTCCTTCCAATGAACACCCAGGACTGATCTCCTTTAGGATGGACTGGTTAGATCTCCTTTCAGTCCAAGGGACTCTCAAGAGTCTTCTCCAACAGCACAATTCAAAAGCATCAATTCTTCGAATCTCTGCTTTCCTCACAGACCAACTCTCACATCCATACATGACCACTGGAAAAACCATAGCCTTGACTAGACGGACCTTTGTTGGCAAAGTAATATCTCTGGTTTTCAATATGCTATCTAGGATGGTCGTAACTTCCCTTCCAAGGAGTAAGCATCTTTTACTTTCATGGCTGCAGTCACCATCTGCAGTGATTTTGGAGCCCAGAAAAATAAAGTCTGACACTGTTTCCAACGTTTCCCCATCTATTTCCCATGAAATGATGGTACCAGATGCCATGATCTTCGTTTTCTGAATGTTGAGCTTTAAGCCAACTTTTTCACTCTCCTCTTTCACTTTCATCAAGAAGCTTTTTAGTTCCTCTTCACTTTCTGCCATAAGGGTGGTGTCATCTGCATATCTGAGGTTATTGATATTTCTCCCAGCAATCTTGATTACAACTTGTGCTTCTTCCAGCCCAGCGTTTCTCATGATGTACTCTGCATATAAGTTAAATAAGCAGGGTGACAATATACAGCCTTGACGCACTCCTTTTCCTATTTGGAACCAGTCTGTTGTTCCATGTCCAGTTTTAACTGTTGCCTCCTGACCTGCATATAGGTTTCTCAAGAGGCAGGTCAGGTGGTCTGGTATTCCCATCTCTTTCAGAATTTTCCACAGTTTATTGTGACCCACACAGTCAAAGGCTTTGGTATAGTCAATAAAGCAGAAATAGATGTTTTTCTGGAACTCTCTTGCTTTTTCCGTGATCCAGCAGATGTTGGCAATTTGATCTCTGGTTCCTCTGCCTTTTCTACAACCAACTTGAACATCTGGAAGTTCACAGTTCACGTATTGCTGAAGCCTGGACTGAAGAATTTTGAGTATTACTTTACTAGCGTGTGAGATGAGCGCAATTGTGTGGTAGTTTGAGCATTCTTTGGCATTGCCTTTCTTTGGAATTGGAATGAAAACTGACCTTTTCCAGTCCTGTGGCCACTGCTGAGTTTTCCAAATTTCCTGGCATATAGACTGCAGCACTTTCACAGCATCATCTTTCAGGATTTGAAATAGCTCAACTGGGATTCCATCACCTCCACTAGCTTTGTTCATAGTGATGCTTTCTAAGGCCCATTTGACTTCCCATTCCAGGATGTCTGGCTCTAGGTGAGTGATCACACCTTCGTGATTATCTGGGTCATGAAGATCTTTTTTGTACAGTTCTTCTGTGTATTCTTGCCATCTCTTCTTAATGTGTTCTGCTTCTGTTAGGTCCATACCATTTCTGTCCTTTATTGAGCCTATCTTTAAATGAAATGTTCCCTTAGTATCTTGAATTTTCTTGAAGAGATCTCTAGTCTTTCCCATTCTGTTGTTTTCCTCTATTTCTTTGCATTGATCGCTGAGGAAGGCTTTCTTATCTCTCCTTGCTATTTTTTGGAACTCTGCATTCAGATGCTTATATCTTTCCTTTTCTCCACTTTTCACTTCTCTTCACAGCTATTTGTAAGGCCTCCCCAGACAGCCATTTTGATTTTTGTATTTCTTTTCCATGGGGATGGTCTTGATCCCTTTCTCCTGCACAATGTAATGAAACTCCGTCCATAGTTCATCAGGCACTCTATCTATCAGATCTAGTCCCTTAAATCTATTTCTCACTTCTACTGTATAATCATAAGGGATTTGATTTAGGTCATACTTGAATCGTCTAGTGATTTTCCCTACTTTCTTCAATTTAAGTCTGAATCTGGCAATAACGTGTTCATGATCTGAGTCACAGTCAGCTCCTGGTCTTGTTTTTGCTGACTGTATAGAGCTTCTCCAGTTTGGCTGCAGAGAATATAATCAATCTGATTTCGATGTTGACCATCTGGTGATGTCCATGTGTAGAGTCTTCTCTTGGGTTGTTGGAAGAGGGTGTTTGCTATGACCAGTGCATTCTCTTGGCAAACTCCATTAGCCTTTGCCCTTCTTCATTCCATATTCCAAGGCCAAATTTGCCTGTTACTCCAGGTGTTTCTTGACTTCCTACTTTTTCATTCCAGTCCCCTATAATGAAAAGGACATCTTTTTTGGGTGTTAGTTCTAAAAGGTCTTGTAGGTCTTCATAGAACCGTTCACCTTCAGCTTCTTCAGCGTTACTGGTTGGGGCATAGGCTTGGATTACTGTGATATTGAATGGTTTGCCTTGGAAACGAACAGAGATCATTCTGTTGTTTTTGAGATTGCATCCAAGTACTGCATTTTGGACTCTTTTGTTGACCATGATGGCTACTCCATTTCTTCTGAGGTATTCCTGGCCACAGTAGTAGATATAATGGTCATCTGAGCTAAATTCACCCATTCCAGTCCATTTTAGTTCACTGATTCCTAGAATATCAATATTCACCCTTGCCATGTCTTGTTTGACCACTTCCAATTTGCCTTGATTCATGGACCTAACATTCCAGGTTCCTATGCAGTATTGCTCTTTACAGCATTGGATCTTGCTTCTATCACCAGTCCCATCCACAGCAGGGTATTGTTTTTGCTTTGGCTCTATCCCATCACTCTTTCTGGAGTTATTTCTCCACTGATCTCCAGCAGCATATTGGGCAACTACCGACCTGGGGAGTTCCTCTTTAGTATCCTATCATTTTGCCTTTTCATACTGTCCATGGGGTTCTCAAGGCAAGAGTACTGAAGTGGGTTGCCATTCCCTTCTCCAGTGGACCGCATTCTGTCAGACCTCTCCACCATGACCCGCCTGTCTTGGGTGGCCCCACACGGCATGGCTTAGTTTCATTGAGTTATACAAGGCTGTGGTCCGTGTGATCAGATTGGCCACACTGATTATGGTTTCAGTGTGTCTGCCCTCTGATGCCCTCTCACAGCACCTACCAACTTACTTGGGTTTCTTTTACCTTGGACGTGGTATATCTCTTCACAGCTGTTCCAGCAAAGCGCAGCCAATGCTCCTTACCTTGGACAAGGGGTATCTCCTCATGGCCGCCCCTCCTGACCTTGAACATAGAGTAGCTCCTCTCAGCCTTCCTGCACCCATGCAGCCACTGCGGGCTGTGTAAGTAAGTAGCTCCCTTACTGCATTCAAATCTTCACTCAAAGCTCTTCTTGGTGAGGTCTTCTTTGACCATGATCTTTAAAATGAAAACCCATCCCTACTTCACATTTTCTACATATTTACCTTCCCTCACATTTATTAACACAAAACACACTATATATTGTATGTATATATTTTTTCATTAAACTTTTTCAAATAGTTTGCAAGATCCTTGATGGAAAGTTTGCCTTTCATATTTCCTAGTATGTTCCCAGTGCCTGAAATGCTGCCTGCCACACAGTAGGTGCTCTATAAATATCTGTTTAATGGATGAAAAATAAGACAAAAAAGGTGTTTCACTAACAGCTATGACACAATAAATAATTATGAATGTACAAAAAGAGGATGGACTTAGTCCATTAAGTTATGGAATTCTAGTCATCCGTGTTTGGGGACAGCCTTTAGCAAGTGGAATTCTTTCAGTCTATGTTGTATTTCTGTGAAATGGGTTTATGTGATTAACAAAGTGCTTTCTCCTTTCTATAAATACTGATGGCAGAGTGTTATTATTTCTTTAAATTTTAAAGAGAAGCTAGGAATATATCTATTCTTTTTGAGAGTAATTATGAAAATACATCTTCAATTGTTATGAATAATTCTACTTTAAAAATACATATTTGATAATAGATCTTAAATATGAAATTAATTTCTTCTTTTCTAATCAGCCTCTTCCTATTTGGAGTGTTAATAGCTGAAATAACAGAGATCCATCGTGTTTTTAATCAAATTAGCAAGCAGATTTCCTCCTTTATTGCCCTTCCATAAAAATCTATTTAGCATAAAATAAGGATGCTGTAACATTTCCAGGCAATATTTGATTATGTACAGAATTAAATGCTTCCAATTCTAACCAATTATTGGAGGGTGCATCTAATTATATCTTCACTTCTAATTCAGCAATCTGTTTTTCCAGTTGTTTCAATCTGGCATATCACTCTTTTTTTCCTCTCAGCAGAAAAACCTTATAATAGCCTGGCATAGCATCGACCAAGCAATTTCCCTAAATGAATAACTGGTGTTCTTTATAGGCAACACTGGAAGCTGCAAACAAATACCATCATTTGTTCAACTGATTGGAAAAACTATCACAAAGGAATAAAGAGGATTAGAAACCCACTGCCTAAAAGTCACAGATGTGACATGTGTACATGTATGTGTAAGTGAGCACACGTGTGTGCAATACAGGCTAAGGTCCTCTGTTGTGAAAACATAGTCAAGTGAGAGTATGGAGGGACAGAGTAGTAAACAGGAGAATCAGATTGGAGGGAAAGAGCACACTGAATAAGAGGTTCATTTCACTGTTTAAGTGGAAACCATCAACTCTTCACTGGCTAAACCAAGATTTTCTGAGACAAGTGCACAACCAGAGTTAGCTATCTCCAAGAGCCACATAGCAAAGTGGAGAAGATGGGGAGGTGGGGGAGGAATCTGCTTAAATTATTTAGATGATGTCCTTTCACTAACCTCGGTCATAAGGTTCCTTCTTGGCTTCTAACAGGGCAGTATGGTTCCCTGGAAATGATAACCCACTCCAGACTTCTTGCCTGGGAGATCCCATGGACAGAGGAGCCTTGTGGACTACAGTCCATGGGGTCTCAAAGAGTTGAACATGACTGAGAGACTAAACAACAACAGTCCAGAATGCTGAGTTCTAGAAAACACTTCCTAAATCTCCAGACCTTTTCTGCCCACTCCAGCTTAATACCTATACCATCTATGCTCAACGTTTCTATCTTAATTATTGAAATAAATTTAGTTTTCAGGTTCCTCTGGAACTCTTGCCTTAAGTTCTAGGTTCGTATTTGAGGCTCCTCATCCTCCCCCACACTACCAGCCTTAGAATCCTTTCTCCTCAACACCACTCTATTTTTTACCCTCTATCTTTGGGTAAAACCTTACATATCTAATGCTCTGGCTATCCAGGTAGATTACTTTCTACTTTTTTCCTTCTACCACCTACTTTCCTACTTCCTATTTTTTCCAATGACCTCTGAATGCTTTGGCATGTGACCCTCAACTTTAATTGTAATAACCTATAATTCCTCAAATAGGTTATTACAATATATTGAATAGAGTACCCTGTGCTATACAGCACTACTTAAACAGCCCATCAATAGATGACAGGTTAAAGAAGATATCGTAAATATATAAACATATATATATATTTAAATATATGTATATAATGGAATATTACTCAGCTATAAAAAGAATGAAATTACCATCTGCAGTAACCTGGATGGACCTAGAGAATATTACACTAAGTCAGATAGAGAAAGATATCATAAAATATCACTTTTATTTGGAACCTAAAAATAATACAAATGAATCTATAGACAAAACAGACACAGCGACATAGAAAAGAAACATATGGTTACCAAAGGGAAAAGGGAGTGGAGAGGGACAAATTAGGAGTGTAGGATTAACCAGATATACACTACTACACATGAAATAGATAAGTATCAGGTTTTTTCTTTAAACTAATCCTGCCCTAATTGAGGGCAATATTAGTGTTCACACAGATAATACATTCAATTTGATAACCAATTTGTTGCTTAACTATGTCACTTCCGATGACATCCATCTGCAAGTTCTTTCTACCAGCATCTTCAATGGCCAAGGACCATGACCTGTTGCTTTACTTTGGAAATCTTAACACTCAAATATCCTATAACCTCTTAGACTCCCACCTTTCTCACTTTCTCACTTCCACTATATGTGCTATCAAATTTGCTTGAGCTGTAAACCTTCTGATTTCTACTTATTCCTTCCTTTCTTAGACATTATCTCATCAAAACTCTCAGCTCCTTGGTACTGTGATCCTGGAGAAATTCAACAGGTTTTTCATTTCCTGCATTCAGACCACTGATCACTTATAGAGAAAATCATGCAACCAAGTAGTGTGGTGTCAAAAACAGATCCATTGTTCCTAACTCAACTGGGTCCTCAGTAGCCTGAAAAACAAAAACGCCCCTAGTCACTCATCCGTTCCTCAGAGTGGCTCCTTTATAATCCTCAAAACTTTTATGAAGCCTCTATGATTTAAACTTCTTTTCATTCTTCACTCAGTTCAGTTCAGTCACTCAGTCATATCCAACTCTTTGTGACCCCATGGACTGCAGCATGGCAGGCCTCCTGGTCCATCACCAACTCCTGGAGATTACTCAAACTCATGCCCATTGAGTTGGTGATGCCATCCAACCATCTCATTCTCTGCTGTCCCCTTCTCCTTCTACCTTAAATCTTTCCCAGTATCAGGGTCTTTTCAAATAAGTCAGCTCTTCGCATCAGGTGGGCAAAATATTGGAGTTTCAGCTTCAACATCAGTCCTTCCAATAACATTCAGGACTGATTTCCTTTAGGATGGACTGGTTGGATCTCCTTGAAGTCCAAGGGACTCTCAAGAGTCTTCTCCAACACCACGGTTCAAAAGCATCAGTTCTTTGGCACTCAGCTTTCTTTCGAGTCCACCTCTCACATCCATACATGACTACTGGAAAAACCATAGCTTTGACAAGACAGACCTTTGTTGGCAAAATAATGTCTCTGTTTTTTAATATGCTGTCTAGGTTGGTCATAACTTTCCTTCCAAGGAGTAAGCGTCTTTTAATTTCATGGCTGCAGTCACCATCTGCAGTGATTCTGAAGCCCAGAAAAATAAAGTCTGACACTGTTTCCCCATCTATTTGCCATGAAGTGATGGGATCAGATGCCATGATCTTAGTTTTCTGAATGTTGAGCTTTAAGTCAACTTTTTCACTCTCATCTTTCACTTTCATCAAGAGGCTCTTTAGCTCCTCCTCACTTTCTGCCATAAGGGTGGTATCATCTGCATAGCTGAGGTTATTGATATTTCTCCCGGCAATCTTGATTTCAGCTTGTGCTTCATCCAGCCCAGTGTTTCTCATGATGTACTCTGCATATAAGTTAAATAAGCAGGGTGACAATATACAGCCTTGACGCACTCCTTTTCCTATTTGGAATCAGTCTGTTGTTCCATGTCCAGTTCTAACTGTTGCCTCCTGACCTGCATAGAGGTTTCTCAAGAGGCAGGTCGGGTGATCTGTTATTCCCATCTCTTTCAGAATTTTCCAGTTTATTGTGATCCACACAGTCAAAGGCTTTAGCATAGTCAATAAAGCAGAAATGTATGTTTTTCTGGAACTCTCTTGCTTTTTCAATGATCCCGTGGATGTTGGCAATTTGATCTCTGGTTCCTCTGCCTTTTCTAAAACCAGCTTGAACATCTGGAAGTTTATGGTTCATGTATTATTGAAGCCTGGCTTGGAGAATTTTGAGCATTACTTTACTAGTGTGTGAGATGAGTGCAATTATGTGATAGTTTGAGTATTCTTTGGCATTGCCTTTCTTTGGGATTGGAATGAAAACTGACCTTTTCCAGTCCCATGGCCACTGCTGAAATTTCCAAATTTGCTAGCATATTGAGTGCAGCACTTTTCATTTTTAGTAGAAGAAACTGCCTTCTACTCCAAAGAGAATATAAAATCTGACAGATGAAAAATACTTTGATATTATGCATTTAAACTTAAGTTATATGCTGAACTTATTTGCAAAGCAGAAACAGAGACACAGATGTACAAATAAACTTATGAATATCATGGGCGGAAGGGGAGATGGGATGGATTGGAAGATTGGGATTGACAAATATATAATATGTATAAAATAGATAACTAATGAGAACCAAAGACAGGGAAGCCTGGCATGCACAGTCCATGGGGTCACAAAGAGTCAGACAGGACTGAACGATTGAACAACAACAAGAACCTACTGTATAGCACAGAGAACTCTCCTCAGTGCTCTGTGGTGACCTAAATGGAAAGACAAGCTAAAAAAGAGGGGATACATGTGTATGTATGACTGATTCACTCCTATGTAGAGCAGAAGCTATCAGAATATTATAAAGCAATCATATGCTAATAAATATTAATTTAAAAACTAAAACATGGTGCAGAATGGGGGAAAAAAACCTAAGTTATCTTTATGTGTATTTATCATTATCCTTTTTCCTTTAGTCATTGTGAAAGGTAAATCCCCCTAGATCTTCTCCCTTCCTGCTTTCTCATATATCTGAGTTAATCAAAGACCCCTTTGCCTATATTTTCAGTGTTTTCCCTCTTTACAGGCCCTCTCCCTTCTTAAGTATAAGATAAAGGGTGAAGAAAATAATATTCTCTACCTGTCTCTGCTATTCACTATCTTGTCATCGTCCTTCCTAAGTAAATAATTGCTGACATTTACTATCTCCACTCCCTCATCTCCCACCTAATCATTTATCTGGCTTTTGCGTGGTTGTGCTGGCCATGATCACTAATAAGTGATTCATTACTAAATCCAGTGCACATTTTTCATATATTTCCAACTTAACCTTTCTGTCTTATTGATAATCACTCCCTCTTTCTTGATACTCTCCCTACACTTAGGTTCTATGACTCTGCTCACTTACGTCTTTCCACCTGAAGAGTCTATCTACTTAGTTATTTAAGACAGTTGTTGCTGTTGTGTTCCCTACTGTTCACATTCTGACTACTGTCTCTGAGTGCCTTCATCCATTCCATTTGCTTTACCATCTATTTGCTGGTATACATTTGTAGTTTGGGTCTTTTTCTGGAATCCTATGGTTCTCTATACAACTATACATGGGGAATATTTTTCTTTATTTTCTGCAGGTAACTCAAACTCAACACACATTTAACAGATTTTCTATTTTAGCCTGTTTTCGATGATCCATTTTATGTTTCTAATAGTAAGTGGCTCTAAAATCCAATAAGAACCAAAGTACCAGAAAAGTAAAAGTGTTATTCACTCAGCTATGCATGACTGTTTGCAACCCTATGGACTGTGTAGTCCTCCAGGCTTCTCTGTCCCTAGAATTCTCCAGGCAAGAATAATAAAATATTCCCTTCTCCAGGGGATCTTCTAGATCCAGGGATCAAACCCGGGTCTTCTGCATTGCAGGCAGATTCTTTACCATCTGAGCCACTAGGGAAGCCCAAAGGATCAGAAATACCACATAAGCTTGTCTTGCTCTTGAATTGTAATCTCTGACATTCAGCCAATCTTTAAATTCTGTTACAAAAGTATATTTCCTTTCTAATATACTTCTAATCTTTTACATCTTTGCAATATGATTGTAATTAGTGTGTTCATTTCCTTTTTCTTTTTATTACTGAAAAAATTCCCTAAATAGGTCTCAAATCCATCCTTCACATTGCTGCCAAAGTGGTCATCCTAAAAAGAAATTTTGGAAAAACTCTAAACATCACAGAAGCACAAAAGGATCCTTCATAATTTGGATACTGTTTACTCCTGCAGTCTTATTCATATTGCTCTCATAATATTTTTGTCAGGCATTCTTTCTATATAATTCACTAGAAATTTTTATAAGCTAATAGAAACTTAGAGGATACCATGGTAGGAAACATTCCTGAAACTTATTTGATAATGGGACACTTTTTTTTTTTTCCATAGAAACATAGGTAAAAACATCTCAGAANTCTATATATTTTGTCTGGACTTTATCATCAGGGTAAAGATTGTTAAAAGATAAAAACCAATAAGGAAAAACACATTTCAGAAGAAACTTTTAAATCATTGCTTCCATATTGTGTTATAGGTAATCCGTCACAAACATAATAACTTTGGGGTAATTTGAAAATCACTTTAATTCTAATCAAATAAACAAAATAAAACTGTGTTTGTCTCATTTTAGCAAAAAATATATTGTAGGAAACCTCTTCTTTATTGTTCAAATNGGAAACCTCTTCTTTATTGTTGAAAGACTGAAGTTTTGACTTAATTATTAAGGTCAATACAAGATATGATATATTTATTTTATCATTCAAATATAACTGTACTTCTGTAAAGATTTTAGGTGTATAATGCATAGTATACTTTAGATATTTGAGCACTACATGAAGAATGAGACCATTCTCAGTGGTAAAAGTAGCTCATCAAGTCCTGTCTGGCACATAAAGGCTAATTTTAGCCACAGTGTAATTTTTTTTAAACTTGGAGATTGAGATTTACATTTTCCAAACTGAAGGCAATCAATAACTGGTTGAAGAATTTTTGTGAGAGGATGACTTCTACTTTCATGATGTTTCATTTATGTTATACTTTTTCACTGAAATTTTATCTGAATGTTTTAAAATAATATGAAATATTCCTGAAACAGAAAATTCTACTTTAAAGGAGATAACATGTGCCACAGAAAGGACAGGCTTTCTTGACTAGTAGAATTCATTTGAAGATACTTAAGAATGTCTGTATATTACAAGGATAAGTGATGTAAGGTAGACAGAAAGGACGTGAAAGGGTAACTTATTAATGAAGCCAACTCAGTCCTGTCTCTGGTTGCCAGAGCTTCTGGATTGCTGAGATACTATACAATGATGTCATTTCAGCCTGTTAATTGTATCCTCAACACTGTTGCTAACCATCTTGCTGACAGTTTTTGTTGTCTCTCTGTTTAGGAAGTACCATTGCAATTTCCCTTTTTTTGGGGGGGGGGCGGATAACATCAAAGTGTAAAAAAAAGTAGGTGCTTGGACTCTTACCCAAGAATATTCCTTCATATACCTTTCTTTGGAAGCTATCTTTTTTCATTTCAACATTCTGCTCTATTTTTCTAATGCAATGAAAGAAAATAATAGTGTATGAAAGAAAGTAAAGAACAAAAATAAAGTGAAACTCCACCTTTGCTTAGATTATCCTGCCTCTTTTATGTAAAGACTTGAAATACATCTTTCCTTCCCTGCAAAGTCATTTTGCCCAAGCATACTGTATTGCCCAGTTCTGTGTTAGAAAACTATTGCTACCCTATTGTGTAGTCAAGAGAGGGCTGGACTGATTCAAAACTGATGAGGTCTGTGCCTTTTAGTAGTGTATCACTGAAAGAGACAATAAGACTGTAGATAAGTATGTAGAATTTCCATTAACAGAATAAACTGAGAGAATAGTTCAGTTGTTCAACAGATGAGCAGTCATGAGCACACATTTCCCTTCTTTTTTGTTGTCTCTGGGATGCTCTGTAGATCTTCTTAGATTACAGCTTTAAGTAGCCCATTACATAGGCTTCCCAGGTGGCACTAGTGGTAAAGAATCCACCTGTCAATGGAGGAGATGTGGGTTCAATCCTTGGGTGGGGAATATCCCTTGGAGGGGGAAATGGCACCTCACTCTGATGTTCTTGCCTGGGAAATCCCATGGACAGAGGAGTCTGGCAGGCTACAGTCCAGGGAGCCACAAAGAGGTGGACATGACTGAGCACATAGCTCATTATATACAACTTTTAAAATAAACTTTTAAATTCAGGGTGGTTTTACATTTATATAAATGTCACAAAAAGTATAAGAGATATTCTGAACCAATATACTCCAAATCCAGTTTCCCTTATCATTAATGTCTTACATTACTATGGTTCAGTAGTCAATCAGTATTGAACCCATACTGATACACTATCATTCATTAAATTTTATATTTTATTCAAATTTCCTTTGTTTTTACCTAAAGTTCTTTTTCTGTTTCAAGATCTCATCTAGGATACCACATTACATTTAATCATCCTGTTTCTTTAGGCAATTCTTTACTATGACAACTTCAAACTTTCCGTATTTTAATTATCTTGACAGTATTGAAGAGCACTGGTCAGATATTCTGTGGAACATCCCTTAATTTGGATTATTTGATATTACTCTCCTGGTTAGACTGAGGTTACAAGGTTTTGGGGAGGATGGCCAAAGAGGCAAAGTATCATTCTTATCACATCATTCTGATGAAATAGGGTATCAACCTTACTTATCACTACTGCTGTTAACTTCTATTAGCTGGAGGCTCACATGGTAAAGAATCTGCCTGCAATGCAGGAGACTTGGTTTTGATCCCTGGGTTGGGAAGATCCCCCTGAGAAGAGAATGACAACCCACTCCAGTACTCTTGCCTGGAGAATCTCATGGACAGAGGAACCTGTAGGGGACTCCTGTCTATAGGGTCACAGAGAATAGGACATGACTGAGCTGGAGGCAGGCTTGTCAGGTTTCAACACAGTTAAGTTCCTTTTCCCCATCACCACGCTATAATGTTTGGAAGGAAGTCATTACAGCAGCTCACACTTAAGGAGTTGGGAGTTACACAGTCTCTCCTTGAGAATGAAGCATCTATAATAACTTATTTGGAACCCTTCTGAGCAGGAGATGTCTTTTTTCCCTTGTTTACTTATTCAATCATTTATTAATATAAGTATACACTCAAAGATACTCATTTTATACGCTGGGTTATACTGCAAGAGTCCTTTGGACTGCAAAGAGATCAAACCAGTCAATCCTAAAGGAAATCAATCCTGAATATTCATTGGAAAGACTGATGCTGAAGCTGAAGCTCCAATACTTTGGCCACTTGCTGTGCAAAGCCAACTCATTGGAAAAGACTCTGATGCTTGGAAAGATTGAGGGCAGGAGGAGAAGAGGGTGGCAGAGGATGAGATGGTTATATAGCATCACTGACTCAATGGACATGAGTTTGAGCAACTTTTGGGAGATAGTAGAGGACAGAGAAGCCTGGCATGGTGCAATCCACGGGGTCGCAAAAAGTCAGACACGACTTAGTGACTGAACAACAACGACAACAACACACTGTGATTCTACAGTATTTCTTTTGTTAATAAAACTGCTCCGTTATATGCTACTCAAAATTGGCCATGGGGATATCTTTCGGTTGGCTCCTTTGTACCTTTGATATGTCCCCATTAATTTTTTTAACAGTAACTTTTAAAATTTTTAACAGTAACTTTTTAAATTTTTAACAGTAACTTTTTAAATTTTTAAATTGGAGAATGTATTAGAATCTCTTTACATTTTGAATGAACAAGCACTGATTAGATATTGGAGTATGAAAAGTAATCTGGGATTGGTTTTTATCAAGGAATACAATCGACAAAGAAACATGTCCCTTGACAAATGGTCTGTTAGTCAAGGAAATGGCCTATTATGGGATACATTAAAATTACAGTACTTACTCAAATGAAAACATATATGAATGGAAGAATTGAGGACAGAAGTAAAAAGCAAATGAGAATACTGGCATTTTGAGAAAATAAGTCATGTCTCATGGTTTCTATCACTACAGTGCCTCAGACTGTGCCTTAAATTAATAAGTTCTTGATAAATATTTGCTGATCAATCTAAGATAGCAAGAATCTAAATATGTGCTTGATGCATACAGAAAAAAAGAAAAGGTAAATGTCAAAGATTTATAAATGCTGTCTTAAGGTTCCACTTTCCTGTACTTTATTCTATTTTTCTGGTATGTAGTATGTATTCTGTAAAGATAAAATCTGGTTCATAGGTTATATTTAAACTTTATACTTATAAGTCATATGAAAAGTCACACTAAAATTTTTACATTGATTGGTCACAAATTGATTATTTGTGAAATGTGAGAATAGCTTTTGGTTTGAGAGTACCATCATAATTATTTCTTTTTTCCTATCATTCTAAAACCTCCAAATGTTCCCAAACTCCTACACAACTCTGCCACAGTTAAGTGATTTTCTACACTTCTTGGAATAAAATTTGCTCTCCTCTGAATTTAAAAACCATTGGGATAGCATCCAAGGGTTGTGAAGAAAATATTTCTAAGCATGACATCAATCTTTCAGCATCTGTAGACCACTTAATGGATACTTAGCAGGCAAAAAGACTGTCAATTTTAGATACATGAAGATGCTTATCACAATTAAAAGACAAAGGTAAAATATAATAGAACATAATACAATTATAAATGCCATAAGGGTGATGCCATTCATTTCTATCTCGAGGATAAATACGTTCTAGGGCATTTCATTTCTTAGTATTAGATCTAAACTTTCAATTATATCTATTAAGATTTACAGCAAGCATTCAGAGGCCCTGTTAGATAGTTTTGAATACTGAGATCCAACCTCCTGTGTTTCATCCAATATTAAGTTAACATAACATGCTCAAAACTAAAAGGTTAAATGATTCAACTCATTCAACTGTTAGGAGGTCAAGGTTAAGTAAATGAACTTTCTAAATTATTCTTTGATGGTACTTGAGTCTGAAATAATTTCTTTATGATTTAATGCAGCATATGGATGTCATTGTTAAATATGCCCAATAAAATACCATCAATATAATTCTCAGGTGATAAAGATATAAAGAGGATAGGAGACAAAGGAAAGCATCAAGTTTTAGGGAAAAGTTGATCTACAAGTGATCAGGTCTTTTGCATGATTTTCTTTTGGTCTTATTAAGGGATCCTGTTACCTTCATCTTAGAAAAGTCATTTTTCTAGCAATGAGTAATTGGTTCTGGCTATGCTAGATACTGAATATATCATTAAGATGTGCTGCTTGAGCAAGTCGCAAGAAATCACAGAGATGGTAATACTAGCCATGGGAAGAAATGTTTGTTCCATCTCTCTCATTTCAAAAGAACTTCTCCCTTCAATATACAGTATACTGCAGAAGAGGAAAACTAGGATTTTAAATTTACTGTGCATATCTTTAGACAATACATATAATGTCCTTAATCTTATTATACTTCTAATGCTCATTATTACCATCATTATTGACATTGAACTAGTCAGGATTAATTAGGTTGGTTGGTCAACTGGTCTCTGGCCCAAAGCAGTTTAAGTATTGGCATTAATGTGCAACCTCTGGCATTTGCTTATTAGCACCCTTCCCTGGGGCACAATAACTGGTACTTATTCATCTTATTTATTTCTAATCCCAGTAAAATTTTTTTCTGAGGCTCCAATATTTCTCCAAAGAATAATAAGTAGGAACTAAAGACATATCTCTTCTCTACTAGTGCATACTTTTGGTGAACAAAATGTCCCTCATGTATATCAACCATATATCTACTAACAATCTATTATACCACCCACATCTGAGCTTTCATGTAACTGCAGAGAAAACTATCAGCTAGAAAACTCAGACAATGAGAGTTTCTCTTCAACACTGTCTGCAATTTATGATATGTGATATTCAACAAAGTCATTTGATAAAGAAATTTTATCAATAATTTGTCCTGCTTTCTTTCCAAGAAACATGTAAGTTCTTAATTTTGTAACTAGTTTTATAAATGCCTCAGCAATTGTGTGATTTGTCTTTTTTTGCAAATGCCATGAAATGTAAATCTGTCATGTGGCTATTGATGAGGTTTCATAATAGACCATGCACTAGAGACTAGAGACAAAATGAATTGCAATTGTCCAATGCAACAGAATTTAGATTATTCATTGAAAATTAATTAAAATTTCTGGAAACATTAATAAACAATATAAAAAATTAAGATGTACATATAAGAGCAGGGTAGTATATGTAATGGTTATATACTTTTTTTTTAAATCAGCCTCTGCTTGTTCTAATTCTAGTTTTGTGTAGACTTTTATAAAATTATTCAACTGAATTAATCTTCAGTTACTTTACTTGATATGTCTGTTCAGTCGTGTCTGACTCTTTGTGACCCTATGAACCCTAGCCGGCCAGCCCATGGAATTCTCCAGGCAAGGATACTGGAGTCAGTTGGCATGCCTTCCTCTGGGGGATCTTATTGACCCAGGGGATTGAACATTGAGTCTCTTATGTCTCCTACATTGGCAGGTGGGTTCTTTACAACTACAGTCACCTGGGTAGCCCACTCTATTTGATAAAACAGAGTTAATGCTGGTACGTGTCTCACAGGATTTTTGTAATTAAAATGAAATGCTCTTAACACTGTGATTATCACATAGTTGCCATTCAACAATTGGTGCCCACAGCTGGGAACTAGAGGAAAAATATTTGAAGGATACAGAGCTTTGTAAAAGGATAGAAATGTTAACAATGTTCTTGAATGAGTAATTGATTAAAATTATGTCCAGCAAAGAACAGAATACTATATAATGCTAATACATCATAATACAAGACTATTGGATATAGAAAACACCCAAGCTATAGTAAAAAGACAAAAGAAATGTATAAAACTCTATGTTATAATCCTATCAAAAGAATCTATTAGCTCTATCTATAGACCAAAACACCTTTAAAATCTAGACCAAGATATTAACATTGTTCTCTTTATTTTTCGACTAACTGCATTTTTAGAATGAACATATGTTAATTCTATAATCAGAAAAATACTCTATTTTAAACATATTTTTCTTTCTATCATTTAGATCCCTTTATTTTTCTCTTATAACTCTCTCCAAAACTTATGTGTCTGATATTTTTAAATTTGACAATCTCATATTTTGTGGTCCTTCTCTACTTAGAAGTTGTGAAAAAGAAAGTACTTAAACATATTAGCCTGAAATCATATAAAAGTTACTCCTATTTAGTTCAACTATCAAGTTTTTGCAGTAAAAATTTAAGTGAAACTATTACTATCCACACTGGACCAAAACTTACAAAAAATATCTTCAAAGGTCAGGATGAAAATTTATTTTTCCTTTGTTGTTATATATCCCTTGTTCCCTTGTTGCTCAGTTGTGTCTGACTCTTTGCAATCCCATTGACTACAGCATGCAAGACTCCCCTGTCCTTCACTATCTCCTGGAGTTTGCTCAGATTAATGTCCACTGAGTCGGTGAGATTACTAATTTTGCAAATAATATTAACAGCGTATATAAACTATACAAGCATACAAAATCAGGTAAAACAAAACAGAATCTTAGGTCAGTCTATAAATTAATACTTTGTATTCCCTCCTGTAGAGATGTAGAACAGTTAAAAGTTGTTGAAAAGTTATTACCCGTGAGGCACTATGTATGAATTATACAACTTAATTCTGTTAACTGCCTGAAGATACAGGGGTAGATTAATCATCATTTCATAGATAGGACGTATAGCCTCATGTGGTTAAATAACTATCCAGGTTTCCTCAGTCAGCAAGTTGCAAAGTTGAGGTCTGAGCCCTACCAATCTGCTTTAATCATTTCCTAAGTGAATTTTAAGGAATGTTTGTATTATTTAAAAAAAAATCAACCAACTACTCAAGTGTTTGCAGTGATTTCAATTTTTTCCTTTTCTAGGTTTCACTTTATCCAGTACTCTTCTTATAGCCATTTTCATAGTTGTTTAAGTAAAGTGTCACAGAGTAAAGCTCTTATTTAAAGCAAAAGATTGGCTTCTCTATATGGGAAAAACTTCCTAAGAGTTCTTCTTCTGCAGTGCTAGTTTTAGGGGAGGTCAATGGAATTTAAAGTTTATGACTATGACCCATAATAAGATGTACATTTTATATCAGTACTCAGTATATGCATATATACACACTCCAACACAAACACATGCTATCCATCAGTTCAGTTCAGTTCAGTTGCTCAGTTGTGTCCGACTCTTTGTGATCCCATGGACTGCAGCATGCCAGGCTTTCCTGTCCATCACCATCCCCTAGAACTTGCTCAACTCATTTCTATCAAGTCAGTGATACCATCCACCCATCTCATCCTCTGTCGTCCCCTTCTCCTCCTGCCTTCAATATTTCTCAGCATCAGGGTCTTTTCAAATGAGTCAGTTATTTGCATTAGATGGCCAAAGTATTGAGGATTCAGCTTCAGCATCAGTCCTTCCAATGAATATTTAGGACTGATTTCCTTTAGGATTGACTGGTTGTATCTCCTTGCTGTCCAAGGGACTCTCAAGAGTCTTCTCCAACATCACAGTTCAAAAGCATGAATTCTTCGGCACTCAGCTTTCTTCATGGTTGAACTCTCATATCCATACATGACTATTGGAAAAACCATAACTTTGACCAGATAAATCTTTGTCAGTAAAGTGATGTCTCTGCTTTTTAATATGCTGTCTAGGTTTGTCATAGCTTTTCTTCCAAGGAGCAAGTATCTTAATTTCATAACTGTGCAAGAACATTAATAAAAAGAAAAATGCTCGGAACCAAACAGAATTACACGTTGTTTTTTGCATATGTGCTTTACATTATGGAATAAGAGTCTACAAACAGAGTTTTGTTCAGGGTGATGTTTCACAACATTTTTAAGAGAACTTTTAAGATCCAATACATGCGTCTTACATTTTAGCACAAATTCTATTAAAGTATCTCAAAACACATTATAAAGTATTTCCTTCCATCAAAAGTATGTCCAAATCACTCAAAACAGAAGATAACAAAACAAGTTTGACTAAGCATAAATGACCAGCAAAAGTCATGATAAGCCCTCCAACTGCCACGCCTCCCCATCCTCTAGTCCAGGAATAATTTTCAGCTTTTTTGAGAAGATATTGAAGATATTCTCCCATATTATGTGTCTTCTACATTTTAATTCATCTTCCTCTATTATGTGAACAATGGTTCTGCTATGGAATGTATACATACACACAACAAATACACTGTGACAAGCAGCTGAAATCAGAGAACACATTCTATTTGAGGCAAAGGAACTGACATTGTGCTCATTTTCAGAAACAGATTATAAATGCTTGTTAGGAAAAGAATAAGCAGATATGTAAGACCTTGAAACACTATTTTTTGCTTAATTCCCTTGAATGATGTTTAATATTTACAAAAAATGTAAAATGAAGAGGAAAAGAATTCCCATCCCAAGCAAATTATTAAAGCTTGTAGAAAAATATGTGACAAAAATATACATAAAAGACCTTCATCTTTCTTCAAATATCAAGTGATGCAAATGCTAGGGTGGAGAAACACAAGGAATTATAGGGAATTTGGGGATTTTGCAGGGAGGAAGGAAGGAAACACAATTGATAGATGGCATCATTTGCTTTGCTCCATTTCATGCTGAGAAACGGGCAAATCTCCAGCATTTCAGAGGCTTGTTCAGAAGAGAAATGGAGACTATGATAACCTCTTCATAAAACTATGGTGTAGTCAAAAATAACTTAGTGGCATGTTTTTAGGCAATTAACAAATTTTAGATCACCAACCCTTTCCTAATTTCTCTCCATACAAGAAGGAAATGGTAACTTCCTTGGGAACTGGAGAGAAAATCATCCCTATGTTATAGGGTAGAGGAAAAAGATGATTTCTTTTGGTTTCTGTGGTATCTGAAAAGTAATAGGAAATTTTTTCTCAATATTGATTTCTTTGGGGGGATTTGTGGGATTGACTCCCAGAAGACTCAGGGAATGAATTTGTGACAACTAGGATTCCCTGAAGCATCCTGGGGTTAGAAAACAGCCACATACTTCTGTTGAAGGTCAAGAGGCAGTAGCATGCAAAGCTGTGCTGATTGAGTTTTTCCCGCAGAGATGGGAATCTGGAGCAAAGGCCTGATTTCTTATTTTGGTTAAAGAATTATAATTAAGCTCAACAATAACCTAAAACAAAGGCGTGTGTGTGCATTTGGGGGAGTGTAACATCACCATCAAATTCAGACATCATCACCAAATTCAGACTTAAATTGAAGAAAGTACAGAAAACCGCTAGACCATTCAGGTATGACCTAAATCAAATCCCTTATGATTACACAGTGGACGTGACAAATAGATTCAAGAGGTTAGATCTGATAGACAGAGTGCTTGAAGAACTATGGACGGAGGTTGTATAGAAGGTGGTAATCAAAACCATCCTCAAGGAAAACAAACGCAAAAAGGCAAAGTGGTTGTCTGAGGAGGCCTCACAAATAGCTGAGAAAAGAAGAGGAGCCAAAGGCAAAGGAGAAAAGGAAAGATACATCCATCTGAATGTAGAGTTCCAAAGAATAGCAAAGAGAGATAAGAAAGCCTTCCTCCTTGATCAGTGAAAAGAAATAGAGGAAACAATAGAATGGGAAAGACTAGAGATCTCTTCAAGAAAATTAGATACCAAGGGAACATTTCATGCGAAGATGGGCACAAGAAGCATCTTCTGCTAACAGAAGCAGAAGATATTAAGAAGAGGTGGCAAGAATACGCAGAACTATACAAAAAAGATCTTAATGAGTCAAAACCACAATGGTATGGTCACTCACCTAGAGCAAAACATCCTGGAATGTAAAGTCAAGTGGGCCTTAGGAAGCATCACTACAAAAAAAGCTAGTGGAGGCAATAGTTGAGCTATTTCTAATCCTAAAAGATGATGCTGTGAAATGCTGCACTCAATATGCCAGCAAATTTGGAAAACTCAGCAGTGGCCATGGGATTGGAAAGGCCAGTTTTCATGCCAATTCCAAAGAAAGGCAATGCCAAAGAATGTTCAAACTACCACACAGTTGCACTTATCTCACATGCTAGCAAAGTAATGATCAAAATTCTCCAAGCTAGGCTTCAACATTATGTGAACCAAGAAATTCCAGAAGTCCAAACTGGATTTAGAAATGGCAGAGGAACCAGAAATCAAATTGTCAACATCCGTTGGATCATAGAAAAAGTGAGAGAATTCCAGAAAAATATCTATTTCTTCTTTATCGACTACTCCAAAGCCTTTGACTGTGTGGATCATAACAAACTGTGGAAAATTCTTGAAGAAATGGGAATACCAGACCACCTAAACTGCCTCCTGAGAAAGCTGTATGCAGGTCAAGAAGCAACAGTTAAAACTGGACATGGAACAACAGACTGGTTCCAAATTGGGAAAGGAGTACTTCAAGGCCACTTCAAATATAAATAGAGAAGAAGAAGGAAAGGAAAAAAAAGTTGAAAATGAGGAAAATGAAGCCACCCTTTTTCTGTTATTGTTCATTTATCTTTTTTAGATTCCACATGTATGTGATAATATAGAGTATGTGTCTTTCTCTGCCTGACTGATTTCAGTAAACATCATACCCTATAGGTTCATCCATGTTGTTGAAAATGGCACAATTTAATCCTTTTTTTATCCCTGAAACCATTTATTGGTTTAAGGATACTTAGATTGCTTCCATATTTTGGCTATTGTAAATAGTGTTACTGTGAACAATGGGTGCATGAATCTTTATTCTTTAAGCCACAGTGTTATCTGCACAATTCTGGATAGCTGAATTTTGGGAAATAGTCATTCATGGTACGTTATCTTCATTTTTTGGTCATTTGGCTTCATACAGATTGCTGGTTGGCAACTGAAGCAATATAAAATTTAAACTGGAAAAGGAGCAAAATATAGAACTTGTAGTGACATTTTTGAATAGAAGGAAACTAGGAACTCATGGAAAGAAATGTTAGCAACTCATATTTATTGAAGATTTCACGTAAGGTCTTCCCTGGTGGCTCAGATGATAAAAAATCTGCCTGCAATGCAGGAGAAAAGTGAAAGTCAAGTAGCTCAGTTGTCTCCAACTGTTTGCAGCCGCATGGACTGTAGCCTACCAGGCTTCTCTGTCCATGGGATTTTCCAGGCAAGAGTACTGGAGTGGGTTGCCATTTCCTTCTCCAGGGGATCTTCCCAACCCAGGGAGGGAACTCATGTCTCCCACATTGTAGGCAGATGCTTTACCCTCTGAACCACCAAGGAAACCCCGCAATGTGGGAAACTGTGATCAGTTCTTGGGTTGGGAAGATCCCCTGCAGAATACCCACTCCAGTATTCTGACCTGGAGAATTCCATGGGGTCGCAAAGAGTTGGACATGACTGAGTGACTTTCACTTTCACTTTTCATGTAAGTTGGACACTGGGCTCTGTATTAATGTCCGTCATTTCATATAATTCTCAAATCAACACAATGAAGTTGGTACTCTTATTGACTCAGTTTTACAAGCAAGGACAACCACTCTGATGCACTGATTCCCTGAATAGAGTCAGGGTAAAAAAAGATTAAATTTTGAGGAATTTCTAAGTCAGTAAGTCTAGAAGTAGCTGGAGAGTAACACACGTAAAGTTTGTATTATCAAGGGAGAAAAAAGACAAGGTTCCAAGGGCTCCTCTGACACTGCACAAGAGACAGCTTTAGAATGAGTCGGAAAGATAAGACCTGTTTTATCCTTATACTAAGTTTGAAAACTTGCTCCTGGTGGCTCAGCGGTAAAGAATCTGCCTGCAATTCAGGAGACACCAGAGATGTAGATTCGATCCCTGGGTCAGGAAGATCCCCCAGAGGAGGAAATGGCAACCCAATCCAGTATTCTTGCCTGAAGAATCCCACGGACAGAGGAGCCTGGTGGGTTACAGTTCACAGGGTCGCACAGAGTCAGACACGACTGAACAACTAAACAACAACAACAGCAATTCGAACTGTGTCGAAGAAAAAACGAGTGCATTGCCTGAATGGTTTCTGTATCCTTTAAGGAGGAGTATGTAAAGGCAGGTTGAATAATAATAATTTTAGCAACAATAGAAGTGTTTGAAAGTTTCATTCATGCTCATTACTTGCAGTGAATCTACCAGGACACCTCCATTTCTGACTGTTGAGAGGCATTTTCAGAAAAGAATAGAAGTCTATTGTTTTTCAGGAAATTCATTTCATAAAATTAAGCCCTTGTCTAACATAATTTTTGCAAATATATCTCCCAAGTTTTCAAATAAAAATATTTTTTATAGTATCTGTTTTGTTACCCTAAATTTTTGATACTTATGTAGATGAGTCAGTTACTTTTAAAATATATTAAATTAAATTTGTCGCAAGTA
>SJYQ01011869.1:298010-319715 GCA_006410935.1 Redunca redunca
GTTATTTAATATTATTTTAGATGGTTGTTCTTTACCCTTTTAGTCATCAATTTATATTTTGCATTGTCTGCCTGATCATGCTCTAATAAGCCTTATAAGAAAATTAAAGAATGCAGAAATGGCATTGTCTCTGCTCCATGGAATTTATTTAAATCAAATAAGTATGTTTATAATAGCAAATGACAAGAGTTCAAAGTGTAGTTTGAAATTATGAACACGTTTATAGAGACCATATTCAGTCTCCTAGTTGGAAGCAGGGGCAGAGAATATTTTGCTTTCAAATGCCTCAAAGTCTGATAAGTCACTGCATATAATTGATAATTTTCAATGTCTCCTATCCCCAGCAGAGCATAAGGGGTGGCATAAATATGTTTCTGTTTCACTGAGTAACCATTTTCCAAGTTTCAGAACCTTAGCAGCCTTTGCTCTGAAAGTCTCTACCCCAACAATATACTTCTCCTTTCTTTGTTTAAGGTATTGAAGATGATTTTCATTTTTTTAAGCAGCTGAATACCCTGGAAGTTAACAACTTGTGTAACAATTTTGGAAAGAATATGTGTAGTCATATTCTTTGCCTTGATGGTTTAATTTCTAGGAATTTCTAAAATAGACACTCTGCATAATCTTATACAGTTTTGCATTTAATCCTTTTAACAATTCTACAATATAAACCCTATTTTTATTTCCACTTTTTCACTTGATGAAAGGAAGGCTAGGAAGATTTAGAACCATTTCCTTAGCCACATATCTAGTATACTCTGAATATTTAGAGACTTGCTCTCAAGCCAGAATTCTACTTCCTCTGTTAGAGAAAAATATTCAAAATGAAGACAAAAATGTTTGATAAATATAGGTATTTGAAGTAACACCACCAACACCCAAATATATGAAAAAAGAGCTAAGTAAATACTCATTATTAGGACATATAAAATAATGAATATGTTAAAATGTTTATGATCTGGTATTGAAACAAAATCAAAGCACAATGATAATTATACTACATCAAGTTGTGATACATATGGATTAGAAATGAAACAGACAAAAGGCTATGTGAATTTCTGGGTTGGTTGGATTCTGAGTATAATACATCTTCTTGAGCTTTTAAATATTGCTTTAATGTTTGTATAATAACAAAATTAAGGGCTTCCCTGGTGGCTCAGTGGTAAAGAATTTGCTGTCCAATGCAGGAGACACAGGTTTGATCCCTGGGTCAGGACTCTGGAGAAGAAAATGGCAACCCACTCCAGTATTCATGCCTGGGAAATCCCATGGACAGAGGAGCCTGGTGGGCTACAGTTCATGGGGTCAGAAAGGGTCAGACAGGACTTGGTGACTAAACAACAACAAAAGTAACATAGATATAAATAGTAATCTCTGCATTTGAGGTTTCTAATCAATTATTCCATGCTCTATAAAAAATTTCAATGTACCAAAGATTTTTGAGATTCTAGGGATTATATAAACTTCTGATTATTTGGTGTTCTGAATTTCTACACTGGAGCTTTTCCAATTCTACCATAAATGTTCCTTTCTCTCTGACTGCTTCGACTTGGATATGGGACTCATCTCTTAATTTCTCCCTAAACTTTCAAACAAGATATAGTTGACAGGTAGTTCTGAAATTTTAGATGGAGTGGTATTTTATCATAGTAGTATAAACATGTTAATGTTGAATTAATACTACTTTCCTAAAATTCTAGCTGTCTAGCATATTGCTTATTTTCTGTTCCTTGAAGACTTACTTATAAGTGCTCTTCATTTTATCATGTAAGACGATTTTCCATCTTCAACCTCAACTCTGAGCACAATGAATATGTGATATTGTGCACCCATAAAACCAAAGGGACATATTCCAGATTTTATGCCTTAGCAGCATAGAGATTCACTGTGAGATAGATTATGACATTCCAAATATAAGAAAGGAGAAATCATTATATTTGTTTTGGGGGGCTTGCGGCTAAGTCGCTTCAGTCATGTCTGACTCTGTGTGACCCCATAGACGGCAGCCCACCAGGCTCCCCCGTCCCTGGGATTCTCCTGGCAAGAACACTGGAGTGGGTTGCCATTGCCTTCTCCAATGCAGGAAAGTGAAAAATGAAAGTGAAGTCGCTCAATCGTGTCTGACTCTTAGGGACCCCATGGACTGCAGCCTACCAGGCTCCTCCGCCCATGGGACTTTCCAGGCAAGAGTACTGAAGTGGGTTGCCATTGCCTTCTCCTTTAGGGGCTTAAGTGACATTAATTTAAAGCCTCAAATTTTAAATTAATATCCTACTGTGCTTTGATTACAAATATGCTCAATGGCATTTTATTTAGAAATTCAAAGCTTTAAATATTTTTAAGTATCTGTTATTCAACAGAAAGTATAATAGGAATGTTTAGTACAAAAGAGACAGATCTTACAAAAAGGAATCCTTCTGAATAACCTCTTCAACAACAACAACAACAAAAATGAAATAAGGCTTTTACTATGGTTGAAAGGAATTCGATTAGAAGAATGAAAATAGTGATAGCTGTTAGCATTCAAATATGGCAGAGAGATAGATTTGGGAATCTTCTTTCAATGCATTTTTATGCATTGTAACAGATATCAAATGAGAGTTAAGCATAGGATGAACTAGACTGAGTTTTGCATTTGTCTTTTCTACCTACCATACTATATTTGAGGGTATAAAACATGTTTTCTATTGGTGTATCTTCCTTTATTACTTATCATCCTCTCATATTCAAGAAGCTTTTCAAATAGTCTAATAAAGTATTTTCAAATCACCTAATAAAATAAGTTCCCTTAGAAGTCTGCATTGTGATCACAAAGCAATAGGGAGAAAGTCTGATTTATTGATAAGTGAGAGTATGCTATAAATTTTCTTCATTTTAAAACTGCCTATAGATGATGAGATCATCCTACTTAGAGAAATTGCAACAGACAGGGATAATGATGCAAGTACTAAAGAAAAGGATCACAATGTCTAAGGGTATATGCTTTGCTTCATAAAGTAAATGTATTTCTTCTTAAATACTATGTGGAAATCTAATGAAACTGTACCAGAGAAGATTGTTATCTAAGAAAAGACATGATAAATGTTTTTGTGAGATAATCATTTTACAATTAAAAAAATCATTACTCAGTTCATGCATTTTGTGAAGCTCTTTGATTCTCATCTTAGATTTCCTTGATGTGAAAGCACACTCTATCTAATATAACATAAGTAATGTAGCAAGAATTATTTCCAATCTAGTAGCTTAGGTCAGATTTTGAAGTTCAACAGAAAGATATTTCATGTGAGATTTTTGGCTTTGCATGTGTGCTAAGTCACTTCAGTTGTGTCCAACTGCTTGCAACCCTATGGACTGTAGCCTGTCAGGCTCCTCTGTCCATGTGGTTTTCCAGGCAAGAATGTTGGAGTGGGCTGCCATGCCCTTCTCCAGGGAATCTTCTCATCCCAGGGATCGAATCCACATTTCTGACATCTCCTGCATTGGCAGGTGGGTTCTTTACCACTAGTACCTCTGGTTAATGTTTTCTTAATGAAATAAAATTCATTATAATGTCACTTATAGAAAAGAGCTCAGTCATCTCCGGAATTTAAAAAGCAAGAACATACTCTGACCAATAAGAATATTTCCATACAGTGTGGACTTTACAAAGTGGTACAAAAGCCAAAGGATTAATTTAAGGAAGGGGTGATTGTAGATGTTCAGTCCTTACAAGCTGTCCACCTCCAGGCAAATCACTTATCCTCTCGGAGAGTCCTTTCCCTTATTTAGAAGGAGTGCAGAGTTTCCTACTTTACAAGCTTACTGCAAAGCTGATGCGTATACAGAAAACTTTATAAAACTCTTAAAAAAGTGTAAGAAAATTTGGGCCTCATAACATTATTATTGTATCACATAAGTCCTTAATTATCCTAATTTTAAAATGGCATTAGAGTTATTTTGGCCACTTACTGGTTTATTTGGTATCTGAACACCCAGCCATTTATGTAATTAAAACTAATGTCTATATGACTAGCAAGATAGTATTGCCAAGAATATAGAACCAAATGGCCATAAAAGAATTAAAGCTTTGAATGATTTTAAAATTAAATTAAAATTTTGAAATATATCTTTGAATGGTTCAAATGGTGTGAATTGTTAAAAATGCAAATGTATGTAAAGAGTTCTTAAAATTCTTAAATTTTAAATCATGATTGAACATTTTATGGCTAATAGAGAACAGAGGTTCTTAATAACTTGGAGTAAATGGAGAAAAATGGCAAAATATAATTACACTGAGGTAGAAAGTATGAGATTACACATAAGAAGACACTTCCTAAAGTAGGAAGTAATCAATCCTCCTGTATCTCTATCTGGCAAACACTCATCTGTTTCGTGTCTTTATCTTTTCTGGAATTTCATACATATGGAATCATAAAACATTCAGTCATTTGTGTCACCCTTCTCTCACTTACAAAATACATTAAAGATTCATCCATGATAGTGCATAAATCAATCATTCTTTCCTTTTCATTACTTTACCAACAAAGGTTCGTATAGTCAAAGCTATGTTTTTTTTCAGTAGTCATGTACGGATGTGAGAGCTGGATCATAAGGAAGGCTGTGTGCCAAAGACTGATACCTTTGAATTATGGTGCTAGAGAAGACTCTTGAAACTCCCTTGGACTGCAAGGAGATCAAACCAGTCAATTCTAAAGGAAATCAATCCTGAATATTCATTGGAAGGACTGATCCTGAATATTCATTGGAAAGACTGATGCTGAAACTAAAGCTCCAATACTTTGGCCACCTTATGCGAAGATCCGACTCATTGGAAAAGAGCCTGATGCTGGGAAAGACTGAAGGCAAAAGAAGAGGTAGGCAGAGGATAACATGGTTGGATAGCACTACCAAATCAATGGACATGAATTTGAGCAAACTCGAGGAGAGAGTGAAGGACAGGGAAGCCTGGCGTGCTACAGTCCATGGAGTTGCAGAGTCAGACACAGCTTAGTGACTGAATAACAAGTATTCTATTTATAGGTGTACTACAGTTTGTTTATTCAATCACCAATTAAAAAATATTTTCATTATTTTAACATTTTGGCAATTACAGATAAACTTGCTATAAATATTTATATATAGGTTTTTGTGTGAAACTATGTTTTTTTTTTCTTTTAAATCACAATTTTATTTTCTAGAGAGTATGACAGTATTCTTAGAAGATTCCAGAGAATTTTTAAAAAATGTGGAGTTCAGTGAGGTTGGATAAAAATAAACATGCAGAAAATAAATTATTTTTTTAAATCTGTAATTCATTTAGAAAATATAACTTTAAAATATTCTCCATAGCCATAAAATCTTTAAATATCTTAGCAATAAACCTGACAAGTTTTAAATTCACTTGGGTAAATAACGCAGAGAATGCTGAATCATATGGTAAGTGCATGTTTAATTTTAAAACAAAATGACAAAGAGGTTTCCAAAGTGCAGGGCCATTTTGAATTTCCTTCAATGATAAATTAAAATCACTATGGTTCTGCATACTCATCAGCATTTCATGTTGTCAGATTTTTTTTTAATGTATCCTTTTAAAAGCTTTCATTTTTCACTCTCATGCATTGGAGAAGGAAATGGCAACCCACTCCAGTGTTCTTGCCTTGAATCCCAGGGACAGGGGAGCCTGGTGGGCTGCCGTCTATGGGGTCGCACAGTCAGACACGACTGAAGCGACTCAGCAGCAGCAGCAGCAGCAGTGCTAGCTCATTGTGGTTTTAATTTGTAGCTCCCTAATGGCTAAAGATGTTAAACATCTTCCCATATACGTATTGCTTTTTCATATGTTTTCTTTGGTAAAATTCAGATCTCCTATGAATTTTTAAATTTTTATATTAATTTTTAATAATTTTTATATACTTTGGGTACAATTTCTTTATCAGATATGTCATCTACATGTCTGAAGCTTATGCTTCCATTATTTTAACAGTGTCTTTCACAGAACAATTTTTAAAAAGTATATATGAAGGTGTGAAGTCGCTCAGTCATGTCCAACTCTTTGCAACCCCATGGACTGTAGCCTACCAGGCTCCTCTCTCCATGGGATTCTCCCGGCAAGAGTACTGGAGTGGGTTGCCATTTCCTTCTCCANACTTGACAGAACAAAGACCAAGTTTTTAGATGATTTGTCTGAACATCTTTAATTTTCACCTTAATGGATGAAATCTCTTTTATGGTCTGAATGTCGTATCCCTCCCCCTTCAAATTCTTATGTTGAAATCTTAATGGTATTGAGAAGTGATTAGGTCAGGAGGGAGAAGCTCTTATGAATGGGACCAGTGTCTTTGTAAAGGAGAATCCAGAGAGCTCCCTTGCCTTTCCACCAGATGAGAACACAGTGAAAAGTTGATACCTATGATCCAGGAAGCTCACATCAAACACCCAATATGCCAGCCTTCAGAACTATGAGAAATAAATGTCTGTTGTTGATAAGCTACCCAGGCTGTGCCCAAATGGACTAAGGCACTTGCCCTCATACATTATTGGGTATAAATGGAACAAGTGCTTTCAAACCTTATTAAATTTCTTATTCAGTAATGAAGGAAGATATTAGCTCTAATACAAAGTGGGAAACCTACCTACTGACATTCATCTCCCCCATGGCGAGCACAAATGTCACCAAACTATGGAATAATTTCGAGTACTATAAAAAGTGGGTTTAGTTTTCTCTTTAAAATAGTGCCTCCTAAAACTGTTACGGGAATTTATACACTGTCAATTTTTTTTCTTTGCTGTAGAACATACTCAAAGAAGCCTCTCATACTTACAAGTAACAAAACTTGGTGGTTAGGTATCTCTATACTCAGTACACACACACACATGCGCATGCATACATGGGCACACACAAACACAAACATATCTCTTATTCCTATTGAATACCTGCCAAATACCTAACTTTTTTTCTTCCTGAAATCAGTAATTTTAAAACAAAATTCAGTCAGATTTCTTTCTGAATTTACTCAAAGTCTTGACTTGTGCTTAATAGTTTTCTTTTTTTTCCCCATCAGAGCTTTTGTGTAATAAAGTTTTATTAAAGTATAAAGGAGATAGAGAAAGCTTCTGACATAAGCATCAGAAGGGGATAGAAAGAGTATCTGCTTGCTAGTGTTAGCAATGGAGTTATATACTTTCCAGTGAATCAAAAGAATGTCTGGAGGTTGTACAGACTTCACCGGAACTACTCCCATAATTTACATTTTAAGATAACAGGACTAGCCAGAAGGTTTAATCCAGAGACTGTCCTCCCAGAATACATTGTTATATAATCCTAAGTAAGAAGAGGTGGTAAGAATACACAGAAGAACTGTACAAAAAAGAGCTTCATAACCCAGATAATCACGATGGTGTGATCACTCATCTAGAGCCAGACATCCTGGAATGTGAAGTCAAGTGGGCCTTAGAAAGCATCACTACGAACAAAGCTAGTGGAGGTGATGGAATTCCAGTCGAGCTGTTTCAAATCCTGAAAGATAATGCTGTGAAAGTGCTGCACTCAATATGCCAGCAAATTTGGAAAACTCAGCAGTGGCCACAGGACTGGGAAAGGTCAGTTTCCATTCCAATCCCAAAGAAAAGCAATGCCAAAGAATGCTCAAGCTACTGCACAATTGCACTCATCTCACACGCTAGTAAAGTAATGCTCAAAATTCTCCAAGCCAGGCTTCAACAATATGTGAGCTGTGAACTTCTAGGTGTTCAAGCTGGTTTTAGAAAAGGCAGAGGAACCAGAGATCAAATTGCCAACATCTGCTGGATCATGGAAAAAGCAAGAGAGTTCCAGAAAAACATCTATTTCTGCTTTATTGATTATGCCAAAGTCTTTGACTGTGTGGACCACAATAAACTGGAAAATTCTGAAAGAGATGGGATTACTAGATCACCCAACCTGCCTCTTGAGAAACCTATATGCAGGTCAGGAAGCAACAGTTAGAACTGGACATGGAACAACTGACTGGTTCCAAATAGGAAAAGGACTACGTCAAGGCTGTATATTGCCACCCTGCTTATTTAACTTATATGCAGAGTACATCATGAGAAATGCTGGGCTGGAAGAAGCACAGACTGGAATCAAGATTCCTGAGAGAAATATCAATAACCTCAGCTATGCAGATGACACCACCCTTATGGCAGAAAGTGAAGAGGAACTAAAAAGCCTCTTGATGAAAGTGAAAGTGGAGAGTGAAAAAGTTGGCTTAAAGCTCAATATTCAGAAAACGAAGATCATGGCATCTGGTCCCCTCACTTCATGGCAGATAGATGGGGAAACAGTAGAAACAGTGTCAGACTTTATTTTTGGGGGCTCCAAAATCACTGCAGATGGTGACTGCAACCATGAAATTAAAAGATGCTTATTCCTTGGAAGAAAAGTTATGACCAACCTAGATAGCATATTGAAAAGCAGAGATATTACTTTGTCAACAAAGGTCTGTCTAGTCAAGGCTATCGTTTTTCCAGTGGTCATGTATGGATGTGAGAGTTGGACTGTAAAGAAAGCTGAGTGCTGAAGAATTGATGCTTTTGAACTGTGGAGAAGACTCTTGAGAGTCCCTTGGACTGCAAGGAGATTCAACCAGTCCATCCTCAAAGAGATCAGTCCTGGGTGTTCATTGGAGGGACTGATGCTGAAGCTCAAACTCCAATATTTTGGCCACCTCATGCGAAGAGTTGACTCATTGGCAAAGACCCTCATCCCAGGCGGGATTGGGGGCAGGAGGAGAAGGGGACGATAGAAATGAGATGGCTGGATTTCATCACCAACTCGATGGATGTGAGTTTGAGTGAACTCCAGGAGTTGGTGATGGACAGGGAGGCCTGGCGTGCTGTGATTCATGGGGTCGCAATGAGTCGGACACGACTGAACTGAACTGAACTGAACTGAAGGAATGTAGAGGAAAAAAATGTTTGTCCTTTCTTCCTCCTTGAGAATTCCAGACCCCTCTCTCCTTGCGGACCCCCAGACTTCTTATCAACCTGCCTAGGAAATGACTCTCTCATTCCCCCCTTTTCTTTTAGGAGAATTATTTTGCCAAGGGAAAGGGGCATTGGTTTCATTCCATCACAACTTCCTACTGTTTAGGGGCATGGCCCTAAATTGTTGAGGCAACATATTCTCCCAACCCGCATATTGAGGGTCTCTGATCCAGGGGCCCCAAGTAATAATTGGAGGAGGCTGTGGCACTCATAGAAGCTTGGACAACCATTGTAACTTAACAGCTTTTAGACGGTTAGAAAACCCCATTATACAGTTACAGATGTACGGGAAAATAGTCATTAAACCAAGTTAAAATCAAAATGAAAAGTCACATTATGTCCATAGTTACATCAGTCCATCTTAAGGTTGTTAGATGTCATCAGTTTAAGAAGAGGCATCACATGCGATTGTTGTTGAAGATATTTGCAGACTTGGAGAAAGTCTTTTCCTTGAAGTGGAGATGTGCACCACAGGAAGCCTTCCACTGATGAAGAGGGGAGTGCTCCACAGACCCAGCAGTTAGACTGTGAAATCCTGCGTAGGAGTGAGCCCAGGACAGGAAGGCATTGTCTTGAGGATCAAATGGCAGACTCAGGATTTTTGGAGTCAACAGAAGTAGGCTCACATAGGTTGTCAGGCCCATCTTTTGGCTTGTCCAGACAGTCCCATTATGGAAGTGGATTAGGGAAAAAGTGGGCCAGGGGCTTCAGTAAGCACAGAGTAAGTTGCCCCACTATCTAAAAGGAAATCGACGGATTGCACTCCCCCAACCCCCAGTTATTAATATCACGGGTTCCTCAGGTGTAATTAGGATGGGAACTTGTGTGGGGACCCCCGGGCACCTTCAGTTCTGATTGTCTTGAGAGTCCGACCCCTGAAACCTATGCCTCTGGGGGCAGTCTCTCTTCCAGTGTGGTCCCTTGCAGACCGGACATGGAGCCGGGGGTGGCTTACATGCCTAAGGGCAATCCAGTTTGAGTTATCCCTCCTTTCCACAGTAATAGGAAGCCCATCCCTTTTCACCTGGGTCCCTCTGGGCATTTTTCTCAGGCTGTTTAAAAACTGTTCTCATAGCCATTGAGAGGGCTTCCACCTGTTCCTTTGTCTTTTTCTGCCTTTATTTCTTTTCCTCATATTCCCTATCATAATAGACTGTCTGAGCCAGTTGTAACAGATTATCTAAAGACTGATTTGGTGCATACGCCCATTTTAATAGCTTACGGCTGATATCTGGAGCTGACTCAGTGAGAAACCTATTATTTAAGAACACTTTTCCCTCTTCACTTTCAGGATCAATCTCAGTGAATCTGCGAAGGGCTTCTCTCAATCTATCTAGGAATTTACCAGGAGCTTCCTTCTCCTCCTGTTCTATGTTTGCCAATTTGCCATAGTTTAAAGGCTTAGCACGCATATACCTGACTCCTTCAAGAATACATCTGACAAAACGACTCTGATCCCATCTTCCTTTAGCTGTGTTGTAGTCCCAGTCTGGTTCTGAAATTGGGACCGCCTGATTTCCAGTGGGGAGGGCAGATATCTTGTCCTCCCTCTTCCCTACTGATTCATTACCAAGCCATTCATCTCCATAAGCAACCGCTTTTCCCAAAACTCGAGTCTTTGAGTCGGGAGTCACCGTTTGTCCCAAGATAGACATCACATCCTTCCAAGTAAGGTCATAAAGCACAGTAACACCTTTAAAAGCTCTAAGATATTTTTCTGTGTCCTCTAAATAGTCTCCCAGATCCTCCTTGATATTTTGTATTTCTTGATAAGAAAAAGGCTTCAGTTCAGTTCAGTTCGTCGTTCAGTCGTGTCCAACTCTTGGCGACCCCATGAATCGCAGCACGCCAGGCCTCCCTGTCCATCACCAACTCCTGGAGTTCACTCAGACTCATGTCCATCGAGTCAGTGATGCCATCCAGCCATCTCATCCTCTGTCGTCCCCTTTTCCTCCTGCCCCCAATCCCTCCCAGCATCAGAGACTTTACCAATGAGTCAACTCTTCACATGAGGTGGCCAAAGTACTGGAGTTTCAGCTTTAGCATCATTCCTTTCAAAGAAATCCCAGGGCTGATCTCCTTCAGAATGGACTGGCTGGATCTCCTTGCAGTCCATGCGACTCTCAAGAGTCTTCTCCAACACCACGGTTCAAAAGCATCAATTCTTCAGTGCTCAGCCTTCTTCACAGTCCAACTCTCACATCCATACATGACCACTGGAAAAACCATAGCCTTGACTAGACGGACCTTAGTCGGCAAAGTAATGTCTCTGCTTTTCAATATGCTATCTAGGTTGGTCATAACTTTTCTTCCAAGGAATAAGTGTCTCTTAATTTCATGGCTGCAGTCACCATCTGCAGTCATTTTGGAGCCCAGAAAAATAAAGTCTGACACTGTTTCCAATGTTTCCCCATCTATTTCCCATGAAGTGATGGGACCGGATGCCATGATCTTTGTTTTCTGAATACTGAGCTTTAAGCCAACTTTTTCACTCTCCACTTTCAATTTCATCAAGAAGCTTTTTAGTTCCTCTTCGCTTTCTGCCATAAGGGTGGTGTCATCTGCATATCTCAGGTTATTGAGATTTCTCCCAGCAATCTTGATTCCAGCTTGTGCTTCTTCCAGTCCAGCGTTTCTCATGATGTACTCTGCATATAAGTTAAATAAGCAGGTGACAATATACAGCCTTGATGTATTCCTTTTCCTATTTGGAACCAGTCTGTTGTTCCATGTCCAGTTCTAACTGCTGCTTCCTGACCTGCATACAGATTTCTCAAGAGGCAGGTCAGGTGGTCTGGTATTCCCATCTCTTTCAGAATTTTCCAGTTTATTGTGATCCATACAGTCAAAGACTTTGGCATAATCAATAAAGCAGAAATAGATGTTTTTCTGGAACTCTTGCTTTTTCCATGATCCAGCAGATGTTGGCAATTTGATCTCTGGTTCCTCTGCCTTTTCTAAAACCAGCTTGAACGTCAGGAAGTTCACGGTTCATATATTGCTGAAGCCTGGCTTGGAGAATTTTGAGCATTACTTTACTAGCATGTGAGATGAGTGCAATTGTGTGGTAGTTTGAGCATTCTTTGGCATTGCCTTTCTTTGGGATTGGATTGGAAACTGACCTTTCCCAGTCCTGTGGCCACTGCTGAGTTTTCCAAATTTGCTGGCATATTGAGTGNGAACTCTGCATTCAGATGCTTATATCTTTCCTTTTCTCCTTAACTCTCATAGACTGATTATTTCTCCCGGTGGGTGCTTCATGAAGAGGCAATAGTCTCTCTGGCTGCTCTGCGCATATGATCCCAAGGATAGATTGGAGAAATCTGCTTTTCTTTATCTCTTTGTCTCCTCTCCTCCATCTCATCTAGCCAAGTAGGAGGACAGGAGGGAACTGAAAGAGTCACACCCAAATCTATACCCTTAGGACATAAGTCTGGCATATTTCACAGAGAGAAATGCTACTTTTACCCATTTCCCTTGTTTTCTACAGAACCGTTCTAATTGTAAAACAGTAATATACTTAAGGGACCCTCCAACTGGCCACCGTTTGCCATCATCCAATGGATACTATGGCCATGCAGTATCACATAGGAAGACCAGGTGTGTCTTCTTTAAGCCCCGGGGATCAAATCTATCCCAATTTTTCATGGTACAGTTCAAAGGAGTGAGGCTAGAATTGTTAGCTCCCATCCTGTTCTGAAGAATCCCGGACGAGCCCCCAAGATGAAAGGTTGTTGCTGAACCACAAAAAGACACTGTGATTCTTGGCCTCCAGGGGAGAAGAATTCAATCCAGGGCCAGAGACAAGGCTTGATCACTCACAGCTTTTGTGTAACAAAGTTTTATTAAAGTTTAAAGGAGATAGAGAAAGTTTTTGACATAGGCATCAGAAGGGGGTAGAAAGAGTACCCTAATAGTCTTATTATTTGGATGTTTTGCCTTACTTAAGTACATTTTTCTTTTATTTACATTTCAATAGTGGATGCAAACACATTTAAAGATAAGCAAAATGTGGAGGGTAGATAAGGCATTTCTGCTTGTCTTTAACATCAAATCTCACCTAATTGTTATCTTTACAAAGGTATGAGAAAGTATGGTAAGAAAGGTATGAAAACTCATCTATATTTTATAATACGTGTTGAATGTTTTTTTAGGTTTGTGTAATTGTCAAATTATCATTTAATAATAGTGTAAGGTGGACTTGTACATATTAAGAAGCTGAAAGGTATTGTAGCTGGGAGTCAAATTCAGCCCTAACTTCAGAGTATGTACTCAAATGTGTCTTCCCTTACATATGGCTCCCTGAATACTGTAAGATAATTCTGCCTAGATATCTATGTTCAATACCACTTGAGTCTCCAATCTGAAATAAAAATTGAGATATATTTTAAGACAGATTGAGTTTCTCTGTTGAAATTCTATATCTTGTGTTTAGAGTTGTTAAATGAGGAACACTACAAATACAGTGATTGCATGTAACATATGTAATGTGTTGGTTATAAATTAAGACATGCTGCTGCTGCTGCTGCTAAGTTGCTTCAGTAGTGTCCAACTCTGTGCGTCCCCACAGAGGGCAGCCCATCATGCTCCATCGTCCCTGGGATTCTCCAAGCAAGAACACTGGAGTGGTAACTTCTCCAATGCATGAAAGGACCAATATATCTAATAAATTAAGAAAAATAGAGAAGGGGGATTTACACCTCTGTCAATGGCTTCAGATTCATACTAGAGCATCTGTGACTTTTTTTTTTTTTATGGTTTTCTGTCTCAGCATGAAATGCCATTCCTGCTGTATCTTTAACCACCCAACATATTATTTGATGTTTTTGAAGTGAGTATGGCTGAAAAGTCAGAAAAATCAAACATTTAGAATCCTATCTAGAATGAGAGCAAATAATGACAGCCAACAAGTACATAATGTTCATGTGTGTATTTCAAACCTGAATAATGATACAGTATGCTGAACAAATAACACTCAAGGTATGGAGTACTCTTATATGGTTATTATTTTTTGTTGATAAAATTTTATCTGAATAAAGTTAGTATCTCTATTCTTCTCTTTGTATTACATGTGAGGAAACCATTATTCTCTTAAATTTCCTACCTTTGTGTCTAACCCAGTCAAACAATTACAATAGATTTTCTTTTCTGCATACTTAAAGACTTATTTTTCTTCCTAGGGCAGTCAAGGCATCTGCTTAACATGGGGTAGAGGTGGAGACAGACACTTAGCTTCTGTCATTTATAACACTATTTTGATTTATGGCTTAAAGTCAGGCAGTCTTGAGAAGAATTTCTAAATTCCTTTTGTTCCCCCTTACACATAGAGGCACGGTGTGGTGGATTAGTCTATTATTTGGATGTTTTGCCAAGATCCAGAGACTCAGTGAGGATGAAACATTAAGGGGACTCACAGATTTTTGCTCTTCATCTTGATGTTTGTTTTACTACGTTTTCAAGAAACAAAACTTTATATAAAGGAGTTTAAATCCTGTAAAAGATCACTTCATTTCTGTAGAAAGGAAGAAAGCCTTCTTTACCTATTCTTATGAGAAATGCCAGAAGAGGGAGAGTGAAGAGGCCCCAGGGAAAAGAAGGGGAAAGTGGCTGCCGCAGCTCTTGTTTCCTCCTGCAAGTTTGCTATTTGTTTATCGGTTGTGCTGGGTCTTCACTGATGCACTCGAGCTTTCTCTAGTTGCAGGAAGTGGGGCCCAGTCTCAAGTTGTGGTGCATGGGCTTCTCATTGTGGTCACTTCTCTTGTTGCAAAGCATGGGCTCAGTAGTTGTGGCACACGGGCTTAGATGCCCTGTGGCATGTGGAATCTTCCTGAAGCAGAGATCAAACCACTGGATCAACAGGGAAGTCCCAGCTTTTTGAGCTCAAACCTCCAAGGGAAGAAGTGTTAGAAATTACTGGTTGAGAGAATTTGAAGGGCTTCTGCTTATGGGTTTGAGAAGAGATCGTTATGCTGTAAAATCCAAAGCCAACACCTGACTGAGACCTAGTAATATCATGAGAGACCAATGGCATGAAGAGGCCCAAATCACAATCCCGTCTCCCCAGGTTACTGTGTGGCATGGATAATGAACTGAGAAAACCTGAGCCTACTGGGAGCAAAACGAGCCAGCCACAGGGGTTCATAAGGTTTTCAGCTTTAAGTAGATGGCAGAAGAGGGAAGTATCAATGTATGTAACAGCGGAGACTCTAATGGGCCCGGAAGCCAAGATCCAGGGCAGACTGAATTTGCAAGGCCATTGGGCAGCCACAGAGCTGAGAAAAACTGACTGTAAGAACTGTCAGCAGAGAGTGGCCACAGCAGGAGAACTGGGTGTCACGCTGAGTGGAGGCAGTCAGGGAAGGGGGGCCTCCTGGAGGAGGTCATGTTTGAACTGAAGATAAGGAGAGGGGACACTAGGTGCAAAGGGCCAGGACAGAAACAAGCATAGCATATTCAAGGAGGCAGGGAGAAAGCAACAATGGTGTGCCTGTAGCGTAGGGACCCAGGGCCTGGGGGCACGGGAGGAGTGGCAGAGTTGGAGGTTGATAAGCAGATAGTGGCCGAGTGGTACTGGGCCTCATAGGCCACTCTAAGGGGTTCAGACTTTGTGATACAATGGAGAGGTTAGGAGGTTAGGAGAGGTTTGACCAGGGGATTATCATGATCCGATTAAGATTTTAAAAGATCATTTGGAATATTCTGTGACTAGTAGAAAGACAAGTCCAGAAGCAATAGCCTTCAAAGAGTACTGCAGTAGTTGAGATATGATGGTGGTAAATTTGGGGACAATGATAATGAAGAGAAATATTTGGATACTGAGTATATTTTAATAAAGTATAAAATCCTATTCATTAATTTCAGTGTTTCACAAACTCAAATGCACTTTTGAGCCATTATTGTAGAGCACTTTTTTTTTCTTTAACAAAGGATGAATAGAAAAATACAAATTACTTAGATATTTTATGTAGGGTACTTCAGTTAATTAGGGTAAAATTCACCGAAGGGGAAAAAGAGACACACTCTTGCTTTATATGCTATTTAACAATTATTGTTGAACCAACTGATTAAGATACTATAAATGATTAAGTAAAACACCATATGATTCTTATAAATGAAAGAATAGGAAAACAGCCAAGAGGAGCACTACTTTTCTTACAAAGAAAACATTTTTTAAAGTATTCTGAGTGATGTTAGAAACATCTCTGTTATATTCAAAATTGAATTCCATTAATAAAGTAAGTTCCTTAATTAAATCCACTAGATGTGATCAAAGGGCAATGAATTTTGAACAAATAAAGACAATTACTTTATGCAGTAATAAATGAAATATGCTGCCAGAAGAGGTCATTGAGCCAATTCCTGTGGTTGTACTTTAAACAGAATTTTATGACTTCAGAACTACCAGGCTGGGTCTTGAAGTCTGTTTTAATTCAACATACATTTTTCTAAATGCATTCTATATAACAGCTGCTAGGTACTATGGCTAAAAGGCTGACTAAAACACTCTCTTGCCTTTGAAGGCTTCTTAGTCGAGAGGAGAAATGAAGGAAAGAGAAATGAAGGAACTTTCACAAAATGTTTGGCTAGGGGCATAAATGTTGCAACATTCAATTTCACTTGGCTGGAGCTTAATAGAAAATAGGCTTTGTAAAATGAATGTTTAATGGTAACTAGGCAGTGCAGTATGAGCAAAGATAAAGAGGACAGAGATAATAAAGTTCATAGTTCGGGACTAAAAAGTAATCTGGGAGATAGGCAGTGTGATGAAGAGCAGGCAAGAAACAGCAGAGTTGAGCAGAGGCTGGCCATTGGAGAGACCCTTTGGTCAGGCTGCGAGCTTGAACCTCATTAACACTAAGAATAATACCTCCTAGAAACAAAAGAGTGCTTACTTTATATAGGCACAGTTTTAAGGGTTTTATATACAGGTTCTCATTCAATCTTATCGACAACCTAAAAAATGTTATCGCAGTTTTAAAGAAGAATATGAAGCATAGAGATGTTAAGCAATTTGCCCAAAGTCACCCAACTTCCAAATGGTGCCACTGGACAAGAACACATGGAGACTGATTTCAGAGCTCCACTACTGGTCACAGAGATCTGTCTTATGTGATCAACATGGGATGGTGAGCTGTAAGGATTTTTCTTTTTTAATTTTTGCATAATATACAGAGAAAAGGAGTAATATTTTTTCACAGTACAAGATGCTGGTTTGTTTTTTATATTAAGTAGAAATGGAAATAAGAATCCTGAAACAAAAAGCACAAGGCCAAGTAAGGAGGCAAGGGGAGAGGCAGGGAAACAATAAATGTTCCTTGAGAATTTTACTGTGGGGAATTCCGGGTTAAATGGTTTAAGGCCATGTTGTCCACACCTCTGCAGAAGCTGGAAGAGAAAAGTGGCTAAAGGAATAGTGTTATTTGTGCTTGCTTCTATGTAGCTCCTTGGTTATTTTCATTGTATCAGTTCATTCACATGTTGCACTTTTCTCTTCTTCCCTTCTCTCTTCTATACCTAGCTTGAATGACCTGTCTGACCCTTATTCCTTATAGGAATATGACACAGATTCTTACGAACTGCAGTGAATGGGACCGGAACTGATTATGAGATTCTTGGCTCTGACAAATGCAGACTCCTCTACTTGCTGAGCTGCTGTAGGAGATAGGGAATCAGTAGCACACAGGACCATTAACAAATACTGGGGTCTCGAGGACTTAAAATATTCTTATGCTTGGAATACAGGACAGCAATTGCTATACTAGATGTTTGAAACTGATTTGTCCTGAGTTATATCTATATTTTATCCATAGAAATATCTTTCAACATGCACTGTTTGAAGGAGAATTCCTTTGTTCTCTTAAAACCTGGCAGAACCCTTCAGGGAAAACCACTGAGCTTCTCCCACCTGGGGTTTGAAGCAGCACTGGGTTTTTCTTTTTTCTTTTCATTGTGCACGCTTCCTAGAGCATCCATTTTACTCAAAGGTTTGGGGAAAGTTTTTTATTCCACAATAGAGATAAATATAATGCATTATGTACACACATTTTTAAAATATTTATTTAACCAAACTTTTATTGAATACCTACTATGACAGGTGCTGTTCTGGTTATTGGGAATGGAGTAGTTATTCCCACATATTTATGGTTATCTTATGCTGGTTAGTGAGAAAAAAACATAGTATGTTATAACATGTGTATGAAAAAAATTTCTTTTTTTCTCTAGTTTTATTGAGAAATAACTGACATGCCTTACTGTATAAGTTTGAGGTATATATCATGATGCTTTGATTTCATACATTGTGAAATGATTATCACAATAGGTTTAGCTAACACCCATTATCTCATATAGACATAATAAAAAGAAAAGAAGAAAACATTTTCCCTGTGTGATGAGAACTGTTTTGATATACTCTTAACAGCTTTCTTATTATCATAAATAATAGTCATCATCATCATTGTTGTACATTACAACTCTAGTAATATTTATCTTATAACTGCAAGTTTATACCTTATGACTAAGTTATGTTTTCTGCTTTTTTTTTCCTTAGATTCCACATATAAGTGAGATCACACAGTATTTGGCTTTGTCTGGCATATTTCAATTAGCATAATGTTTTCAAGGTCCATTCATGTTCCTGAAAATGGTAAGATTTCTTGATCTTTTAAATGGTTTAATAATATTTCATTATATATCTTTATGTGTATATCTATACACACCATGACTTCTTTATTCATTCATTCACCAGTGGACACTTATGTTGTTTCCATGTCTTCAATTTTATAAATAATGCTGCTATAAATATGGAGGTACAGATATCTTTTCAAGTTGATGTTTTTCATTTAATCCATTTTGAGTTGATTTTTTTGAATGGTGTATGAAACGGATCCAGTTTCAATGATTTCACGTGTGACTGTCTAATCATCCCAGCACCATTAATGGAAGAGACTTTCTTTTCTCTATTGAGTATTCTTGGATACCTTGTCAAGTATTAGCTGACCATAAGTTTATACTTTGGTTTATTTCTGGGATCTCAATTCTGTTCCACTGATCTATGTGTCTATTTTTATAGCAGTGCATACTCTTTTGATTACTATAGCTTTATAGTATAGCTTGAAACCCAGAAGTGTGATGCCTCCTGCTTTGTTCTTCTTAGGATTTGCTATTTGGGGTTCTTTGTGGTTTCACATAATTTTAGAAGTGTTTTTTTTTTTTTCTACTTCTGTAAAACATGTCATTGAAATCTTGATAGAGACTACATTGAACATATAGATAACTTTTGGTTGTGTTGTCATTTTAACAGTGTTAATTTCTCGAATCCATGAACACAGGATATATTTGCATTTAATTGTGTCTCCTTTGACTTTTTTCATTAACAACTTGTAATTTTCATAGTATAGATTGTTCACTTCTTGTTTAAATTTATTTATAAGTATTTTATTGATTTTTATGCTATTGTAAGTGGAATCAATTTCCTTAATCTTTTCAGAAAATTTGTTGTTAGTGCATGGAGATGCTACTGATTTTAGTCTGTTAATTTTGTACCCTGCAACTTTATGGAATTCCTTGATTAGATCTAACACTGTTTTGGTGTTACCTTTAGAATTTACTGTATATAAAATCATGTTATGTGCAAATATAGACAATTTTAGCTCTTTCTTTTCCATTCTGATGTCTTTTATATCTTTTTCTCACATGATTGCTCTATTTAGGACTTCAGTTCTGTGATTAATAGAAGTGGAGAGAGTGGTACTTTTGTCTTGATAGTAAAGGAGTATCTGCCAACATTTTACCATTGAACATGATATCTGCCGTGGGCTTGTCATACATGGCTTTTATTATGTTAGGATACATTCCTTCTATGCTTCTTTTAAGAGTTTTTTTTTTCATGTAGGGTGTTGACTTTTGTCAATTGCTTTGTGTGTGTGTGTCTACTGAGATGATCATGATCCTTTCCTTACATCCTGTTAATGCAGTGTATTACTGGAGAAGGCAATGGCACCCCACCCCACTCTTGCCTGGAAAATCCCCTGGATGGAGGAGCCTAGTAGGCCGCAGTCCATGGGGTCGCTAAGAGTTGGACACGACTGAGTGACTTCACTTTGACTTTTCACTTTCATGCATTGGAGGAGGAAATGGCAACCCACTCCAGTATTCTTGCCTAGAGAATCCCAGGGATGGGGGAGCCTGGTGGGCTGCCATCAGTGGGGTCACCCAGAGTCAGAGATGACTGAAGTGACTTAGCAGCAGCAGCAGCAGGTCAGATTCAGCTCATGACCATAGATTGCTACCTTCTGGTTAGAATAGTCTTTTTATTTTTTTAATTTCACTGAGACTGAGTCTAAAATGGTTTGATTTTTTCCTATCTTTAAATTGAATCAAAAAAGTTTAAGCATTCCATCTCCCCATTTCTCTAGGTCTGGGAAGGGTCTGCGGTAATTAATACAAAGAATGATAAGCGCTGACTTGTGATGTAGTAGTCTTGGGTGAGGCAAGTCAGCCATTAGCCCAGGGGCTTCTGATGGACATGATGAGCATCGGCCTGAGCTCCAGTGATTTGCTCCCAAGAAGCAAGTACAGATTCAGAGGTACTTGCTTGTTCAGATGGTGTTTTGATTTCTGATGCTACTTGTTAAAATCTTCCCTGGAAGAGGGATCTGAAAATGGGAGATAGGAAGTAAAGTCATGATAAAGACTGCATGATATTTATATCCATCTTCAGTCACACTTATCCAGAGGGAGAGTGATGTCTCACTGGGACCAAAGATGGGAGAAAGGCCAGGGACAGATGGTTGATGACACTATTTCTTTTCTTTTTTTTGTCCATGACAATAACACAAAAATTTGACACTTTCCTTTGTAAGAACCTGTTTTGAGAATGTTCAATGAGCTTGAGCCAGGTAGATGTGATAAGGGAGGGTTTTGTTATCTTCTGGAAATTCCATCACCCCCACAACACACCTTTTTTCTAACAATACTGAAGAAGACATTAAGAAGGAATCAGGAAAGGGAGGGAAGGAGGACAATATGGAGGGAGAGAGGAGGGAAAGGAAGATATGCTGCCTGCTATCTTTGGCCAGGGCCCCAGAACTCTGGGAACAGTGGGTGGTGGCTAGGCTTTTCTCTTTTTCTACCCCTTGAATAACTTCCTCCGGGAGAAGCTAACAGTCATTGAATAGGTTCACCCCATGTACTGCAGAGCCCAGAGATTACCAGTGTTGACAAAGTTAAGATCAACTAATCTGTCCCTTTTAATCCTGGATTCTCAAATATTAATAAGCTCAAGAATCATCTAGATGACTTATGAGAAGCTGATTCATGAACCATATTTCCAGAGATGTTGCTAAGTGGGTGCAAGGTAGGGTTCAGAATTTCTATATATAACAAGCCCCCTACTTCCCAGTGGAATTTGTGGCAGATGTTTGGGGTCAGTTCCAGAGTGTTCAAATATTTGAATAAAAAGGACAATAGAAACTCATGATTATTTAAATAAGTATTAAATGTTTTTCTTGAGTGAAAATTAATTGCATGACATATGAATGTTTTTCTATACATTTTAATGATAAGACTTAAGTTGTAGCATTTTAATTCAGACTAAAGTCTCTTGGGAAATTAATAATCAAAATAATAATCTTTAACACAATATGTTTTTCTATAAGCAACAAAAAAGAAAAGTTAAATCTAACAAAATGTACATAGATATTT
>SJYQ01011870.1:0-70034 GCA_006410935.1 Redunca redunca
GGCTGGCTGCTGCTGTTGCGGTGGCCCCGAGCGCGTGAACATTGGGTTTAATGATGTTATTAGGAAACCGCTTGCTTCTAGGATAGAATGCTCGTTACCCTTGGGAGATGAATAAGACCCCTTGCAGCAGCTCCAGCTGCTTACAGCTCAGAGAATTAAGGAAATTCGGAAGACAATCCTCTTCGGTTTGCGAGAGGCAAGGGGCGGGGTGGGGGTGGGGGGGCTTGCTGTTTGGGAAACAATGGAAGCACTAGGGATTCTGACAAAGAAAAAAAGGGCTCATCTTTAGACTTTGTGACCACATCCATGTTCCCTCAGAGCAGGGAACAAGAAAAGGCTAAATCACAAAAGAGGCAATATATATGCTGTTTTATTGGTTTATATTTTTCAGACTAACTTCGTGGAAAAATAAACTGTAAGACTTTCATAATTTATTGTTTTAGAGTATTTCACCTTTTTGTTTTTTTAAAGCAGAATTCCAGTTAGCTTACAATGTGTAATAAAATTTCCAACAGAAACAAGTTGCCTGTGTAGGCCGGTCAGTGCATGATCTTCCAGCAGAAGAATCTATAGGGGAATCCAGAATGTAATTAGAAAGTTATTTGATTAATATGGAGTCAGAACAAGGGGATTAAATTCAGTGATTAGGCCATTAAGCCTTTATATACCCCTACGCTACCAACTCCACAGTGAAACTATTCCTTCCAAGGAGATTAGAATCAGCTGTTCATACTTGCTTACCTCCTCGTTCTTGTTCTTAGCATCTGTACTTTAATGGGTAGGAGTAGGGGTTTTGGAGTCAAGCCTCTGCCACTTATTAACAGTGTTGAGCAAACAACTTTCCTTCTCTATACTCTAGAGTATAGCGTATACTCTATACTCTGTAAAATTGGGATAATAATTGTACTATCATAGAATTGCATCAAGGATTAAACAAAATCACGCAAGTAAAGTCTTTAGCACAGCAGTAAAAAAAAAAAATAACCCTTCAGTGGCTTCCAGTTGTTCTGTGAGGATAAAGCCCAAATCCCTACCTACCCTTCTGGCCTCAGTGTGATTTAGCTGCTATCTCTTTAACCTCATTTGTGCCACTTTCTCCTCTCTGTCTCCTGCTTTGAATTTCTTTGAACTGTTAACAGTTAAATTTCTTAATTGATGACGCTCAGAACAAAGCAGAGCACATTTTCACTGATTTATATTTTTCACACGGTCTTTTCTTCCCATAAATATTTATGAGCATTTCTGTCCAAGGGACCCAGGATTGCTGCTATGACAGTCCTAGTCTCTGCCCACCCTGAGTTCTATATGAGGGGAGATGTCTGGCTGATGGTTCCCCATCATTCCCATCTCAGCTCAGCTGCTGTTTCCTGGATGTAGCCTTCAGCTGCCTCTTTCACCTACACAGATTTCTCACAGGGTCCTGTGTTTTCCTACATGGCACTCAGTGCTCTTTGAAATTACAGAGTTGGGGATTATTTGATGAATGTCTCAACTCCCAGTTAGATTTGTAAGCCCCATGACAATAAGAAGGTGGTCGGTTTTGCTCAGGCTTTATCGCTGATAGTCTGACTCACAGAAGGTGCTTAAGAACTTATATGTGAGAAGGAGAGAGAGGGAGAAAGAAAAAGATGAAAGGATAAATATAAGGAATGGCACAAAGAGATGGGGAAATAAAAAACCCAGGGATCGTGTACAATCAATGAAATGAGCTGCTGCTTTCTTTTAGTCATCAGAATTGTAATTAATAACACTGAAAGCTCTTTACTGACAGGGGAGCTCATTGCCATCCTGTTCTGAGAGGAGTGAAATTTCTGATTCTATACATTAGTGGACTTCCTGGGCGGCTCAGTGGTGAAGAATCTGGCTGCAGTGCAGGAGCTGCAGGAGACATGGGTTCAATCCCTAGGTTGGGTCAATCCTGTGGCGGAGAAAATGGCAACCCACTCCAGTATTCTTGCCTGGGAAATCCCATGGTCAGAGGAGCCTGGCAAGCTACAGTCTATGGTGTCCCAAAGAGTTGGACGCCACTAAGCATGCATACGTTAGTGTTCCAAGGCTAAAATAAATTAGGAGGAGTTGCTGGTTTATTTCATATTCAACATGAATGAGATTTGTTGAATGCGAAATGTAAAGCACATAGAAAAATTTAGTCACCTAAAGGCTCCAGATCTCAACCTCAAGAACATTAATGTAGCAGGAGTTCCACGAAAGAGGCAAAACCAGTGGGTGGACAACCTAGACAGCAGATATAATGACTCCAGGTCTTATACATCTGCCAGTGAAGGAAAGAGTACCAGTAAAGAAGAGAAAGTATTTGCAGTGCAAGAAGCTGTTGATTTGGCAGGAAAAGAAAGGGAGACGACACTGTGTGTATCAAGAAGCAGTAGCGAAGGTGTGATGTTGAGAAGAGAGCTCCAGACTACCTTTTATGTGATAACAGGCAAAGAAGAAGGAAATCTAGGTCAGCTATCTCCAAAATGGTGCCAGTTCTTTAGGACCAAAATTCAGACATGGCCTCAGAAGCAAACTAACTCTGCTCTGCTCATGTGCTCAGTTGCATCAAATTCTTTGAGACTCCGTGGACTGCAGCCCGCCAGGCTCCTCTGTCCATGGGACTTTCCAGACAAGAATACTGAAGTGAGTTGCTGTTTCCTACTCCAGGGGATCTTCCTGACCCAGGGATCAAACACGCATCTCTTGCGTCTCCTGTATTGGCTGGCAGATTCTTTACCACTGCGCCACCTGGGAATCTCTAATAGGTTCTGAAACAAATACTGGGTTGGCCAAAAAGTTCATTCGGGTTTTGCTGTAACATCTTACAGAGAAACCCAAATGAACTTTTTTGGCCAGTCCAATACTATGTGACTCCCCTCAGTGTGAGGCTTCTCATAACCTGTTTTTGTTTCTCTGTTTTTCTCTTCTGATAATCAGATCTTTTGACAATCCTATTAAGTAGTGAGAGATGGAAGAATGCATAGGGTACAATGGAGAAAACACTGATGGAGACAATACTCTAACGATGACAGCATCTATAATTTATTGTGACAAGCACTGTTCTAGCATCTTTTCTGTGCCTTACAATTCTGATGAGGAATTCCAATTCTGTGCCTTACAATTCCAATGAGGTAGACGCTATTTCTCTTCCTGTTTTATATATGAAAAAACTGACATGTAATTCACCCAGGTAGTGGACTTGAGCCTGGATCTGAGCTCTGAATTCATGCTCTTTGTTACATGTCAAAGGATAGATATTTCACACTCCCTGAGGTGATTAACTTTGTCTACAAAGGTCCGTCTAGTCAAGGCTATGATTTTTCCAGTGGTTATGTATGGATGTGAAAGTTGGACTATAAAGGATGTGAGAGAGTGCCAAAGGATTGATGCTTTTGAACTGTGGTGTTGGAGAAGACTCTTGAGAGTCCCTTGGACTGCAAGGAGATCCAACCAGTCCATCCTAAAGGAGATCAGTCCTGGGTGTTCACTGGTAGGACTGATGTTGAAGCTGAAACTCCAATACTTTGGCAACCTGATGGGAAGAGCTGACTCACTGGAAAAGACCCTGATGCTGGGAAAGATTGAAGGCAGGAGGAGAAGGGGACGACAGAGGATGAGATGGTTGGATGGCATCACCGACTAAATGGACATGGGTTTAGGTGAACTCTGGGAGTTGGTGATGGACAGGGATGCCTAGTGTGCTGAAGTTCATGGAGTCACAGAGTCGGACACGACTGAGTGACTGAACTGAACTGAACTGAGGTAATCACAAAATTTGGTTTGTATCCATCCATACCTATTTCTGGGAGAAGGCAATGGCAACCCACTCCAGTACTCTTGCCTGGAAACTCCCATGGACGGAGGAGCCTGGTGGGCTGCAGTCCATGGGGTCACTGAGGGTCGGACACGACTGAGTGACATCACTTTCACTTTTCACTTTCATGCATTGGAGAAGGAAATGGCAACCCACTCCAGTGTTCTTACCTGGAGAATCCCAGGGAAGGGGGAGCCTGATGGGCTGCCATCTCTGGGGTCGCACAGAGTCGGACATGACTGAAGTGATTTGGCATACCTATTTCTATGAATACACCAAACACACACACACACACATTTTACCTGAAACATGGATTTTTTAATTAACAATTTTCATGGCCATTTCTCCAGGACACTATGTAAAAATAGAAATCATTTAAATTTTTTTCTCTTTTTAAAAATTTTTGGTAAAATAAACTTAGCATTTACTATTTTGGACATTTTAAAGCATGCAATTCTTTGGAATTAAGAACACAAACACTGTTCTGTAAAATCATTCTTTTATAACAATGAAACATACTATAGTATGATTCTACTATGTAATTCATTCAGCTGTTGCCTTACTGGTTGACATTCAAATTGTTTCTCAGTTTTATCCTACACAAAATTCTGATGAAAATAACATCTTTGTACATATACCTTTGTGAAGCAGTATTTTTGTTTTTGTGAAAAAATTATCTCAAAGTGGGATTGCTGAGACAAAGGATATGTATATTTTTACATTTTAGTAGTTACAGCCAGATTACTTTCCAAGTGGCTGTCAAAACTCACATTCCTACCGTTCCAGAGAATATCTGGAAACCACCAAGGAAAAGACTGATAGATTCAACTACATAAAAATTAAAAATTACTGTACAAGTACATTTCAAAGACAAAAAATAGAAGAAAAAACATTTGAACACATGTGACAAAGAGTTAGCACCAACTGATAAGAAAACTACAAACAGCCATTTTGGAATGGCTAGGAAAACTAGGAAGAAGAGTATAGGTGAGTGATTCACCCAGGAGGAAATGCAGACATATGAAAAATGTTCAACTTCATTGATAGGGAAATGGATTAATTTATTTGCACAGTGAATTTAGGGTAGACAAGCCGTGTGGAGGAGGGGAAGGTAGAAGGAGGAATCTAAATAACAGGAAGCTCTGTCTCTAGCTCCCCAATTCAGTTCAGTTCAGTTCAGTTCAGTCGCTCAGTCGTGTCCGACTCTTTGCGACCCCATGAATCGCAGCACGCCAGGCCTCCCTGTCCATCACTAACTCCCGGAGTTCACCCAAACCGATGTCCATCGAGTCGGTGATGCCATCCAGCCATCTCATCCTCTGTTGTCCCCTTCTCCTCCTGCCCCCAATCCCTCTCAGCATCAGAGTCTTTTCCATTGAGTCAACTCTTCTCATGAGGTGGGCAAAGGATTGGACTTTCAGCTTTAGCATCATTCCTTCCAAAGAAATCCCAGGGCAGATCTCCTTCAGAATGGACTGGTTGGATCTCCTTGCAGTCCAAGGGACTCTCAAGAGTCTTCTCCAACACCACAGTTCAAAAGCATCAATTATTCTGCTCAGCTTTCTTCACAGTCCAGCTGTCACATCCATACATGATAGTGGAGCTTTCAGGGTTTTTTTCGGATAATATATCCTTATGTGGTTTTTTATTGTTTATTTTGGGGGCATTTAACTCAAAAAATATTGAAGATATGTAGTAAAATTGCCCTAACAAAATCCCTTCCCTATTTACTTGTTTATTCTAACTACCTAACAAATACATATACACGTGTATGTTTATATATTTTTCCTTTTATGATGGATAATTATAAAAATTAGAATATATTAATATTTATTTTGGTCAGTTGTATACTGATTATTATATTAATAAATCAAGCTGTTAGGTAGTTAGAATAGGAAACAGGAGTCCAGAATGGCAGTGGCTAAAAGACAAGAAAGGGAAAAGCCCACAAAAATAGAACAAAGGAAGATCTGAGGACTGGAGTGAGGACCTCAGGTAGAACAAACAACACTCCTGGTTAGCCCAATTTATACAGGGAGGCCCAGGGGAAAAGAAAGACATATAAAAAGAGGAGCCAAAGCGCTCGCTCTCTCCCCCACGTGCTGGGGTGCTCTTCTCTTCACGCCTTTGGGTCAATATGCCCTCAACTCCTCCAGGATGGACTTTCCTGCTGTTATCTAAATAAAATAGAGCTGTAACATGCAGCTATAGCACTGATTTGTCTAAGAGCTATAACAAGGGCTGTTCGAGACCTGAGAGCTATAACACAGTCTGTCCAAGACCCGAGAGCTGTGACACGAGGAGGGCTTTAATGTCTGTCACTCCAAATCTTTGTTGTGATGAGACAGAACCGAGGGAAATACACTCGCCTGACAAAGGCAAAGGAACTTTTGCTAACTCTGAGAAACTTACAGTAATAATAACCATTTTCTAATATATATATATTTCATTTTATATGCATATTTTGGTACAGAATAGGTGATAAGGTGATCAATAAAAGACTTTCAAGATAAAATATAAAATATATTACATTAGTATACAATTCTTCTGAGGAAGTAGATTGTAATTCACAGAGAAAAAGGAATAATACAAATTTTTACATGTATTTTACATCTTTATTAATTGTTCATTATTTTTATTTATTTGTTTATTTACTTTTTAGTTATGCCACACAGCTTGTGGGATCTTAGTGCCCTGACCAGAGATTGAACCCAGGCAGTGAAAGCGTGGAGTCCTAACCACTGGGCAACCAGGAAATTCCCTATTATATGTTATTTTTAAATGAATGATTGTGGGTCTTAACTCTCTATGGTATATAGATTCCATTGGATCAATTTAAGAGTGATGGCATATTATATTTTAAATGCCAATGTTTACAATATGCTGAAAGTTATAACCTTTCAGCCATTACTTAATGATAGAAAGAAAACTTTACATGTCTGCTTAAAAACATGCTTGTAGCATATAATTTTTATAAATTATTTTGAAGTCAAAAGACCACAGAAATTTAAAGCATACCTACCTAGATCCATTTGATAAGAAAGGATATTCTGAGAATTCATCCTCAAATTGTTTAGATATAGATTTCTCCACAACATTGTAAATCAACAATATTTCAATTTAAAAAGAAAAAGAAAAGAAAGAGATTTCTCTAAGTTTATGTAAAAGTGACTGTAAAGCAGAAACTTCACATGAGCCAGTCCAGGTGGCATGTGAAGCATCAAAAGTGTGGTGACTCTCTAGTCCAAAATAGTGTGTAGATGCTGCTAATCAGATATTTTGCAGTTTCTCTAACCTTGGTGTCAGTGCCATTTTGTGTTGGAGAATTGTTTATTGTAGGGAGATATTCTATGCACTGTAGGGCATGTAGCACTATCCCTGGCCTCTACCGTCCAGATGCCAGTAGTGTGTGCATGCTCAGTCGCTTCAGTCATGTCTGACTCTTTGTGACGCTATGGACTGTAACCTGCCAGGCTCCTCTGTCCGTGGGATTCTCCAGGCAAGAATACTGGGGTGGGTTGCCATACCCTTCTCCAGGGGATCTTCCCGACCCAGGGACCAAACCTGTGTCTCCTGCATTGCAGGCAGATTCTGTACCCACTGAGCCACCTGGGAAGCCCAGATGCCAGTAGGACCCCCTCCCCCAATTGCTATGACAATTGAAAATGGGGTCCCCAGTTGAGAACCACTGAGCTATTGGAAACGTTGCAGGATTATGATTGATGCTGAAGTTCTAAAGTCAGGGTCCAAATTATCTGTGCCCTGTGACTCAGACGGTGGAGAGTCTGCCCGAAATGTGAGAGACCTGGGTTCCATCCCTGGGTTGAGATGATTCCCCTGGAGAAGGAATGGCATCCCACTCCATTATTCTTGCCTGGAAAATCCCATGGACGGAGGAGTCTGGCGGGCTACAGTCTGTGGGACCATAAAGAGTTGGACACGACCCAAGCAACTAACACTTTCTTTCTTTCTTTTGTCTAGAAGGCAGCTTTGCTTGCATTCTTGGAGTATTGGGATGAACTTGTAAGTCCCTAAAAGTCTTTCCTGATGAAGCCCACAGCCCTGCAGAGTGAAAGGCCCTTACTGTGGACTACCATTGACTTGAGTCTCTGAGAATAGACTGACAGGGAATAGTCCCATTTGGCTAGGCTTTTGGACCCTGGTTGTTGGAGCCACGTGGGTGAGGAGGAGTGGTGAAGCAGACTGGAGGCTGGCCACTGCCCTCACTGCCTAGAGGCGAAGCTGTAGGTGCCGTGGAGATGGCCTCCCAACCTGAGATCCAAGAACACCAGCCAACCACACATGTTGTGTTTTAGTCACCAAGTTGTGTCCAACTTTTTTGCAACATCATGGACTGTAGACTGCCAGGTATTTCTCAGGCAAGAATACTGGAGTGGGTTGCTATTTCCTTCTCCAGGGGATCTTCCCGACCCCAGGATCAAACCTGAGTCTCCTGCATTGGCAGGCAGGTTCTTTTCCACTGAGCCACAAGGGAAGCCCTAACCATCTGGACACACAGGAGGCCTGTGGCCATGACTGTGTGTCTGTGGCACTCCACCTTTATTCTAGGGCCAAGACATTCTCGTCTGTGCCACTAACTGCTCTTCTTGCAGGTGGCCCTGGACCTGGACAAGAAGTAACCCTTGCTGGATAAAGCTTTGCTCAATAAAATTGCTTAAAACCTGCAAATTCACTACTGTGTTCTAGAGCCACAGGGAAATGCCAGCTCCCTGCAGTTCAGTGGTTGATAACCTTTTTTGTAGGTCTGCAGAATGCTGGGGATCTCTCCCTAGAAACATGCAGCATATATACATACACACAATTCTGTACATAATTTCTGAAGCTCAATCGTATATTAAAAGTTAAGAATCCTTTATAATATCTCATTAATTTAAATTCATGTTCTCTAGTATCCTGCAGACCCACCTCTAGCAACCTAGGCTAAAGAAATATTAGCATTTGATGTGCAAGTATATTGTGTGTTTATAACAGCATTTTTATAATAGCCAAAGAAATAGCATATAGAAAGAGCTTAAATGGATGCTAGCAGGGAAATTGAAATGTTGTTCATTCATTCATTCATAATGGAATACTACACAAATATTAAAAGGACTGAGGTAGAACTATAAGTACCAGTTGAAAATAGATCTGTGATATTCTTCTGTATAAAAAAAGCATGTTGAGGGAATTCCCTGGTGGTCAAGGGATTAGGACTCTCACTGGGACTGGGGCCAGTATCCAGGGTGTGTGAGTGTGTTTGTGTGTGGTTTGGGGATGGGGAGAAAGGGAGAGAAAAAGATTTGGGAGGAGTGAGAAGTCTATTTAGGACAGTATTTTGTAAAGTCTGTGTATTTTAAAAAATTTAAAATCAGTGGTAGCTGAATTTGCGGTAGCTTTCACAATAGAAGTCCTTGGTCAGGGAACTGAGATCCCTCAAGCCAAGCAGGGAGGACAAACAGACAAACGTGTTGAAACAATACAGAGTATCATCTTGTCTTTGTAAAAATTACTGCACATGTGTAAGTACAAGTGTGTGTGTGTGTGTGTGTGTGTGTATAATATTTTTGGTTTCATAGACTATATTCTGGGAGCCTAAGCACCAATATTTATAGCAGCTATTTCTGTGGGGTGAGATTTACTCTTTTCCTGTATTCACTCCTGTGTTGTTTGAAGTTGTAAAAACTTGCAAGAATCATTTCTGTAAGTTAAAAAAAAAAAAGATTAACAGCAACAAACAGAAGTGAGTTATCTCTAGGGTGTGGAGTATGGTGGGTGAACCTGCTTCCGTCTTGTCAGGCCCCTAGGCTGAGTAGTCATTTTCAATGGCACAGCTCCCATGGGAAGGTTCCAGATACCAGACGACCTGCTTGTGAGGCGTCAGTGCCACTGCGGAGCCCTCTGTGAAAAGGACAGGTCCCTTCATTCTCCATTAATTTATTCTTTGAAGTCATTTGTCCCTAGGGAGACCACTGAATTTAAATTTTTTTTAATATACAAACTTTACAAAATATTGTCCAAAATAGATTTCTCTCCCCTTCCCAATCTTTTTCTCTCCCTTTCTCCTCACCCTCCAACCTCACACACACACACACACACACACACATGCACACACACACACATCCTGGATACTGCCCACAGTCCCAGGTTAAGTTACAGTGTTCTGATATCCTATTCCAGAGATACTATCCTAGGCATTCTTTTGGACTGAGAATTAAGATTTTTTTTAACTTGGAGATTGGACTGCATTCATGGTTTCCAGACTCTGGCTGGGCCTTAAGAAACACTTCTCACTAACTACCCCAAGGGTAGCCTTGCAAACGTGGCCTGGTATGTACAGACTCTGCCCTCTCCTTGGACTTTTGCCCATGCCAGGCCCGTAGCTGCCACCAATGACACTGCCAGGCTCTGACCATCTCCCCTTGGCCTCTGGCCATGCTTCCATCCCGACATTGCCTCAGAAACACTTGGGTGCACAGTGAAGGCAGTGTGTATTAGACTCTTGTGTAACACTCAACTTTTATTCTAAACAATCTTGGATTGCAAGGAGATCAAACCAGTCAATCCTAAAATAAATCAACTCTGAATATTCATTGGAAGGACTGATGCTGAAGCTGAAACTCCAGTACTTTGGCCACCTGATGCAAAGAGCTGACTCTTTGAAAAAGATCCTGATACTGGGAAAGATTGAAGGCAAAAAGAGAAGGAGGCAGCAGAGGATGAGATGATTAGATAGCATCCCCGACTCAATGGACATGAATTTGAGCAAACTCTGGATAATGGTGAAGGACAGGGAAGCCTGGTGTGCTGCAGCCCGTGGGGGTCACAAAGAGTCAGACATAACTTAGCAACTGAACAACAACAAGCAGCCAAATCACCAAAGATAGTTTCTAATAGTATATGGACCCTATGTAGGTTTTACTTTTGGGAGCTGAACCTGGATACAGCTATCCCTTCCTCTTCACAGCCATTTTTTAAGTATATATTTATATATATATAACACATTAAAGAAAATTTGGAGGAATAGGATGGAAAGTCCAGGCTTCCCTGGTGGCTCAGAGGTTAAAGCGTCTGCCTCCAATGCGAGTAGACCCGGGTTCGATCCCTGGGTCAGGAAGATCCCCTGGAGAAGGAAATGGTAACCCACTCCAGTACTCTTGCCTGGAGAATCCCATGGATGGAGAAGCCTGGTAGGCTACAGTCCACGGGGTCGCAAGAGTCAGATACGACTGAGCGACTTCACCTTCACCTTCCTTCACCACCTGAAGGTTATCTAGCCTGCCTGTACAGGTTCGTTTGGCCACATGTGATTGTTTAGGGCTTCCCTTGTAGCTCAGTCGGTAAAGAATCTGCCTGCAATGCAGGAGACCTGGGTTCGATCCCTGGGTTGGGAAGATCCCCTGGAGAAGGAAATGACAACCCACTCCAGTATCCTTGCCTGGAAAATCTCATGGACAGAGGAGCCTGGTGGGCTGCAGTCCATGGAGTCACAAAGAGTCGGGCACGACTGAATGACTAACACTACACAGGTTGGAAAGTCCAGCAATAAACTCATACATCAATGGTAAATTGATTTTTCGACAAAAGTACCAAGATCATTCAGTGGGGAAAGAACAGTCTTTTCTTTTCTTTTTTTTAAATTGTTTAGTTTTTATTTCATAATCATAAATTTAACTTTGCAATCCAGCTAAACTTGGAGGGGGATAAGGAAAATATGGAACCCAAAGAACTGTAGTGAGAGCACAAAGATTATAGGATATTTCGAGCAGATGGGGTGAAGGGGTGCTCTCCTGGGCTACAGAAGGAATGGTCTGGTGGTTAAGTAATACACAAGTCAAATTTATTAGATTTGTCCACAGTCAGCAATGGTGATCTTCTTGCTGGTCTTGCCATTCCTGGACCCAAAGCGCTCCATGGCTTCCACAATATTCATGCCCTCTTTCACCTTGCCAAAGACCACATGCTTGCCATCCAACCACTCAGTCTTGGCAGTGCAGATGAAAAACTGGGAACCGTTTGTGTTGGGCCAGCGTTTGCCATGGACAAGATGCCAGGACCTGTATGCTTCAGAATGAAATTCTCATCATCAAATTTCTCACCATAGATGGACTTGCCACCAGTACCATTATGGCGTGTGAAGTCACCACCCTGGCACATAAATCCCGGAATTATTCTGTGAAAGCAGGAACCTTTATAACCAAATCCTTTCTCTCCAGTGCTCAGAGCACGAAAGTTTTCTGCTGTCTTTGGAACTTTGTCTGCAAACAGCTCAAAAGAGACGCGGCCCAAGGGCTTGCCGTCGACAGCGATGTCGAAGAACACGGTGGGGTTGACCATGGCTAGACAGCAAGGGAGGATCCGGGGTGGCAGCGTCTGCAAGGCCAAGAACAGTCTTTTCAAAAAACAGTGAAGGGACAGCTGGAGAGCCACATGCAAAAGAGTGAAATTGGGCCCCTACCTCACACCATGTACAAAAAATTAAGTCAAAATAGATCAAAGGTATCAATATGTAAGAGCTAAATCTACACTACTCCTAAAAGAAAACATAGCAGTAAATCTACATGGTCTTTAACCAGGCAATAGTTTCTTAGATATGACACCAAAAAGCCAAGCAACCAAAGTAAAAAATAGATAATCAGACTTCATCAAAATTAAAATCTTTTCTGCATTAAAAGAAACTTGTCAATGAAGTGAAAAGACAACCCACAGAATGGGAGAAGATATTTACAAGTTATATATCTGACAAGAGTCTAGTATCCAGGATATACAAAAAACTCTTACAACTCAACAATAAAGACAAGAAATCTAATTTTTAAATGAGTGAAGAGTTTATATAGACATTTCTCCAAAAGAAAATATGGTCTAAATTATTAGTTGTTCAGTTCAGTTCAGTTCAGTCGCTCAGTCGTGTCTGACTCTGTGTGACCCCATGAATCGCAGCACGCCAGGCCTCCCTGTCCATCACCAACTCCCGGAGTTCACTCAGACTCACGTCCATTGAGTCCATGATGCCATCCAGCCATCTCATCCTCTGTCGTCCCCTTCTCCTCCTGCCCCCAATCCCTCCCAGCATCAGGGTCTTTTCCAGTGAGTCAACTCTTCGCATGAGGTGGCCAAAGTACTGGAGTTTCAGCTTTAGCATCATTCCTTCCAAAGAAATCCCAGGGCTGATCTCCTTCAGAATGGACTGGTTGGATCTCCTTGCAGTCCAAGGGACTCTCAAGAGTCTTCTCCAACACCACAGTTCATTAGTTGTTAGAGAAATGCAAATCAAAACAATGAGATACCAATTCACACTCACTAGCAAAGCTACAATAAAAGATGCAGATAATAACAAGTGTTGAGAAGGAACTGGAGAAATTGGAACACTCCATTATATGGAACATATGTTACTGGTGAAAATGTAAAATGGTGCAGATGCTATGGAAAACGTTTGGTAGTTTCTCAGAAATTTGAGGGTAGAATGATGATGTGACTCAGCAATTCCACTCCTAGATATATACCCAAGAGAGTTGAAACATATGTTCACACAAAAACTTATACGCAAATGTTCATAGAAGTTTTTTCCTAACAGCCAAAAGGTGGAAACAAACCAGATATATATCTATAATAAACAGAATGTGATATATCCATACAATGGAATATTATTTGACCATAAAAAAGAATGAAATACTGATACATACTTCAGTGTGGACAAACCTTGATAACATTATGCTAAGTGAAAGAAGCCGGTCACAAAGGATCACATATTATGATTCAATTTGTATTAAATGTTTGGCATAGGAAAAATCTATAGATTCAGAAAGTAGATTAATGGTGTCCAGAGACAGAGGAAAAGGAAATGGAAATGATTTGCTAATAGATATGGGGCTTCTTTTGGGGATGATGGTTGCACAAGAAGTAGGGAGTGGTCAGCTGACCAAGCATCAGTGGACAGAAAGCTCCAAGAGTATATCCTAACTTAAACCACACCATCATCTTTGATTGGTTGAGGCTCCTGTTTGGGCAAAATTGAAATTCATGGAGTTCTATCAATCTGTTAACTTCTCCCGGAGAGACAGTGGTTCACACACCCAGACTCATAAACTTAACCAGCAAATAGGCAGAGGATATGAATCTACAAGAAAAAGAAATAGCAAATAGACATGTATTCGGATTTCCCCGGTGGTGCTCGTGGTGCTCGTAAAGAACCTGCCTGCCAGTGCAGGAGACAAAGAGATGCAGGTTCAATACCAGGGTTGGAAAGATCCCTTGGAGGAGGACATGGCAATCCACTCCAGTATTCTTGCCTGGAGAATCTCATGGACAGAGGAGCCTGATGGTCTACAGTCCATAGAGTTGCAAAGCAGTGGACACGACTGAAGCAACTTAACCTAGCCTAGCCTAACCTAGACTTGTATTCAGCCTCACTCATAGTTAAAGAAATGCATCATACAGCAGTGAGATTGGCAAACAAAAGTCCTGGGAGTATAAACAGATTCACTTCTCCTGGAGGGCAATTTAGCAACGTCTGCAACATTTTGAATGCTTATTCTCAGTGACTTAGCAAGTCTACTGTAGAAATTTGCCCTCGGGATATACTGGCAAAATTATGCCAGAATCATGTACAAGTATGTTCACGGCCACATTGTCAGTAATAACAAAAATTGGAACACACCTAGACATCCATCAACAAGGGACCAGTTAAATACACCCATGTAATGGAAAAGTATGCAATCTTAAAACATGAGATAGAACTGTATATGCTGATATGGAAGGATCTAAATGTGTTTTGTTTAAAAAAAATAAACCAATGTGCACAGCCATGTGATCTCCTTTGTGTTAAATTGAAAAATGGGTCTACATAGACTTTTTCTTTCAGGAATGGTACATAAGAAATTGTGGTAACTTTTGGAGAGTGGTTTAGGGGTCGGCAGGAGGAAAGATAACTTTTGTTTTTTATTTGATGCTTTTCTATACTATTTGTTTTTTTTAATGTCATGTGAATGTAAGATTAAATAAAATAAGTATTTTAAAAGCAGACAAGGAACATGAAGGGATACATGAGAGAGAGAAGAAGGTGAGAGTTTATGGTTTTTCCTGACACAGGGCAAATATGTTTTCTCTGTATTGGTGAAAACATTGTGACCCATCATTGGGGGTTTTAGGAAGACCTCCAGGGCAGTAAGCTGGAGGGTGGAAGGGGAGGTATGACCAGAGTCAGGGGGACTGGTCAAAAGTTTTTGCAAAAGAGTGGGGTTCAAATTGAGGAGGTGATGGTAGAGGTGGAAAAGACAGCTTCAAATAGGAGAGTTGTTAAAAAGGGAGGCTGATAGTCTTTATTTAAATAAATTTATTTATTTGACTGTGTCGGGTCTTAGTTGCGGCACTCAGGATTTGTTGCATCTTGCGGGATCTTTTGTTCAGGCGCCAGACACTCCAGTTGCTGGCTCATGGGCTTAGTTGCTCTGTGGCGTGTGGAATCTTAGTTTTCCAACCAGGGATCTAACCCCTGTCCCCTGCATTGGCAGGCAGATTCTTAACCAGTGGACCACTAAGGATGTCCTTGGCTGATTTTTTTTAAGCTGATCCTTCACCAGTGCCAACTGCCTTGCTTTTGCCACATCTGCCCAGCAACATCCCAACCCTGGGTTTTCTGTTTATGGTCTGGAAAAGGCCACCCACCAGTGAGAACGTGCCACTCCAGCATCATGGTTCATAGCTCTGCTGGCTTCTTCCTGTACCACCCATCGATTTATTTCTACCTATCCTTGGTTGGCTCTGGCTCTCATTTCCCAGTTATTCCAAATTTTCACCATGTTCACTTCTCACACTTCACTCCCGCTCTCATCTATGTGGCCTCTCTTGCCTTCCTACTTCAGAGAACAAACGAGGTGCTCAGGGTTGAGTGTCTTTAACATCTCAGCCCTCTCTCTATAAGTGTATCTAAAACAAGATTTACCTCTTTCCCAAGTATTCAGTCTTAGAGAATGATGTTCAGCTCCTGTTTAGTTCTTGAGTCCCTCCAGGACATTTCACTGACCGTATTCCATCCCTGAGCCCTGGCTGCTTGCTCCTTCTTCTGTGTGTATGGCTGTAACAAACATTGTTTATTTCAGTATCATGACATTTACCTTGCTGAAAAAAGTTATCTCACTCTGTCTCCTCCAATTAGCTTGATCCTGTTCATAATACTCTTCCCCCTTGTGCTGTGCTCAGTTGCTCAGTCATTTCTGACTGTTTGCTACACTATGGACTATAGCCCGCCAGGCTCCTCTGTTCGTGGGATTCTCCAGGCAAGAATAGTAGACTGGGTTGCCATTTCCTCCTCCAGGAGATCTTCCCAACCCAGGGATATAACCCAAGTCTCTTGGGTTTCCTACAGTGGCAGGTGGATTCTTTTCCACTAGTGCGACCTGAGAAGCCTGATTTTTTTCCCCTTAACATTGTATTAATATATAATATCCAAACAGAAAAACGCACATATTCTAAATGTATAGCTCACAGAATTTCCACAAACTGAATACACTCATGCAATCAGTCCCCAGGTGAAGAAACCAAGCATTATAGCAACCAAAGCATTCCTTGTGTTCTTTTATATGCTCCATCTCCCTCCTCAGGGGACCCACTGTATAGTCTTCACTTTTGATTTTTTAAAATTTTTATTTAGCTGTGCTGGGTCTTCCCTGGTCGGGGATCAAACCTGAGTCTCCTGCATTGGCAGGCAGATTCTTTACCACTGAGCCACCAGGTAAGCCCTGCTATCCAGTCTTTAAACAGCATAGATTAGCTTCATTTCTGAAAATTTTGAAATAGATCTGAAATAATATGTACTGTTTTGTGTCTGGCTTTTTTGATCTTCACATCCATGAGAGTCATCCATATTGTTGCATGCAGCCACAGACAGTTCATTTCCATTGCCCAATAATATTCTATTGTGTGACTAGACCACAATTTATTGATCCATTCAAGTGCCCCATTTGGGGTACTTGCAAACAGCAGGCACTGTGTTTTATTTATCTCTGCATCTCCAGCATTTCATGCATGCTTAGTATAATGGTTTGTGTGTGAGCAGGTTAGAGAGCTCAAGGAGTACTTTTCCACTGTTCTTGGGTGGTCAGATGATAATATCTGAGATATGAGAGTCAAGCCTGGGTACCAAGTTTAAAATGTTTTACAGGCCCATTGATAGGTCTCATTGTCTAATGAGGACAACCATGGTGGTTGTCTGGGAGCCACGCGGTGGCAGCCACTGAAGATGTTTATTATGGAAACGAGAACAAAGACAATCAGACATGGACCTGGTTGCTTTTAAAAACAGAACTGGGCCAATGGCTAAATATTTGAGAGAGGTAGCTTTCTGCTCAATAATAATCATGATATTGGCTCATATTTAGAAAGCACTTATCATAAACTAGACCCTGGCATGTGCTGAGGGCTTGGTATCCATGAGTTCAATATAAGAATGGCTTTTTATTTTTTAATATATATTTATTTATTTGGGTGCACCAGGTCTTAGTTGCAACACACAGGATCTTCAGTTCTCTTTATGGCATGCCTGATCTTTTCATTGCACATGCAAACACTTACTTCCAGCACGTGGGATCTAGTTCTCCCGACCAGAGATCAAACCTGGGCCTTCAGCATTGGGAGTGTGAAGTCTTAACCACTGGACCACCTGGGAAGGTCCCCAAAATGGCTTTTTATAGGATGAGACTTGAGCATGAGCTGCTTGATGAAACCATGATGATTTCATGGTTTCAGACACCAGTGATCGTGAGGCCTGGGAAGTTATATTTATAGGCTCACAGTTTTAGTGAAAAGCTGTCCTCTGACTTGTGTCTCCCTGCCTTGCCCCTTTCCTTATTCCTAGAACTGTCTTCTTTCTTGAGACTAGCCTCCTACAGCCCCTCTGTGGGTCCCCTCACAGCAAACAAATTATTAGGTGTTTCTACCAAGAGCTTCCTTCCACTCCAAGCCCACCTGGCCTGGCCAGGCCCTCTCCTTTCCACCCCCAGGATGTCTCTCCTTCAAGTGACTCAGAACTCTCACCTGCATGGATGATGACTCTGGCCAGGGCTGTGGCCACCTCGGGCCTGACCCTTCAGGCAGCCAAAGGTCATTCTGACTTACCCTAAAGTTTGTTTGAGTCCGAAAGAGTGAGGTAGGAACAGTGAAATTTAGAAAGTATCTGGGGGAAAAAAAAGCTACAGAAACCCTTTTTCTACACGTAGCCATCCAGTTTAGGTCTCCAAAAGAAGAAAAGCCCAGACAAATAAATCTGGGAGGCTGAATGCAAAAGGTGTTTGTCAGGAGAAGAAAAATACTGCCATCCTCCCAGGATAAGCCGTGGGATTGGCCCTGGGACAAGATGCTTTATCTTACCGTTGGCGCCTGAGGCCCAGGGCCTGGCTGCAGCAGCAGAATCCCCAGAAAGACAGTGGCCTGAGTTAGACAAGCAGGCCTTGTGAAGGGCTGAGGACTCAAGTCCCCACCCCTCTGTGCCCTCCCTCTTGATTTCTCTATTCTGTTCTCTGTCCCAACACCCTGCTGTCTTCTCCCTCCTGTTTTTACTCAGTGCTCTATTTGTTTTTCTCAGAAGGGGTCTCACAGAGGGTCCAAGAGTTAGGAAGCTGTACAACCTATGGGCAGATCCCCAGAGGCCCCGCTCTCCCCCATGTCCACGGCCATAATTCACATCTTCTATTTCTTCTCTTCTGCCAGACAAAGCTGAGCACACACTAACAGTGTTAACACGATAAATATCAGCAGCTCTGACCTTTCTCTCTTGGGTCCTGGAGTCACCCTGACTCCCAGGCTCGACTCGCCTGTGCTTAAAGTGGATTAGCACTTCCGCTAGGCTGCAGGGCCCCGCACTTGGGCTTGGTGGGAATCAAAACAGAGATTACCTTATTTGACTTAAAAAAAATTTTTTCCATTTGAAAGATAGAATCCCCCAGAGAAGTACACTGGGGCTTACACATATACAATTTTAAATTGGATTTTAAAAATAGTTTGCCAGCTGTTTGCTAGGTCGGGCCTTAGGTCTCGTCCTTGATTGATGTTGGGGCCATTTGGGAAATGAGGCCAAGAGGGGACAGAGAGACTGGCAAGGCAGCAGGATCCCGGATGCCTGAGGCTGTTCCCAGGAGTCCTGGCAGTTGTTGCCATGGGCCTTTGGAAAGCCCTGGAGTCCTGGCACCAAAGTCTATTTCTCGCCCAGAGAGACTGAAGGAGCTTGGATCACCTCCCCCAGACCTCATCTCATCCCTGCACTGCTGATTCTAGGCCAAGGTCTGAAAAAAAGAGCGATGAAAGAGGACTGCTCAGCTGGAAGGGTCTTTCACATTTTTTGTGGCTAAGTACTTATTTTAGCTTCTTGTGTCACCTTCAAATGATACATACATGGGCCCTGCTCAGAACACTCATCCCCCTGTGCTTTTTTCCTGCTGGCTGCTTTTCCTCTCTCAGGCCTCACCCAGGATGTCACTTTCTGAGGGACAGCAGAGGGCCAGCATGTTGGGTTTAAATCCTGGCTGAGGGGACTTCCCTGGTGGTCCAGTGGTTAAGAATCCATCTTGCAATGTAGGGGACTTGGGTTACATCCTTGGTCAGTGAACAGAGATCCCACACTTAGATTCCCCCCACCCAACACAACCAAAAACAAATAAAATAGCATTGCATTAAAGAGTAAATAAATCACATATTAAAAAAAAATCCTGGCTCAGCACTTCCTAGCTGTGTGACCTTGGGCTGGTCACTTAACCTCTCTGTGCCTCGGTTCCCTCATCTGTAAATGAAATGGGGATAGTAATAGCATCTACCTTACTAGGATTGTTGAGAGGACTCAGTGAATTCATATACGGGAACAGAAAATCTAAAATATCTATTTGTTTACAATAACCAAGACGTGGAAGGAACCTAAATATCCATTGACAGAGGAATGGTTAAAGAAGGTGTGGTAAGTATATACAATGGAATATTATTCAATCATTAAAAAGAATGAAATAATGCCATTTGCAGCAACATGCATGAACCTAAAGAGCATCATGCTGAGGGAAGTCAGACACAGAAGGAGAAATATGACATCCCTTATATGTGGAATTTAAAAAGAAATTATACAAATGAACTTAGTCTCAAAAGAGAAAGAGACTCACAGACTTATAAAATGAACTTACAGTTGCCAGGGGACAAGGGATAATTAGGGAGTTTGGGATGGTCATATACACACTGCTGTATATAAAATGGATAACCAACAATGGACCTATTGCATAGCACATGGAACTTTACTCAGTGTTATGTTGGCAGCATGGATGGGAGGGGAGTTTAGGGGAGAATGGATACATGTATATGTATGGCTGAGTCCCTTTGCTGTTCACCTGAAACTACCACAACATTGTTAATCAGCTATATCCCCATACAAAACAAAACGTTCAAAAGAAAAATATATGTAAAATACGTAGAACATAGCCTAGCACACAGTTCAGTTCAGTTCAGTTCAGTCGCTCAGTCGTGTCCAACTCTTTGCGACCCCATGAATCGCAGCACGCCAGGCCTCCCTCTCCATCACCAACTCCCGGAGCTCACCCAAACTTATGTCCATCGAGTCGGTGATGCCATCCAGCCATCTCATTCTCTGTCGTCCCCTTCTCCTCCTGCCCCAAATCCCTTCCAGCATCAGAGTCTTTTCCAATGAGTCAACTCTTCGCATGAGGTGGCCAAAGTACTGGAGTTTCAGTTTCAGCATCATTCCCTCCAAAGAAATCCCAGGGCTGATCTCCTTCAGAATGGACTGGTTGGATCTCTTTGCAGTCCAAGGGACTCTCAAGAGTCTTCTCCAACACCACAGTTCAAAAGCATCAATTCTTCGGTGTCAGCTTTCTTCACAGTCCAACTCTCACATCCATACATGACCACTGGAAAAACCATAGCGTTGACTAGACGGACCTTTGTTGGCAAAGTAATGTCTCTGCTTTTGAATATGCTATCTAGGTTGGTCATAACTTTCCTTAGCATCTGCTTTTATTAACCTCCAAAGCACATCTCCCTAGGCTCAGTTGCCTGCTGCTGCCATGTTCCCCTCTCCACCCCTGCCCCTCACTTCCTGCGTAGGTGTAGCACTTGGCCTCGGTTATCGCTATTGCTTAACTAGGTAACTGTCTTCTCCCGGAAGGCAGAAAGCATGTCTTTCACTGGCCAGTCCTTATAACCTAAACCCATCCAGCTTATGGCATATTTAAGAAATGTACTGCGGTTTTGTTTTTGAGTTATTCTTTAGCCCCTTAAAAAAAAAAAAAAGAATTTCACAGTTTCAACTCTCAATCATTTTTATTTCCTTGTATTTCAACGATAACAATTTTATCCATACATGAGGTTGCTTTTCACGATTCATTGTACTGTCTACCTCTTATCAAACTAGCTGTTTTATACTCTTATGCAAAAAATCTTCTTACCATAGGCTTCACTATCTGCATTATTATTTTCTTTAAAAAATTTTAAAAATGTGAACCTCCCTGGTGGTGCATTGGATAAGAATCCACCTGCCAATGCAGGGGATACAGGTTCGATCCATGATCCAGGAAGATCCCACGTGTGGTGAAACAACTAAGGCTGTGACCCACAACTTCTGAGCCTGTGCTCTAGAGCCCATGAGCCACAACTATTTAGCCTATGTGCTACAACTACTGAAGCCTAGACACCTAGAGCTTGTTCTCTGAAACAAGAAAAGCTACCGCTAGAACCCCACACACTGCAAGGAAGAGTAGTCCCCACTTGTGGCAACTAAAGAAAGCTCTCTAAAGAAGCAATGAAGACCCAGTGCAACCAAAAAAAAGAAAAAAATAATAATACAATTTTAAAAGGTTGCTTTCCATTTGCAGTTTATTACGAAGTCTCGGTTGTATTCCCCACGTTATACAATACATCCTCAGCCTATCTTACACTCAGTAGTTCATGCCTCCCACTATCCCCCAAGAAATGTTTTTGACCACAATACTAAATGAAAAACAAAAAAGAACAAATGCTAAAAGGCAAATGGGATCCAGAAGACAGAGCAACTTGGGGCTCCTGGGTCATTTTTCTCCATCTTCATTTGCTCTGTATATGTACTTGGCCTTTTCATTTTGTTTGTCTGACTGTTAAACAAAGAAAGAGCTGATGAGTTGTGAGTTCTGGAAGTATGAGGGTAAGGCTTTGTAATCACGTCTTTGGCAGGAGACTTCTGCCCCTATCTTGTTTTCCAAAATCTAATTAAATATTAAATGCATATAAAAGAACAGATCATATGAGAAAACAGAAAAAATTAAGACCCAACTACCTACAACTCAGCTTAAGATAGAACTTACAACCTGTACCATTGAAGTCCCTTTGGTGTACTTCTTCCAATCCCCAGCCCCCTGCTAAATTTTTGTTACTTATTCTCTTGCATATCTTTATAATTTTACCCTAAAATATCCACCCCTAAACAGTATACTGGTCTTGCATGCTTCTAAACTTTATATAAAATAAATCATATGGTATGTATTCTTTTTTAAATTTTTTAAAAATAACTTTATTCATTTTTGGCTGTGCTGGGTCTCTGTTGCTGCACAGGTTTTTGTCTAGTTGTAGTGCTCAGGTTTCTCGTTGCAGTGACTTCTGTTACTGAGCATGGGCTCTAGAGCGTGTAGGCTTCAGTAGTTGAAGCTCCCGGGCTCTAGAGCACAGGCTCAGCAGCTATGGCGCACAGACTTAGTTGCTCCGTGGCAAGTGGGATCTTCCCAGACCAGGGATCGAGCCTGTGTATCCTGCATTGACAGGTGAATTCCTTATCACTGAGCCACCAGGGAAGTCCCACAGTGTGTATTCTTTGATTTGCTTTTCTCACCACTCAAAGTGATATTCGTGATGTTCCTTTCTGCTGTGGTCTGTAGTTGTATAACATTCTGCTACATGAATACTCTGCCGTGTTTGTTTTTTCCCCTCCATTTGACTCTCAACGGATCTTTGGATTATGTGCAACTTTTTTTTTGCTATCGCTAGCAGTGTTGCTATGAACGTTCTTGCATGTGACTGCTGGGGCCCATGGTCAAGAGTTTCTCTAGGGTTATTTCTGGGTCATTTTCAACATGTCTAGATAATGCTAAATTGATTTTCCAGAGGGATCCCAGCTTCCCATATGGTCCCAAGCCTCAGTCCCTGTTCTGTTCATCCTCAAGTTCTAGCAGACCTAATGGAAAAGAGCTTTGCAACAGGGCCAGAGAGAAGCCTGTCAGCTCGTACTGCAGTGACCCCTACTTCTGGGCATAGGAGGTGACAGGCTGGCCTGGGCAACCTGAGAAATCTCCCCTGGTGGCTTAGTCAGAGTCTCTGGCTCACAAGCATCACTCAGAGCACCACACAGAGAGGAGCAAACTCTGCTGACCCAAAGCCAAAAAGGCCAATGAAAACCAAACAAATATTTGGATTCAACATTCTGCCTAACCCATTTCTTCTCAAGATAACAAAAGTTTTAATACTTCTTCGATTAAGTAGAAGTGGTACCCCCCCCCAAAAAAAAAGCCCATTAATTTCCTTGTTACAGGTTACCTTTAAATTTACTAGTTTTAAAATCCCAAAATGTCTTGAGTGTAGTAGGCTTTCCACAAATATGGACTTTTATTTGGGGTATTTGCCGTGTAGGTCAACAGGATTAATCAGGCGTGTAGCTACCAAAGCCAAAAAGAGAAATCCTTGATCTCTCTTTTTGATTATTTTTGTTGCCCTTTGATTATTTTTTGTCCTTATAATAATAATTTTAAAAAGAGAACTTCCCTGGTGGTGCAGTGGTTAGGAATCCACCTGCCAATGCCAGGGACACAGGTTCGATCCCTGGTCTGGGAAGATGCCATATGTTATGGAGCAACTAAAGCCCACATGCCACAAATACTGAGGCTGTGCTCTAGAGGCTAAGAGCCACAACTACTAAAACCCACACACACTTGAGCCTGTGCTCTGCAACAAGAGAACCCATTGCAATGAGAAGCCGGAGCACTGCAACTAGAGAAAAGCCCATGGGCAGCAACGAAGACCCAGCCCAGCCAAAGAATAAGTAATTTTTATAAAATAAAAAAAGATGCAACAGCGAGACCTGATGAATCCCTGGCGCCTGTCGTGACTTTCATGTTTGGCCGCGGTCAGCACAGTATGGTGCCCTGACCCAGTTTCTCCGTCTAGGAAGAAGTTCAGAGCTCATTGGTCATTCACGTCTCCTTTGGAAAAGGCACATTGATCCTTCAAGAAAATGATCTTTGGGGCAATTTGTAGGCAAAATCTGTTGTTAAAAGGCTATATAAGTAAACCAGTATTGTGTGTAAACCTAGTTATACTTAGCTTGGGCTGACTGGTCACTTTGATTCACTAATACCTTCTTTTTCTCCCATCGCGTGTGGTCACGAACTCTTGTGATCCAAGACCAAGTGTCTTGGACAACGTTTCTCCTGTGCCTCCCATCGTTGTGTTTGGGCCTTTTTTACCTCATGCCTGAACCGTGGGAGACTAAAGTCATCTCCCTGCTTGAGTTCCTCCTCATTCTAACATACCACTGCCGGCCAAATTAAGCTTTAAAAAATGAAAACCAAACAACAGTGACAAAACCCATACACAGCTAACTGTTTTCCCCTTGATTTGTCGCTTTCAGCTCCCAAAGTCCTTGGCTTCGATGGAGTAAAATCCCGAAGTTTTAGCTAAAGTCTCTCCCCAAACTCATGACCATCTCTGCTGAAGCCTGCACAAACATACCCCAAATGCAGCACACCTTCAGGGTTCAGGGCCCCTGAAACCAGCCATAGACCAGGGGTTCCAAGCCCCTTCTCCACGACAACTCAGAGTTCTTGTCCCCTCTGCCCCTTCTCCTCTCCAGTGTATCCCACGTGCCAAATTTGTTGGACACAGCCAGCCCATGTTGACCTCTGCATCCTCTCCTGGGGCTTCTCCCCACCCAGAACCCATTCCTCGGCTTGGGTCTCTCAGGTCCCACCCGTCCTTTGGGGGTCCCACCTCAAAAGCAAACAGATACATTTCTCTCAGTGACTCAAATAGCCTAGGAAAGATAAATAAGCAACTTGGACCGGAGACAAAAGATTGTTGGCTACTGAGAGAAGCAGTCCAGGAGCTTCAGAATCTAAGCTAAGCCAAGCCTCGGGGTAGGGGATGGAGTAGGGGCTTGGGACGTGGAGTGAGGGCATAGGGTGGGGAATAGTGGAAAATGTTTTACTGCTGAGCTTGGTCTGCAAAATGAGTTGATGATAAGGGAAAGCTGATCACAAAACACCTCAAAAGTGCTAAATTGAACCTGAGTGGTCATCTCTGAAATAACCAATAGGTTAATTGTGGGCTTCCCTGGTGGCTCAGACGGTAAAGAATCTGCCTGCAATGCAGGAGACCAGGGTTCGAGCCCTGGGTTGGAAAGATCCCCTGGAGGAGGGAATGGCAACTCACTCCAGTATTCTTGACTGGGAAATCCCATAGACAGAGGAGCATGGGGTTGCAAAGAGTTGGACACAACTGAGTGACTGAGCATGCAATTTTGTGTAGGCACAATGTTGAGTTTGTTTTCTGGCTTCACCAAGTGGCATGTGGAACTTCCCTGACCAGGTATTAAACCTAGGCCTCCTGTATTGGAAGCCTGGAGTCTGAACCACTGGACCACCAGGAAAGTCTCTGCCTGTTGTTTTCACACACACACACACACACACACACACACACACACACACACATTTGGTCACTGGAGTGTGACAAGTGGGGAAAATGTGGTTGAAATCCACAAGGCCTCAAGCAAAGAACCCTATTTGATTTGGGATCTGCATAAGCTTCTCATTTGGAAGGGTAAATAAACCTCATTTAAAGGGAAAGCAAATATTCTGGGAGGGGTCTGTCTTTGGCCAAAGGTAGAACCACCTATACTCATTCATGGGTTATATTGCAAATATTGAAAAGTGAAAGTGTTAGACGCTCAGTCGTGTCTGATTCTTTGTGACCCCATGGACTGTAGCCCACCAGGCTCCTCTGTCCATAGAATACTCCAGACAAGAATACTGAAGTGGGTCGCCTTTTCCTTCTCCAGGGGATCTTCCCCACCCAGGGATCAAACCCCAGAAAAAGAATCTCTTGCATTGCAGACAGATTCTTTACCATCTGAGCCACCAGGGAAGCCCCATTGCAAGTATTGAAGTTTCTTTAAGAGAGTGAAAAAAAAATCTCTCTTTTTTTTTTCTGTAGCCTTTTCATCACTTCATCCTGCCCATCTGTGCAAAATGCATCTTTCTAAACAATCCACTTTCACCTTGGAACCCTGCTGAAAACTGTGTGGTGGTTTTCTGTTTCCTATTGCCTGAATGTAAACATTATCAAGCCCCACCGGATGCCCCAGCAATCTAGCCCTTCCTACCTCCTAAAGCTGTCTGCCCCTCCCCACAACCACCCTTCTCCCTCCTAGGTGCCCCTACTTAGCGGCTGCACCCAGCTCCCCTGGAGACCCAGCTCTTCCTTGCTGCCTGGTGGAGGTGTTCCCATGCATGGCGAGCTTGGAGCTTCCTGTGAAGCACCCAACGTGGCGATTATAACCCCCCTAAACGATTTTCTGTGGGTTAAACTTAGCTCCCTGGTTAAAGGGTAAAGTCCTCCAGGGCAAGGACTGGTCTTTTCCACCTGTGAACCCAACTCCTGTGTCTGGACTGCTGCCAGCCCAGGGTGGCTCTTTCATGCTAGGTAGTCAGAACATCTGGCCCTCGTCTGTCTTGCCCCCGAACTGCCTTCTCCCAAGACCTCAGCGGTAAAGAATCTGCCTGCAATGCAGGCGATGCAGGAGATGCTGGTTCGATCCCTGGGTCAGGAAGATCCCCTGGAGGAGGGGCATAGCTGCCCACTCCAGTATTCTTGCCTGGAGAATCCTATGGACAGAGGAGCCCTGTGGGCTACAGTCCATGGGGTGGCAGAGTCAGACACAACTGAAGCGACTGAGCACAAGACCTCCACCGTTCCTCTGAGTCTCACATCAGGGTGACTCACTGCCCCCTCTTAATCAGATGGTGAATAATTAGAGATGACGCATTTAGAGAAGCCTTGGGGGATCAATTGCCAAGAGCTCAATTTCATTTACAAGGGACTTTCACTGTCATCTCGTACATAAGTAAGGCAGACAACCCCCACTTAAAGACCTGATGAAAACAGAGGGATTAAATGCTCTGTTTAAGGTCACACATATAGGGTGTGTCAGAAGTGGCATTTAAAGTCAGGACCTGTTTTACAAAGCAAACAAGGCCTCACAGTCTTTGAAAACAAACTGATGGTTACCAGAGGGGAAAGGTGAGGGGGGAGGGGTAAATTAGGAGTTTGGGATTCACATACATACTCTGCTGCTGCTAAGTCGCTTCAGTCGTGTCCGACTCTGTGCGACCCCAGAGATGGCAGCCCACCAGGCTCTCTCGTCTCTGGGATTCTCCAGGCAAGAACACTGGAGTGGGTTGCCATTTCCTTCTCCAGTGCATGAACGTGAAAAGTGAAAGTGAAGTTGCTCAGTCGTGTCCGACTCTTAGCGACCCCATGGACTGCAGCCTACCAGGCTCCTCCGTCCAATGGGATTTTCCAGGCAAGAGTACTGGACTACTGTATATAAAATAGAAGGACTTCCCTGGAGGTCTAGGGGTTGAGACTTCACCTTCCAATGTGGGAGGGAATGGTGGTGTGGGGTGGGTACAGGTTTGATTCCTGCTCCTGGAGCTAGGATCCCATGAGCCTTGGGACCAAGAAACCAAAACATAAAACAGAAGCAATATTGTAACAAATTAAATGAAAGACTTTTAAAGAAATGATCCACATCAAAAAATCTCAAAAAATAGTCAATAAGGACCTATTGTATAGCACAGGGAACTTTACTCAATATTCTGTAATAACCTATATGGGAAAAGAATCTGAAAAAGAATACATACATGTATATATATCTAAACATATATATATATCTAAATCACTTTGCTATACACCTGAAACTAACACAGCCTTGTAAATCAATTATGCTCCAATATAAAATGAAATTTTGTAAGTTCAGTTCAGTTCAGTTCAGTCACTCAGTCATGTCCGACTCTTCGTGACCCCATGAATTGCAAAAAAAGTCAGGACATGTCTGACAACTAGAGAAAAGCCTGAGCAGCAAAGACCCAATACAGCCAAAAATACATAAATAAAAAAAAGTTTTTTTTAAAGATAGCATGTTATTTTTAGGCATTCCTGGAATCATGAAACTTAACATATTTATTTTAAGACATGTTTGTTAAGTGCTTTACATCTACTATAAACTTAATGAAAACTCTGGATCGAGTGTGTAAGAACTGGCTTGTTCATCTCCATTATAAAGATGAGAAAACCAAGGCCTCAGCTGGTATGATCAGGGCCACCCAGCTCATTCATGGCTTCATCAGTCAGGGTTCTGGCAGGAGGACAGAAGACACACTCTAACTGGATCGTTTCAGCAGAATTCAATAAAGGAACTCTTTACAGAAGTGGGGAAACTGCAAGGGACAGTGTGGAGTTTGGGGGAGCAACCTGGGCCTGCAAAAGAGAGAAGAGGATGCAGTTACCAGAACCTGTAGAGAGACACCCGCAGGAGAAGGAGACTACAGCCCGTGGAGACCCAGGAAGGAGCTGGGAAACTCACACCCAACCTCCCTCCCCTCCTAGAGATCCCCATTGGCTTTCCTTAGGCCAGAGCACAGGCAGCCTGTGGATGTCTGTACAGATCAGTCTCCAGGGGCACAGAGCAGAGCAGAGTTGAGCAGGGTGTGGCTCTGGGGTGAGTTAAGTAAGTCAGAGATAACCAGCACCGAGATGAAAACTATGGTGAAGCTTCAGACTTCTTGTCTTCTATTCCTTCCTATGCGCTTTCCATAATACTATGGCTTAGACACACTGAGTCTTAGCAGAGAATTTCAGAGACGATCCCTCCAGAGACCACCCTTAGGCCCACAACATCCCTCAGCTTTAGACCTGGAGCTTGTTTCCTAAAAAACTTCACTGTGAGTATGGCCTCTACACAAGGACACACAATCCAATGGGACCTCCTAGTCAGATGGAGTCAGGCAGCTGGCATGCAGGCCCGGCCAAGATGGCGGAGCTGGCACGTGGAGGAAGCTCATGCTGAAGTCATCACTGGTTCTTGGCCATCACATCTGGGCAGAGATGCCCCAGAGCCTTTAATGCAGCTACAATGGGCATTAGCCACAAGGCTGGAAAAGCTTCAACAAGCAAAGAGTCTACTGTCTTTTGCATCTGGCAATTAAAATATCTTGAAAGAAAGATTTCATCTCATAGCATGTTATGGACTCATTGTCCATAACAATGTAATTGGCACTTGGTTACTCTGGCTTTATTTTTATGTAATGTCCCTGGCGTGAAACTCTAGGTTTTATGAAGAGGAATTGTCTTGGGGTGTTGGAGCAGTCTACTCGGGATGAGTTCTTTATTCACCTTTATCCTTGGTTTGATCGGGTGAAAGCCATAAAAGCATTTAATGGTAGTGACCGCTTCCAAACCCAGGAGCTATGAGAGCAGCGTAATGAGAAATACAAAACCCAGTGTTCTCACAGAACAGAAACTCAGCCACAAGTCATGGAGAAAGAATTCTCAGTTCCTGTCCTAACAGAATTGTTTCCAGAGAAATGAATTAATGGTCACATGCAGCCGTATGGTCTGAGTGATCACGTTCCCCATAAAAGTATAACTGCTAGAGTCTACAGTGACTTTGCTGAGTTCAGTAAAGCCAGGTCACTCCTCCTACCCTCACCCAAAAAAGACCCTCTGCTCTGTGCCCTCAGAGCTGAGCAAAGTTTTTCCCAGTTCCACTATTAGCAGTCTCCCTAGTACCATTGCTACTAGTACCTAGTACCAGGGCTTCCCTGGTGGCTCAGACAGTAAAGAATCTGCCTGCAATGCAGGAGACTGGGTTCAATCCCTGGGTCGGGAAGATCCCTTGGAGGAGGGCATGGCAACCCACTGCAGTATTCTTGCCTGGAGAATTCCATGGACAGAGGAGCCTGGTGAACTACAGCCCATGGGATCACAAAGAGTCGGACATGACTGAGTGACTCCCACAATACCAGGACCACTGGAATTGACTGAAGAGACACCAAAGTAAAACAATGGATTCTCGTGACAGTGGCCCTGTCACAGTGGTCTCCTGACAATTTCTGCCTCTGGGCTTTTGCACTTGCTGATCCTTCTCTTTGGACCACTCTTATCCCAGTTTTCTGCATGAGGTGAGTATACACCCAGAAGTGTAATTGCTGGATCAAATGATAATTCTATGCTTAATTTTTTGAGGAGCTACCATACTGTTTTTCCATAGCAGCTGCAGTTTTACATTCTCACCAGCCTACTGGTCTTCCCAGGTGGCGCTAGTGGTAAAGAACCCACCTGTCACTTCAGTAGATGCAAGAGATCTGGGTTCGATCCCTGGATCGGGAAGGTCCCCTGGAGAAGGAAATGGCAACCCACTCCAGTATTCTTGCCTGAAAAATCTCATGGACAGAGGAGTCTGGTGGGCCCACAGTCCATGGGGCTGTAAAGAGTTGAACATGACTGAACACACACACACACACACCAGTCGGTTAGGACCAACTTTTATAATACTTATATATCTTGTGTAGTGTCTCTACTCTTACTTGAATGTAAATTTCACAAGGGGAGAGATTTGCTTCCCAAATACCTAAAACCTTACTTGGCACCAGTAGTTGGTGATTAGCAAGGATTTGTTAAATGACTGCAACTGTCTCGGTGCCTCTGACCTTATCTGCATCATCCTGAACCCCTTAATGCCCGCTTCAGGCCATCAGAGACGTTCTCAGCCTACTTTGTCAGAGGCTCCTTCCTCTTTCACATGTGCCTCTTGCAATGCTTCTTTCTTTCTGCTTGGTATTCAGGTTATCTGCGAACTTGCCCCATCTCTCTCTCTCTCTGAATCCTAAGCTCCTCAGTGTTAAGAGCACAAGTTTGTTCATTGTCACCCTTCTGCCACGTTTCTGGGCTGGGGTATATTTAGGCTCAACCCACACTTGTCAGAGGAATGTTCCAAACACCTGAGCAACACTGTGGGGGCTGGGCTTGTGCACTCCAGAGCTCTCTAAAACCAATTCCCCCAGGAGTCCCAGGCTGTATGGCCTCTGCACATGCCTCATTCGGAGTCTGGTCTTCCTGGGTCTGATGAGGGCATTGGACAAATGATCTCTTGGGCTCCCCTTATATTAGGTGTGCTGTGGGGCCACCCCTCTGACAGAAAGAGCATGGTTCTAGGGACTTCCCTGGTGGTCCAGTGGTTAGCACTCTGTGCTTTCTCTCCAGGGGACACGGGTTCAATCCCTGGTCTGAGAACTAAGATCTAGCAGGTGGAATGGGGCTGCACCCCCACTCCTCCCACCAAAAAAGCACCAGAAAAGACATGGTCTTCATATTTGAGAGCCCACAGTCTGATATGAATGAAATACACACGTCAAAAAATGTTAAGAAATCAGAGGAAACCTGTGCCCAGAGCCGTCCACCAAGGAGGGTATACTCTGCCTCTCCCTCCCCCAGTTGCACCCCCTGCTGCTAGGGCTTCAGAGCACAAAACACCAGGAAACTCAAGAATACATTTCTTCCTCTGGGGGAGAGAAAAAAAAAATCTCTACAGCTCACATGATTTCATGGGTTATTTTAAACTGTTTATTTTTCTGTCCCATCCTCAGGGAACAAACATTTGTAGGCAAAACTTGGACTTTGGTTCCCCACCCCCACTACTGCCACTTCGCTTAGCTATTTGTGTATAAATATGACTTGAGTGAAATCTCTGAAGAACTGCCAACCCTGCTTACCCTGCTCCCATCCCCTCTTCTTTCCCAAGAAGTCCTTAAAGAATTTGTACCCAAGAGTGGAATGTTTCAATGACATTTAAAGCCCTCCATGTACTTAAAAAAAAAAAGCAAAAAACCTCTTTTCAAATGAACGAGCAACACACTCACAAAATTTACAGACTGTTAAACAAATCACTCATAATCTAACAACCCTGACAAAATACTTTTTATTTTTTACCGATCTCCTTCAAGGTTTACCTTATGAGTACATAGTTTCTACCGTGGTCCTCAGACCATAACATACTCTTGTATTCTATATTTTCTTCTTAACATCTAAAAACGAATACACACTTCCACAAATGTATTCTTCTTAAGGGCTTCCCTGGTGTCTCAGTAGTAAAGAATCCACCTGCCAGTGCAATTTCGATCCCTGGGTTGGAAAGATTCTCTGGAGTAGGAAATGGCAACCTACTCCAGTATTCTTGCCTGGGAAATCCCATGGACAGAAGAGCCTGGCAGGCTACAGTCCATAGGGTAACAAAGGTGTCGGACACAACTTAGCAACTAAAGAACAACAACGTTCTTCTTAGATATCATCACTTGGTAAATCCAGGTCAGACTGATAGCAGAGTGAGTGGGTACTGAGCTGTATAGGACATTGAAAAATAGAAATTGTTCTTGCCCTCAAGACTTCCCTGGTTAAGACTGTGCTTCCAATGCAGGGGACATAGGTTTAAACTCTGGTTGAGGAACTAAGATTCCCACATACCTCGAGGCCAAGAAAAAAAAAAAAGGAACTTGTCCTTGCCCTCAAGGAGTTTACAGTCTCAGGGAAAAATAAGACATAATACAGGAAACAGCTGGTAATAACATGGAAAGATGTGTGTATGTACAGATGACGATGCCCTCATGAAAAGCGGGTATTCTGGGTGGTAGAGAGTTTATCAAGGGTTGGAGAACTGAGAGGAGTCTGTCTCCCCTTGAAGGTGAGAGGGTGATGTGATAAGCCATGCTGAAGAGGCAGAGAGAAGGGAGGGGAGAGACAGCTCGGATGTGGATGAATGCACAAAGGCGCTGAATACAGGAGACAATTAGTTTGGGAGCCACTGGGGCAATTAACCCAACAGGTAAAGAAGGTGACTTTGTCAGGGAGTGGTAGGACCAAAGACACGAAGGTGCTGAGAATGAGGAAGAGAGGTAGGGTTTCCCAGAAGGGGGACAGAATACAAAGTTGACGTGACTTGGATGCTGGAGAGGACTACGGGAGAACGAGTGCTGTTGTCTCATTGGTCTGTCAGAGGTGCGAGTGGTTGCTGCTGGTTGTTTTTGAGATAAAGGGCATCTATCTAAATGTAGCCAGTAGATCTGGGAAGACTTAAGATATTGGGAGCAGGAAGTTGCAAGGAAGATGGCACCAGGCCTTGGCTAGGGGTGGCATGCCAGGACACAAATCAATGTACAGGTCAAGACTGGACCTAACTCATGGGGTTCATGACTCTATTCCCCCCTAGAGAAGTGCCTGGTGCTGAGGGAGCCCTTATAAATATTGCTTGAATGAGAACTGAATCAAGGGATTTGCCTGGTGGTCCAGTGGTTAAGAATCCCCCTTCCATTGCAGAGGACTCAGGTTCGCTCCCTGGGCAGGGATGCCATCCCACATGCCATGGGGCAAGTAAGCCTGAGCACTGCAACTAGAGAGTCCATGAACCACAACTAAGAGAAGCCTGTGCATCACAACAAAGAGTAGCCCCCACTAGCCACAACTGGAGAAAGCCCAAGTGCCACAACAACGACCCAGTGAAGCCAAAAACCCCAAAGAACTGAATCAAGTCTGGTTTTGCAAAATTTTTGTACAAAGTTCATCAAATCTCAATTCCTCCTCCAGGCCTCTGTGTCAGCTCCCTAAAATGGAGTTGTTTTTCCAAGTGTTCCTTGTGGCCCTTTTGAACCAGGTCTGGCCACATGAGTCTCAGTAATCCTGAGCAATGCTGAGACCTGTAAGGATTGGCACTGGGGGATGATGACCTAAGATCCCAGTTAGTCATACTGGCAGCTGCTTCCTGCCTCCCTGCCCTCATTGCCTTCTGTTTGAGCTTTGCTTGGGTGGTAAGAGGATATTGTCCGGACTCATCAGTTATTACCACTGGAAGGCAGCTTACCCAGTGGCACATGTGCCCTCGTTGTTAGAGGAACTAAGCCAGTCCCAGAAGGGAGCGGGGCTGACCCAAACCCAAGGCTGCCTAGAATCCACTCACAGGCCAGCCTCATCCATGCAAGAATTTCACAACATCACTGAGCCTGTGCTATGTGTCAGGTGCTGCTTCAGTGCTGCAGACACAGCAGTGAGCAAACAGACCAAACTTCAGAGGTGGGGAGCTCTATCAGTCAGCCGGATAAGTAAGGTGGGTGGTGAGAGGAGCCAGGGAAGAGGCAAGGGTGTGGGGAGTGGGTCTTGCGATTGCTGGAAGGTGGTCAAGGAAGGCCTCAGCGAGAAAATGACATCAGAACAGAGTGTGGAACAGGAAGCAGGAGGGAGCACAGTGCCATCTGGGTGAAGAGTGCTGCAAAGGCCCTGGCCTGTTCCAGGAACAGTGAAGAGTGATGTGAGTGGAGAAGAAGGGGAAATGAGCCTGGGACTTCCCTGGTGGTCCAGTAGCTAAGACTCTGCAGGGGGCCTGGGTTCAATCCCTGGCCAGGGCACTAGATCCCACATGCCACAATTAAGAATACTGTGTATGTGCTTAGTCATGCTCTACTCTTTGTGACCCTATGGACTGTAGTCCACCAGGGTCCTCTGTCTATGGGATTCTGCAGGCAAGAATACTGGAGTGGATTTCCATGCCCTCCTCCAGGATCTTCCCAATCCAGGGATCGAATCTTTGTCTACTGTATTACAGGTGGATTCTTTACCCACTGAACCACCTAGGAAGCCGCCAAGAATAGTGCATGCCACAACTAAAGATCCCCAGTGCTGCAACTAAGACTTGGGGAAGACAAATAAATAAATATTTTTTAAAAAGAGAGAGAAAGAAACAAATGAGTCCTGAGGGGTAACTGGGACAGAGGGAATGGGGTCTCAGAGTCCCCATGTAGGCCTTTGGCTTTAAAAAAAAATTGAATTAATTTTTATTGGAATATAGTTGCTGTACAATGAATCAGCCGTACATATACATGTACCCCTTCCCTTCTGGACTTCTTCCCATTCAGGTCACCACAATGCATTAAGTAGAGTTCCCTTTTCTATACAATATGTTCTTATTTGTTATCTATATTTTACATAATACCAATAGTGTAGACATGTCAATCCCAATTTCCCAATTCCTCCCACCACTACCCCCTACCAGACCTTTGGCTTTTATTCCTCCCACTCACTGCCCAATGTCTAATTCATGACCCTGTCTTTTCCTGTCGATTCTCAAGGGCACTGGGATGCCTGTGGGCAGAGAGGAGAATGGGGCAGGCAGCAGAGCTCTTGAAAGCACGGAGCAGTGGTGTGGGCAGCTGCCTGGGCCACCTGCGCCAAGCCCGTCCCAGTGTCCCTGCTCCGGATGTCTTTAGGCAGACATGAGAGAGTGGCTCCCCATTTCAGGATAAGGAGAAAAAGCACAGATGCAGAGCCAAGCCAAATCAATTGAGGATGCAGCATCCTTGACATGTCGGAGGAGAACAAGTTCACAGCTGAAGCCAGTGCAACAGGCTGAGGCAGACCCCAGCAGTGCCCCATGCCTTGCCTTGGCTGAGTGAAGAATAGAACCAGACATATTCATGTAGAAAGTGCCTGGCAAACACTGATGTCCAATGGCAACCATTTTATTAGCTTAGTCTTCTAATCTTTAGTGTCCCATGCTTCCTGTCAGTGATCCATATGCACATGAATGAGGCTCCTGCTCCAACTGGTTTGTCAGGGACCAGTGTGGATGCCAGGCCCTGGATGGGCAGCCCTGGAGTGATTACTACTGTAGGTTTAGAGCAAGCTCCCGCCTGTCAGGGACCCCTGTCAGGGACCCCACTGCCCACAAGAAGCTGTTACATGCCCTGGGCACGGGGGTGCACAGAGCCAGTGGGCAGATTTGTTTCCCTGGTCATCTCAGTCTCTCCTGGTGACCATGCCCTCTGCTCTTTGATGACCTGAGAAAGGGCTGGGTAAAGCTGGAGTCAAGGGCCAGAGCCTTGTAGAGTTTGGTCACGCTGATCTTGACCCCTGGCTCTGGCTGTAATCCTCACATATGTTCTCTCTTCCATCCCCCAGGAGGGTCCTTTCCAGGAATTAAGGCCAACAATCACCTCTTTTCTAGAGTCCAGGTGCTTTACCTGGTGCAAGAATATTAAGATTGATAAGGCATGAACCTTCTCTTCAGAGATTTGAACCTATTGTGTGTGTGTGTGTGTCTGTGTGTGATACACACGTGTGTGTATGCTCATTATCTCACACATGCTTGTGGGCGGCCACCTGGGATATTAGTAGGAAGAATCCTGAACATGAGTGAGGTGGCTTTGTCCCAAGCCCCCCTGGCCTTTGAGTCTACCACTTATCTTCTTGAAGTCTTGGATTCCGTGGCTGTTCAGCAGGGATAATGAAGCTTGCCCTGTCTGCATCAGAGCGTTTGTTGGGAGAATGAGATGGGGCAATGTCAATAACTGATAAAGTACTAAATACACTCAGGGGACTGCATTGGGAGCAGGGAGTCTTAACCACTGGGCCACCTGGGAAGTCCCTTGTTCAGTCTCTAAGTTGTGTCTGTCTCTTTGCAACCTCATGGACTACAGCATGCCAGGCTTCCCTGTTCTTCACCAACTCCCAGAGTTTGCTCAAACTCATGTTCATTGAGTCGGTGAAGCCATCCAATCACCTCATCCTCTGTCGCCCCCTCCTCCTGCCTTCAATCTCTCCCAGCATCGGGGTCTTTTCCAGTGAGTTGACTTTGCATCAGGTAGTCAAAGTATTGGAGTTTCAGCATCAGTCTATCCAATGAATATTCAGGGTTGATTTTCTTTAGAATTGACTGGTTTGATCTCCCTATTGTCCAGGGGACTCTCAAGAGTCTTCTCCAGCACCATAGTTCAAAAGCATTGGCAGGTAGATTCTTAACCACTGGACTACCAGGGAAGTCCCTAGACTCCTATTTTTGCATTAAGGTACTTAGTCTTTCCATATCATGTCACCAGTTCCCTATATTAAATCCCCTCTGCTCAAATAGAAGACTTTCCATTTGCCTGAGTGGATCTTTGCTGATATTCAGACAAAATGACTCTAGACCCCATAGTCTATTAATCTTTTCAGATGAGAAAACTGACTCAGACTTACCTCAGGTTGTAAAACCTATGAACTACGAAGAAAAGAGCCAAGAAAAGTTGGGGAAAGAAAAAAAATGAGAGGCTGTCCTTTTAGATATCAAAATATACCTTGAAGCTGTAGTAATAAAAACAACATTTGCAGACATAGAATCAGTAGAATAAAACACTGGGACATAATACAATCCAGAAATAGCTATGAGAAAAAGAATATTTTGCTTGTAAAGGAAACATTTCTAATAAATGAGGAAATGCTGCTGGAGGGATTAATTCACCCATAAATTTGAGAAAAGACCCCAAATAAGTTCCAGATGGATTGAGAAACTAAGCCATATGAAAGTGCTAGAAATAAATACAGGAGAACTTTTTTTTTGGTTTTAATCTTGAGATTAGGAAAGCTCTTTCCAAAGAAAATTGAAAATATAAAAAAGCATGAAAGGATGAAGTTGACAGGTTTACAGTTTATGTAACAATTTAAAATATGAAATTTTGGTGTGGAAAAGAACTCAGAGATCTAAATAAGTTTTTGCCTAATTAGTGTAGTGTGGAATCGCTGAAGTGATCTGAAAATGGGAAGGGAAGCTGGGACTGGATTTCTTGGGTTCTCTTCCTGTTCCTTGAATGGGAGGAACTGTACAGTTCTATCCAGCGGTTCATCCAGCTTAAGGCACAAGAAGTCACCTCACAGAGGTGGGGAGATCCTACCTGTGCCCTCATGGGCAACTTTCCCTGAGTTCTTAAGCTGCAAAAAATGAGATAAGCTCAAGCCAAAGATACTTGGAAAGTAGAGACGAAGAAGGCAGAAATTCTGTACTCTTTTAAAAGAAAATTATCCACTTGGCCTATTTATTAGATCATGAGTACTTGGGAAAGGACTACAGAAGGTTCTGATTAATGGATCAGTGGGCATCCAAAGCAGATGGGTAAGAAGACATCACTCAGAGCAGGGGAAAAGCTAGATGGAGTACTTAGTTCTTAATCAGTTTATATTAAGAAAGGTGGTGCTTTTCTTCCTATGTTGTAAACTGGGTCTTTAAATGGTTTAAATTATTTTGTTTCTAGTTTATCATTTCCCACTTTATTATTTTTCTGAATTAGAGTTTTTCTTTATATTATACTCATACATACAGCAACAAGTAAAATAAGTTCAAATGTTGGCAGTTTCTGGTTCAACTGTTAATTGGCCATTTTATCCTGATTCACAGCACTGGACTTTTTGTTGAAATGTAATTTGTCCTGAGATTTGCTACCTTTGTGAATTTATTTATTGATAATGAGGCTTGTTTTGTTTCAGAAAAATGGAAAAAGAATATGGTAGATCTACAGGTTCTATCCCTGGGTTGGAAAGATCCTCTGGAGAAAGGCATGGCAACTCACTCCAGTATTCTTGCCTGGAGAATCCCATGGACAGAGGAGCCTGGTGGGCTACGGTCCATAATGTCACAAAGAGTTGGACATGACTGAGGTGACTTAGCATGCACACATTGTGAGATGATATATGTTTTGTTTGTGGGTTGATGATGTGTGTGGTACAATATACATAACATAAATAACATAAATAACATAAAATTTACCAATTTAACCCATTTAGATTTACAGTTCATTGCCATTAAGTATATTTATAGTGTGCAATCAACAGCACATGCATATCCAGAACTTTTTCATCATCCCAAACTGAAATTCCAAATCCATCAAATACTAACTCTTCATTCTCCCATCCAGCCCCTGGTAACCACTCTTGTACTTTGTGTCTCTATGAATTTGACTACTCTAGCTGAAGCGACTTAGCAGCAGCAGCAGCTATCTTGTACACGTAGAATCAAACACTATTTGTCCCTTCGTGACTGACTTATTTCACTTAGCACAGTGTCTTCAGGGTTCATCCATGCTATAGCATGTGTTAGAATTTCCTTCCTTTTTAAGGCTGAAGTTTATCCACTGATGGGCACTTGAGTTGTGTCTGCTTTTGGGCTATTGTGAATAATGCTGCTATGAACATGGATCTATGAATATCTCTTTGAGTCTCTGCTTTCAATTCTTTGGGGTATTTACCTGGAAATATTTGTAGTTTTAAGTCACTAAATTTGGGGTTAATTTCTTACATAGGAACAGATAACTAACAGAGGAGCAGATTTGAGAGATACCCCAAACAGAAACTTTTTACCCCAGTATTTTATTATGAAAACTTTCCAATGTACAGAAAAGTTGAAATAACTCTTCAGTGAACATGCATATATCACCACCAAGGTTAAACTACTAATAGTTTGCTATATGTTCTTTGTAAACTAGATTAACTTAAATATAATTGCTGTTCTTATAGATTTAAAGTGATGTAATATTGGCAAATGTCATATTATTAAATCTTGTATCTTTTTATATTTTTCTGAACCATTTGAAAACGTGTTGCAGACTTCATGATATTTCACCTCTCAATACTTAAGCACTGGAACTTTCCCAGTGATTTAGTGGTTAAGAATCCACCTTGCAATGAAGGGGGCAAAGTTTGATCCCTGATCGGGGACCTAAGACCCCACATGCCGCAGAGCAACTAAACCAGTGCTCTGCAACGAAGACCCAAATAAATAAATAAATAAGAATCAGGATTATTAAATAAATAATAATCATTAGCCAAATAAATAAATAAATATCAGGAAAAAAAACACTTAAGTATCTCCTAAAAATCCTTAAGCATCCTCATAAATAAACACCATCATCACATCAAAGAAAATTATCCTAATATCACCTGAGAAAATTCCTTAATGAAATTTAGTATATATATATTCCATATTCAAATTTCTCTAGCGGTCCCTGAGATGTGTTTTGTAACTGAATTTGAAAACGAGAAAATACATTTTATTACTACATTTGGTAATTATGTCCTTTCGGTCTCATACATATTAATTCTAAAAGATTCTCAACCTTGTGTCCATGGTCTTCAGGGGATCTCTGAGAGTCCTGAGAGTTAATACAAAACTGTGTGTGTGCGCTCACATGCTTGCAAATGTGAGGGTAGATTAGAATCTCTAAGTGACGGTACACCAAAGGTTGAGAATTCATGATGTAAAAGCAGTAGATAATTGACTTGAAGAGGGAGAAAAGCCAAACACCATGACTGAGCAACAGTCCACCAGGAGGCTGCTTTTGGGGAGAATGACATGTCTTTGGACAAATAACATAATCTCTTTGTCCATCTCTAATTTGCAAATAATAATATTGGTCTGCTTACCTCAGTAAAGGTGCATGTGAAAATACTTTGCACATCAGAAATGGCTCAGAGGGACTTCCCTGGTGGTCCAGGGGGTTAAGAATCCACCTGCCAATGCAGGGGACACAGGTTTGATCCCTGTCCACGAAGATTCCACATGCCTCGGAGCAACGAGGCCCGTGTGCCGCAACTACTGAAGCCTGCGCTCTAGGGCCCATGCTCTGCAACAAGAAAAGCTACCACAATGAGAAGCCCACGCACCAACTGGAGAGCAACCTCCGGCTCGCCGCAACTAGAGAAAGCCTGCTGGGAGCAGTGAAGACCCAGCACAGCCAAATAAATAAATACAGTTTAGAAAACAAAAGAAATGGCTCCGAGATCATCAAAAGCTATGCAACGTTAGTTACTGAAACTACAGAGAATTCAAGAAATCTGAAATCTTTCCATTTTTTTAAAAAATCTCAGTTTTATTTATTTTACTTTACAATATCGTATTGGTTTTGCCATACATTAACTTGAATCCGCCATGGGTGTACAAGTGTTCCCCATCCTGAACCCCCCTCCTGCCTCCCTCTCCATCCCATCCCTCTGGGTCATCCCAGTGCACCAGCCCCAAGCACCCTGTATCATGCATCGAACCTGGACTGGTGATTCATTTCACATGTGATAATTTACATGTTTCAATGCCATTCTCCCAAACAATCCCACCTTCGCCCTCTCCCATAGAGTCCAAAAGACTGTTCTATACATCTGTGTCTCTTTTGGTGTCTCGCATACAGGGTTATCGTTACCATCTTTATAAATTCCATATATATGCGTTAGTATACTCTATTGGTGTTTTTCTTTCTGGATTACTTCACTCTGTATAATAGGCTCCAGTTTCATCCACCTCAATAGAAGTCAATAGACTCAAATGTAGTCTTTTTAATGGCTGAGTAATATTCCATTGTGTATATGTACAACAGCTTTCTTATCCATTCATCTGCTGATAGACATCTAGGTTGCTTCCATGTCCTGGCTATTATAAACTGCAGTGAACATTGGGGTACACATGTCTCTTTCAATTCTGGTTTCCTTGGTGTGTATGCCCAGCAGTGGGATTGCTGGGTCATATGGCAGTTCTATTTCCATTTTTTTAAGGAATCTCCACACTGTTCTCCATAGTGGTTGTACTAGTTTGCATTCCCACCAACAGTGTAAGAGGGTTCCCTTTTCTCCACACCCTCTCCAGCATTTATTGCTTGTAGACTTTTGGATAGCAGCCATTCTGACTGGCGTGAAATGGTACCTCATTGTGGTTTTGATTTGCATTTCTCTGACAATGAGCGATGTTGAGCATCTTTTTATATGTTTGTTAGCCATCTGTATGTCTTCTTTGGAGAAATGTCTGTTTAGTTCTTTGGCCCACTTTTTGATTGGGTCATTTATTTTTCTGGAATTGAGCTGCAGGAGTTGCTTATATATTTTTGAGATTAACTCTTTGTCCATTGCTTCATTTGCTATTATTTTCTCCCATTCTGAGGGCTGTCTTTTCACTTTGCTTATAGTTTCCTTTGTTGTGCAGAACCTTTTAATTTTAATTAGGGCCCATTTGTTTATTTTTGCTTTTATTTCCAATATTCTGGGAGGTGGGTCATAGAGGATCCTGCTGTGGTTTATGTCGGAGAGTGTTTTGCCTATGTTTTCTCCTAGAAGTTTTATAGTTTCTGGTCTTACGTTAGATCTTTAATCCATTTTGAGTTTATTTTTGTGTATGGTGTTAGAAAGTGTTCTAGTTTCATTCTTTTACAAGTGGTTGACCAGTTTTCTCAGCACCACTTGTTAAAGAGATTGTCTTTTCTCCATTGTATGTTCTTGGCTCCTTTGTCAAAGATCAGAGGTCCATCTTCTGATTACTACCCACATTGTGGCGAGGAGAGAATGTCAGTTGTCTTAGGCCAGTGTTCTGCAGTTTCCTGTCTAGGCATGTTCTGGATGATTGAACCAGGAAAGGGTCTGGACTCTCTCTTGATTGGGATAAATATTAATACCTGTCCATTCACACATCAGTTGCTCTTCTGTCGTCTGGCCGAGGGTCTGCCTTACAGCCCGGGCTGGACTCCTGCCTAGAAATAATTGGAGTGGGAATAGGACAGGACTTGTTACTCCCAATGGAGCCTTTTCTCAGAGACTTAACTTCCCTCTCTCACCAGAGGTAGCCTGTACAAGTTGCTTCAATACCCTTTCTATGGGAAAAGGTAATCTTATCTTTCTATGCTTCCTCCAGAGGCTGTGGACTATTGAGAAATTTATAAGATAATTTGTGCCCAGGCCAATCTGGGTGTGGGGAAAGGTCTGGAATCAGGACCCAGACTTCCTTGGCCAGCTGTTTCAAGCAAGTAAGGTAAGAATGATGAATACCAAGTGGCCCATGAAAACTGGAACCCTGGCCCAATAGAGGTTGCAGTTGAGGAGATAGAGCTATAAAGCCATAATGATCTCTATTTAAATGAAAACACCCTCTTTATTGATAATAAGCTTAGGAAGATTTAGTTGGGAAAATTCCTAACAATACTTCCTTCGAGTTCTGTGCCAGCTTTTGTTCTCAAATGCCAGGTGTGAATTTCTCAGTGTAAGATCTTTCTAAAACATGGCAAGTTTAAACACAGCCATTCTCCTGCTCACCTCTAAATTCTGCCTTATGTTCTTAAAATGGTTAAGATTTTTTAGAAGGTGGCAATTAATCTTTCAATAGCCTTCTGTTTAATTGCTAGGAACTTGACAAACTATGTGATCCTTATAAAACCTTTGACATTTGGGAGCCAGTGAGAAGATGAAGCCCAACAGATGTGATTTGGGATTAGCTGCTGACCTAATAGCTGGTAAGCTATTTAACATCTCTGAGATTTGGTGTTGTCACTTGTGTAAAAGGGGACTCAAAATTTGGTCACCAAACACATTTTGAATGTTTCCCACATACTAGGCACTGTTCTAGGCACCAAGGAAGGCTCCACGAGGAAACATGGCAGACGTACTCTCTGCTCTCCTTGACTTTATCACAGCATGTGAATACTGAATGAAAGATTGTATAATTAAGTTTATAGTTAAGATTATATAATACCAATGGCAATAACAACTACCTCAGCAGATGTTGTGAGGATTAAAAGAGTCAGTTAGGCAAATTCAAGACTGGTGTCATGATACTAGTTATTAGTTTTGCTAATAATCCTAATTAGTGTAAATATGTGCTGGGTATTAGTTCCTCTCCTGTTTGGGGGCGTATATTTAAGTGGTTAAAAGTAACAGCTACTACATGACTTAGATGTGTATTACCGTTACAGGAGATGGGAAGGCAAACATTCCTCCTAGTGTTAGGGACATGGTCTCCCCAGCTTAAGGAAAGAAGCTGAACTAGCTGTTCATTGCTGTCAGGAAGAACAGTTTTAATATTAACATTAACTTGTGTTAGTCGCTCAGTTGTGTCTGACTCTCTGCGACCCCATGGACTGCACCCTGCCAAGCTCTTCTGTCCATGGAATTCTCCAGGCATGAAACTGGAGTGGGTTGCCATTCCCTTCTCCAGGGGATCTTCCCAACCCAGAGACTCCCACACTGCAGGTGGACTCTACCATCTGAGCCACTAGGGAAGCCCCACAGCCTAGCCCTGGGAGTAGAGGATGTGGGCACAGAACTTTGCAAATGGTCTCTGAATCCTGATGCACACCAAATATTCTATGTAGAATGAAAACATATTGTGCCCACATATGGCCATTACTGTAATTATAGATGCTGATGTGATTCATACAGTACAGATTGCTTTAAGTGAATTCCTGAAGCCTTACTAGCAATTTTTTCATTATATATTTTCTCAGTCAGATCTTATCCTGCCTCTTGCTGGCTTAAACCCTTGTAACAGCTCCTCATTGCATGGGATAAAGTCCACATTGCCTCCCCAGCACTGCCCTGCCGACCTCTCTTGTTAACTGCTCCACCCCCACCTCTGTCTATTCACTAAGCTCTGACATGCAGGCTCTTCCGGGCCGTGACTTAGAGCCTTTGGCGCTCAACTCACAACTTGTTCTGGCATGAACAGAAGATCCAGCTTCTGAGTAGGGAATGGTATCATTGACCCTTCCCACAGGCGTCGTGTCATTTTGGGGTGGTTATGGGTCCACTCGGGCCCTGGATCAGCAGGCCTTGCCTTGGGTCAGTCAGCTCTCCACAGACCACCTCTTCTCCCTGGCTCCTGTTCTACGCTCTGTACCCCTTTCCCTCTGGGAGTCAGCAAGGCCCAGATGAAGGTAAAAAGTGTTAGTCGTTCATCATCATTTGTCGTTTAGTTGCTCAGTTCAGTTCAGTCGCTCAGTCATGTCCGACTCTTTGGGACCCCATGGACTGTAGCCTGCCAGGTTCCTCTGTCCACGAAATTCTCTAGGCAGAATACTGGAGTGGGTAGCCATTCCCTTCTCTGGGGGATCTTCCCGACCCAGGGACTGAACCACTAGGGAAGCCCCAGGTGGAGGTGAGGTCCTCTTAGCTTCTTCCTCTGTCACTGCTGCATCAACACTCCAAACAAACACACAAGCCATCTTCCAGTGAAAGCCATTTTCCTTTCAAAGGTTTCAAAACTAAGCCATCTGGAAGTCAGAAACTTCTTGATGTCAGTTTTCCATAGACTTTGTCTACAGTGTTAAATGGAAATCCAAGGTTCATAATGCCCCGTGCCGTCACACACTGTGTATGTGAGTTATTCAGATCCCTGGAGAGAGGAGTCACTGATAAAACATGTGGGGGAAGCATTTTTTGGTTCTCTCCTCACCCTTAAAACCCTCCAAAGAGTGAAGAGAAGCAACTCCATTTTTAAATGATAAGGAATAGAAGAAAGCAATCTCTCCATTTTTTTATGAAATATTATGTTAACAAAAGAATGTACTTAACGTATATGTACAGTTTAATAACAATAAAATGTACCTGCCAACCAGCTTTAAAAATCCAATTTAACTAGTGCTTTAGAAGGTCCTGTGTGGACTTCCCCAGTCACACCCCTTTTTTTCTCTCTCTAGGCAGTAACTATTTTGCTGAATTTTTACTTAATCATTCCCTTAGTTTTCTTTAGAAGCTTACTCTTTTTCTTTTTTTTCTCTCTTAAGTTTTTTCTCTCCCTTTTTTAAATTGAAGTATAGTCGTACAATACCACTTAAGTTACAGCTGTACAATATAGTGATTCACAATTTTTGAAGATTATGCTCCACTTATAGTTATTATAAAATATTTGTTCTATTCCATGTGTTGTACAATATATCCTTGTAGTTTTGTTTTTTTTTTTATCCTTGTAGTTTATTTTACACATAATAGTTTGTACCTCTTAGAGTTTTACTCTTTATGAATATTTTCCTTTGCAATATATTTTAATTTGGGAAAGTTTTTGCATTTTTTGAACTTATATAGTATACATTCTTCTTGTGATTTACTTTTTTTCACTCAACAGTATGTTTTTGAGACCCATCTATGCTGCTGTGCACACCTATATAGTTCACTCATTTTTACTGACAGATTGTGTTGAATTGTATGAATTCAACAATTGTGCTAAAAAAAAAAAAATTGTGCTGAATATGTGCTGAATTGTATGAATATGTGTAGCTATCAATCCTCCTGGTATCAGTCATTTGTACATTTCCAGCTTTTTTGCTGTTCAGTACTGAACATTCTTGTACCTGTCTCCAGCTTCAGTGACATAAGGAAGCTGTATACTGCCAAGTAAAGGCAAGGCTCATCTTAATGGTCCCATTGTTTAGAACCATAAGGTGAGCAGCTGGAAAGATTCCAGAGAAGTAACTCCACCCTGTAGGACACAGGAATTGGGGAAGTGGAAGTAATGGAGAAGCCATGCTTAAGCACCATATTAATTATTCATGTACCTGACTCAGCTGAGGGGACCTGCTGGGAGGAGGGGAGATGGGAGTGGGGAATGAGGGAACGGTATGAGAAAGTCTGCCCTATACTGAATGTTTGTGTCCCTTCAAAGTGCATGTGTTGAAACCCAGTCCCCAGTGTGCTGATATTTGGAGGTGGGACCTTTGGGAGGTGATTAGGTCATGAGGGTGGAGCCCTCGTGAATGAGATTAGTGCCCTTATAAAAGAGACCCCAGAGCTCCCCCACCACTTCTGCCCTGTGTGGACATAGTGAGAGGACAGCGGTGTGTCCACCAGGAAGCAGGCTCTCACCAGACACTAGATCTGCTGGTGCCTTGATTTTGGACTTCTCAGCTTCCAAAACTGTGAGCAATGTTTGTTGATTAAGCTACCCAGCCTATGATATATATATATTTTGTAGCAGCCCAAACAGACTAAGACAAAGCCTCTCGTAGGGAGTGTTACCACACAGATTCCCTTAAACTTGAAAACCAGGAAGAAAACAAATCTGCTGATAGCATGTTTAAGAGAAAAGGTCAGTTTAAAACTGTGGTCTGTCCAGATCCTTTGCCTTATCTTTCTCTAAACTAAATTTTAACAAATAGCTGGTCTCTTTCAAAGATGAGCCATGACCAGAAAGACATGCATAATTAGTGCAACTTCTGGTTAAACAAACTGGAAATTTGTTTATAGCCTTCCCGCCCCCAAAACCCTACTAAAATGATACTGAAGGAATATAAAAGGGCCTAACTCCCTCAGGAGTCAGGAGATATCAGGAGAGGGGAGATTTCAACCAGTTTTTAGATGGAATAGAGAGGTGGAGTAGAGAGCACCTAAATTAGCCCAGTGGAGGAAGATTGTGCTTTAACTGTCTGCTGACCCCATGAAGCAGTACTGTGTAAAGTGGGTCAAGAGACATAGGGTGAAAACAGCAGAACATTAAGTTATATCAAAGGCCCCTTCCTCCACCCCTTAATGCAAATTGACTACCAGACCAAGCAGGAAACTGTAGATTCAGTGTATATAAACTAAATTTGAAAGATATTGCTGATGTCATGTAGAATTAGAAACACAGAGATTAAGAATATGTCTGCCCTATTGTATGACTCAGCAATTACACTACTAGCTGTATGCCCAAGAGAATTAAAAACATATGTCCAGGGTGTCCCTGATGGCTCAGTGGTAAAGAATCTACCTGCCAATGTAGGAGACACAGGCTTGATCCCTGATCTGGAAAGGTCCCACATGCCTTGGAGAAACTAAGCCCGTGCACCACAACTACTGAGCCTGTGCTCTAGAGCCCAGGAGCCTTAACTACTGAAGTCCATGCACCTTAGAGCCCGTGCTCTGCAACAAGAGAAGCCACTGCAGTGAGAAACCCCAAACCTAGAGAATAGCTGCAACTCACCGCAACTAGAGGAAAGCCCGAGCAGCAACAAAGACCCAGCACAGCCAAAAGTAAATAAATAAAAATTTAAAAAAGAAAAATGCATGTCCAGGGGAGGGGAGGGATACACTGGAAGACTGGGATCGACAAATACACTGTACTAATACAAGGTAGATAACTAATAAGGACCTACTATATAGCACAGGGAACTCCCCTCAATACTCTGTAATGACCTATATGGGGAAAGAATCTTAAGGAAAGAGTGATATATGTAGATGTATAACTGATACACTTTGCTGTACAGCAGAAACTAGCACAACATTGTAAATCAACTATACTCTAATGAAAATTTTTTTAAAGTCCTTGCAAAAACTTATACACAAATGTTCATAGCAACATTTTCATAATATCCAAGAAGGTGGAAACAGCCCAAATGTCCATCAGCTGATGAATGGATGAACAAAATGTATATGTATATTAACACAATAAAATATTATTTGGCCATAAAAAGAGTTAAGTGCTGATACATGCTACAGTGTGGAGGAACCTTGAAACCATTATGTCAAATGAATGTGGCTGGTCACAAAGGACTACTTATTATATAATTCCACTTATACGCAATGTACAGAATAGGCATATAGAGACAGACAGTGGTTTAGTAGTTGCCAGGAGCTAGGAGGCCAGAAGAATGGGAAGGATGCTGCTAATTGATGTGAGGTTCCTTTTTGGGGTGATGCAGATGTTTGGAAATAGATAGTGGTAGTTGTACAACTCTGTGAATATACTAAAATCCACTGAGTTATACAGTTGTGAAGTACAGAGTTGTACATTTATTTACTTATGATTTTCAGTGTTGCTCCATACAGCACGTGGGATCTTGGTTCCCTGACCAGAGGTCAAACCTGCACCCCTCGAATTGGAAGCACGAAGTCTTAACCATTGGCCCACCAGGGAAACTCCACAGAGGTGTACTTTTAAATGATAGATTTAATGGCATGTGAATTATTTCTGTAAAGAAAGCTGAATGCCGAAAAATTGACGCTTTTGAACTATGGTGTTGGAAAAGACTCTTGAGAGTCCCTTGGACTGCAAAGAGATCAAACCAGTTAATCCTAGAGAAAATCAGTCCTAGAAGGACTGACGCTGAAGCTGAAACTCCAATGCTTTGGCCACCTGATGCAAAGAGCTGACTCATTTGAAAAGACCCTGATGCTGGGAAAGATTGAGGGCAGGAGGAGAAGGGGACGACAGAGGATGAGATGATTGGATGGCATCACCAACCCAATGGACATGAGTTTGAGCAATCTCTGGGAGTTAGTGATGGACAGGGAAGCCTGGCGTGCTGCAGTCCATGGGGTTACAAAGAGTTGGACCAAGTGAGTGAACTGAACTGAATTATACCTCAATAAAAAAGAGACAAAGTGAGAACCTAGGAGATCCTTCACAACTTTAGCTTTACATCTAGAGAGTCAAAGAGATTTTAAGTTATGCAAGTTTGATTACAGTGATAAATTACTGAAAACAATGGGATTGTCTCTATTGTCCACCAATAGAGATTGGGTTAAAAAATATGACATATCATGCCAATGGAATGCAATGAAACTACTTTAATAATGTGGGAGAAATGTATTTAATGACATAAAAACATTTTTGTGATATATGACATGAAGGAAACAGAGTACAAAATAGTATGTATATTGTCATCTCATAAGGAAAAATTGTGTATATATCTGTCTGGCAGTATCACAAGGTTAAAAATGGGACCAAAAAAATCAAATCTGTCTCTTTAACGGTGGAACCTTTCAAGTCCCCTTTCCTTACTCTGCTCATAGATCTTAAGTGGCCATTACCTCCTCCCAAAGGAGAGACAAGTAAGCGAAAAGCAGATGAAAAAGATACACTAGAAGAGGGATTACTTCATAAGTCAGAAGGAGAAAGACAAATACCATGTGATAACAGTTGTATGTAGAATCTAAAATATGACAACAAATGGGTTTATCTACGAACAGAAACAGACTCACAGACAGAGAACAGACTAGCGGTTGCCAAGGGGGAGGGGGTTGGAAGAAGCAAGGATTGGGAGTTTGGGATTAGCAGATTCAAACTATCATATATAGGATGGATAAAAACAAGATCTTACTGTATAGCACAAGGAACTCTTTTCAATATCTTGGGATAAACCACAATGGGGAAGAGTATTAAAAAGAATATATGTGTGTGTGTGTATAACTGATCCACTTTGCTGTACAGCAAAAGGTAGCACAACATTGTAAATCAATTATAATCCAATTAAATAAAATTTTAAAAAGAAAAAGAGGAGGCATTACTTCAGGAAGCAGGGTCAAGTGAATAATTTTCCATGACCTCAAAGAATGTAGTTGAAATAGTCTCTCCTTGACAGGAGCACTCAAGGAAAGATGCAAGAATGCAAAGAAGAGATTCTAAGGGCACAGAATGAGATGGAAAGCAGACTGGCCTAGTTTAGAAAGAAAGGAAGAAACAAACAGCTTCATCAGGGTAACTATTAGGAGCAATAAAAACTGGAATCAATAGAACTGAGAAGGTTTTCTGAGTGAATACAATTGAGAACACAAATGAAAACAAAGCGAAACAGAAAAAAAAAAACCTTGTAAAAATATTTGGAGGAAAGATTATTCAAATTGAAGACATGTACAAAGAATTCAAATATAAACACAAAGATTAAAATTAAAAAGACCCGCATTCCGAAGGTAGAAAACTCTCTAAATAAAATAGAAAACATATTCACAGATGCTGTAGAAGAAAAATTTCCTGAAACAAAGATTTGCATCTACAGATTGAAAGGACAGACCATATCCTAGGGAAAAACTGATACAGATGGATCATAACAAAGATTGTTAGTTTTTTCCAGTATTAATTCTCCCTTCTTCCATAATTGTAGTTTTTTTTTTTTTTAGTTGAACATATTGTCATTGAGAATGAAGATTTTATTTTGCAGTATTCCCTGCAGTTAAATAGGGTCATATGACCAAGTTCTGACCAATGGGTTGTGAGAAAGATTAATATTTACACTCTGGGCTTCCCAGGTGGCACTAGTGGTAAAGAACCTGCCTGTCAATTCAGGAGACAAAAGAGACGCAAGTTCAGTCCCTCAGATGGAAAGATCCGCTGGAGGAAGAAATGGCAACCCACTCCAGTGTTCTTGCCTGGACAATCCCATGGATGGAGAAGCCTGGTGAGCTAGAGTCCATAGTGCCACAAAGAGTCAGACATGACTGAACCAACTTAGCATGCATGCATACACACTTCTGGGTATATCTTTAAAGGGAAGGAATGTGCTCTTCCCTTTCTCTTTTCCTTTTTCTATTGGCTGGAATATTCCTAGAGGCAGTAGAACAACAAACCAGAAAGAGCCTGAGTCCCTAGCAGTTTCATTAGAGCATTGATGCTGTATCAGTTTACATCATTAAATGAGAAACAAATACATTCTCCCTTAAAACCACTGTTTCTTTGAGTTTCTGTCTGAATTTAAATCCTAAACGATACAGTGATTAAGGTATATATTGATGAAGTTGCTAAAATTTAGAGATAAAGAATTTTAAGTATGTCCAAGTAGAAGAAGCAAGTCATGTACAAAGAGTAAGGTCAGTTATCTTTAAGCTTTTCCCAAAGCAAAACTCAATGTCAGAAAACAAAAAGCAAGATCTAAAAAGATCTGAGGGAAAGAATGAGCCAAGAATTTTTACCCAGTTTCCCTTTAAGTATAAAAACACAGGCCCTTTGAAACATGCAAGAATCCATGAGACCAATATGAAAACAAAAAAGACTACCTGATGACAAAATGAAGGGTTGACTCCAAAAATAGAAATGGAAAAGTCATGGTAAAAGAACAGTAATGAGCACCAGATCCACTTAAATACAGAACCAATCAAACAGCTGTGGGAATTGTGATGAGAGAATGGAATGTAAATACCATTCATCTTTCCTATGTGAAGATGATACAACCAACAAAATTATTAATAAAAGGAGGAGGCAAGGGGAGAGGAGATGGAAGAAAAAATATGTGTTGATTTCCTCATGTGGTCTTGGCTGGAAGTCAATCAATTGTCTAAAACTGAAACATGTTTTTAAAAATGACTCTAAAATCATGTTATCCTTTTTTAAGAAAAAGGACTATTTTTAGGAAGCTGCATATCTTGGTATCAAGAAACATTTTCTGAAGTTCAAGAATTCCTTCAATTTTTTTTCTCCTGATAAATATCATGCTTTGTTTAAAAGAAAAATCTGATCCCACTTTTTGTAATGCTATTTTCTGTGAAACTTTCTGATTCTCACCTCCAAACACAAAAACAAGCATACACTTTCTTTCATTTTTATTTTTGTCTGTATGTTTTTATATAAACCCCATTAACTAGACACCTGAGAATCCTCTGGTTGTCTACTTTTTCCTCATTCCACATCTAACCTATGATAAGCCAGCTTTAGTCTCTCTAAGACTTTCTCTCCTTCCCATCCCCATGTGATCCCTTGCCTAACTCAGGTCCATAATACAGATCACTTGAACTATTAGCTTGGCCCTAAGTCGGTCACTGTGCTTCCCGTGTCCCACCCCCACACCCTGCAACCCCGCTTTAGCTCATTATTTCTCTCATTCCATTGTTCTTTTTTGAACATAGGGTCTGATCTCATGATAGCCCTGCTTATAAACCTCCACAGCTTTCTATTCACTCCACAAAGACCAGCTTTCATTCTATGGAGTTTTGGCCTTATCTTCTATCAGGACTCTGACAGCTCTGTTTTATTTATTATTATTATTGTTATTTAAGTTTTTGTCTGCATTCCAAGGCACACGAGACCTTAGTTCTCCAACCAGGGATCAAACCAGCATCCCCTGCATTGGAAGGTGAAATTTTAACCACTGCACCACAGAGGAAGACCCCAACCCTATTTTAAAGACATGCAAAACGAATCAAAATTATCCCCAAAGCATCCATCTGTTTTAATGTTTCTCTTTGAACATACTCCTTCTTGCCCCTGGAATGCTTTCTCTGCTGCTCTGGATTTCTATTCTGTCTAAGGACCAGCTCAAAAACAACAAACAAATAAACAAAAACCAGAAAAAAAAAAAAAAGAAAAGAAAAAATAAATAAATAAGGGCCAGTTCAATTGTCATCTTCTCTGGGAATCTTCCCTGTCTCTCTAGACAGAGTTCATTGCAACCTCATTTCTCATCCCACAGAGCTTTACAAAATGTTCACATCGAAAATGTTTTTTCACGTTGTAGTATATCCAACTCTTTGAGACCCCATGGATTATACAGTCCATGGATTTCTCCACGTCAGAATACTGAAGTGGGTAGCCTTTCCCTTCTCCAGGGGATCTTCCCAAGCCGGGGATCAAACCCAGGTCTCCCTCATTGTAGATGGATTCTTTATCAGCTGAGCCACAGTGAAGCCTAAGAATACTGGAGTGAGTAGCCTATCCCGACCCAGTAATCAAACTGGGATCTCCTGCATTGTAGATGGATTCTTTACCAAATGAGCTATCAAGGAAACCCTATATAATATCCAGTTGATATTAGTGCAGTCCTAAAATCTTGTGAGTTCCTTAAGAGCAAAGACTGTACATCTTTGTAGTTCTTGGGCCCAGAAGCACCTGACACATAATGAGTATTTGTAACAGAAATTGCTAGGTGCCTATCTCATTCCTTCAACATCCCAACTGGGATAGCAGTGTACCCAGCTAAAACACTTTCCTATGTACCTTTGTAGCTGGGTGTGTTCATGTCATTACATTCAGCACGTTAATCTTTTTTATAATTTTAAAATAATTTTATTTATTTATTTTTTATTGTGCTGGGGCTTCATTGTTGTGTGCAGGCTTTCTCTAGTTGTGGCGAGCGGGGGCCACTCTTCGTTGTGGTGCTTGGGGTTCTCACTGCAGTGGCGTGTGGTCTTCAGTGGTTGTGGCCCAATGGCTTAGTTGCTCCAAGGCAAGTGGAATCTTCCCAGATCAGGGATAAAACCTGTGTTGTCCCGTGCATTAGCAATTGGATTCCTGTCCACTGCACCACCAGGGAAGTTCTAGCACCTTAAAATATAAGTGGAAGTATTCGTTGTGGCTTCCTGGAAGTTTCCTTAAACACAGAAGGGAAATACCCTTCTCACCCTTTGTTGTTACTTCTACCTGGAATGTGGTATCTCTAGTTTCAACAGACATAGTGAACAACAGGGATCTTGGGTCTCTGATGACCAGGAAGTTGCCCTATTAGCTCTGAATTCCTGATTTCCTGACTTCAGACTTCTTATACCTTCAAAAGAAACATATTGTTATTAACTTTTTTTTTCTTCCAAATGTAACCAAATATAATCAGTCAGTTCAGTCGCTCAGTAGTGTCCAACTCCTTGTGACCCCATGAATCACAGCACGCTAGGCCTCCCTGTCCATCACCAACTCCCGGAGTTCACTCAGATTCACATCCATCGAGTCAGTGATGCCATCCAGCCATCTCATCCTCGGTCGTCCCCTTCTCTTCCTGCCCCCAATCCCTCCCAGCATCAGAGTCTTTTTCCAATGAGTCAACTCTTCACATGAGGTGGCCAAAGTACTGGAGTTTCAGCTTTAGCATCATTCCTTCCAGAGAAATTCCAGGGCTGATCTCCTTCAGAATGGACTGGTTGGATCTCCTTGCAGTCCAAGGGACTTTCAAGAGTCTTCTCCAACATCACAGTTCAAAAGCATCAATTCTTCGGCGCTCAGCTTTCTTCACAGTCCAACTCTCACATCCATACATGACCACAGGAAAAACCATAGCCTTGACTAGACCGACCTTAGCCAGCAAAGTAATGTCTCTACTTTTGAATATGCTATCTAGGTTGGTCATAACTTTTCTTCTAAGGAGTAAGCGTCTTCTAATTTCATGGCTGCAATCACCATCTGCACTGATTTTGGAGCCCCCAAAAATAAAGTCTGACACTGTTTCCACTGTTTCCCCATCTATTTCCCATGAAGTGATGGGACCAGATGCCATGATCTTCGTTTTAACTGCAAAATTGATATTTTATTAAATCTGTAAAGTTGATTCCAATTTGTCTAAAATGTAGGTGAGATAAAACTTATAAATAAATCAACTCACAATTTGAAGAGTGAGCAATCTAAGCAGAAAGTCCAAGATGGGGGAACAGTAGAATCACACCTAAACCCAAGAAACTCAGAGTTCCATGCTTCCCCACCCATTCCCCCAGGGATTGCCCGGGCAGGTTCCCTCCACTCAGGGTTTCCCAACATCTCTCACTGTGACTCAACACAGACTAGGGCACCCCACCCCACTCCCTGCGCAAAGGAAGTTTAGTTTTGGTAAATGGATGTGGCAAGATACTGGAGGAAGTCTAAGCAGGAAAGAGAGGAGATGAAGAAAGTGACTTTTGAAAAATGTAGAGAATCAGGACTTCCCTGGTTGTACAGTAGATAGGAATCCTCCTGCCAAGGCAGGAGACACAAGTCCTATCCCTGGTGCAGAAAGACTGCATGCTGGGGCACAACTAAGCCTGCATGCCACAATTACTGAGCCTGCACTCTGGAACCCAGGAGCTGCAACCACTGAAGCTCAAGTGCCTAGAGCCGGTGCTCCGCAAGAGAAGCCACTGCAGTGAGAAGCCTGTGCACAACTAGAGAGCAGCCCCCACTTGCTACAATTAGAGAAAGCCCTCGCAGCAACGAAGACCCAGTGCAACCAAAAAATAAATAAATAATTCTTAAAACAGTACAAAGAAATTATTATTTTTTAAGTGTGTAGAATCAAAGAAGTGGGACTTGTTATAGGGTTGGGGAGCTTGAGGACCAATGATGGGAAGTGACTCACCAGAGATCACGTGGCTATTAGCTATGATTCTTTCAGTTTCAAGCCATAGAAGACAACTCTGATGATCTTAAGCGAATGTAGAGAATTCATTAGAAATCAAGTGATGTTGCACTTGGAACCCACGAAAGAGTTCTAGGCTCCCTATATTGAACCCTCACTATGGAGGGTGAAAACTGACTACCACTCCTTTCTCCCTAACTTCTCAGTCAACCCAAGGAAATAGCTTCCTTTTATGCCACAATTCTATCATCCCCAGAGTTACCAAATGTCTTCTTTTTTGTTTGCTTGGTTTTCAATGTTTTTGTCGTTGGTTGTTTAGATGCTAAGTTGTGTCTGACTCTTTGTGCGACTCCATGGACTGTAGCCCACCAGGCCCCACTGTCCATGGGATTTCTCAGGCAATACTGGAGTGGATTGCCATTCCTTTCTCCACGGGACCTTCCTAACCCAGGGATCAAACTGAATTTTCAGTGTAGTTATTGCTAATTCATTCCCAAACTCCCCACTCCTATCAGAGTGGTATTGAATCTCCCAGTGTGTTCAAACACATGGTGTTCCATCAGTTTCATCTTCTGGAAGAAATCTCTCCCAGGGCCTTTGATCTAATCTTGTCTGATGGGCTACTCTTTAGGTCTGCTGTATAGGGTGGCCTTGGGGCCGGGATCTTGGATTAAACCCATGCCCTCTGCAGTGGAAGTTCAGAGTCTTAACCACTGAACCACCAGGGGATTATCTAGCTGTTTTAAATTTATGTGGAGAAATACATTTGATTCTCTCAAACCTGGTCCAGAAACCCTGGGGAAAGGGCTTCTCTGGTGGTCCAGTGTTTAAGACTATGCGTTTCCACCGCTGTGGGCATCGGTTCTGTCCCTGGTCATGGAGCTAAGCCAGTATGCCCTGTAGTGCAGTCAAAAAAAAAACCTAGGGAAGTGAGCAATAGTCAGGTATCCCCCTACCTTGGGCTTCCCAGGTGGTGCTGGGGGTAATGAACCCACCTACCAATGCAGGAGAAGTAAGAGACATGGGTTCGATCCCGGAGTCAGGAAGATCCCTTGGAGAAGTAAATGGCAACCCACTCCAGTATTCTTGCCTGGAAAATTCCATGGACAAAGGAGTTTGGTGGGCTACAGTCCTTGGGGGTCACAAAGAGTTGGACACGACTGAGCAATTGAGCACACACCTCTTAGACCAATTGATTTTGCCCAGGAGAGTAAAGCACCACAAGTGGCTTGGGAGTACACCGTTGTCCCAACCAGGACCAATAGTGTGGCAGGAGTTGGAGTCATATTTTACTAACATGCCAACTCCCATAGTCCCAGAGATGGGCAGGAGCAGTCCCTAGGAAAGGGGCTCTAGAGAGATAGTTCCTTACTATAGATAGACAATGGACTTCCTAGGTGACGCTAGTGGTAAAGAACCCTCCTGTCAATGCAGGAGACAGAAGTGGGTTCTATCCCTGGGTTAGGAAGACCTCCTGGAGGAGGACAGGGCAGCCCACTCCATTACTCTTGCCTGGAGAGTCCCATGGACAGAGGAGCCTGGTGGGCTACAGTCCATGGGGTTGCAAAGAGTCAGACACGACTGAAGTGACTTAGCACACGTGCACAGATAGAAAATAGAAGGTTGGAATCTGGGAGGTTTTTTATTTTCCCCATCTTGTTGGTCAGTCATAATGAAGGCAGAAAGCAGAGGGATAGGACAGGAGAGAAAAGGCCCTTCACAATTCCTGGGGTAGGAGCTGAGTGCCCACAGGAAACCTGTGATTCTCTGCTGTTACTGGGTTAGAGGAGGGAGAAGAAGTTTACGCACACAAGCTGGAGCAGGCAGAGGAGCACTGAGGTCTCCAAGCAGAGACTCGAGTAAGAAGGCTGAGATACATTCTTTGTCTCCCGGCCCTAATGCCCAAGCCTGATTCTCTCTTATACACTAGCTGTGCAACACCAGTTGCTGCAAAGTGCTCATCAAGAATTTCTGGGAGTCTTTTGAGGTGGCTCACAAAGATTTAGGAATACGTGGGGGCCTCTCTGGCATTAGGACTGTCCTGAGGCCCCCACCAGGTATCTTCTGGGATCAGCAGCTTCTGGAAAATGCTGGCGCTTTGTTATGCTAACACAGCAAACTGCTCTATTGTAGAAAGAGGAAAGACTTGGTTCATTCCTATTGTATTACATTCATTGGAGGGGCCCTAAAGCTACTTCTGGCCACACCAAAATTTGAAAAATAGAAATGTTTTTCTACTTTTGTATTTCTAGTCTGAGACGCACTGTGCCCATCTCCTCCCATGACCAGAGTTTTTTATTTTCCTCTACTGGGCCAAGATGGTCATGAATTAGTAACTCATTGGTATTTTAGGATGAGAGTTTTCCCAGAAGTCTGTTCAGTCACTCAGGCAAAAAAGCTGCTAGAGACACTCATGCATATCTGAGTCCCAGTTTTTGCTCCAAATTACATTACCCCAGTCTCAATATGTTCAATGTGTTTTCTAGTGTGTGTTGTTTAACATTAAGGAAAACTAACTAAGGGGGAATCCAGTTCTGCATCTCTGACTCCCCTGGGATTGCAAATGGATGAGGACAATCATGTGTGTTTAAGGACAATCCTTTATAAACTGGCATTAGGACTGCTTTTAGTTGTAATAAGAGAATACCCAACTAATGGAGCTTAACCCAGGGGTGAGCAAACTATGCCCTGCAGACAAAGTCTGGATTTACCTGTTTTGTAGAGTGCAAGAGCTAAAAATAGCTTTTAAAAGTTTAAATTATTGAACAAAAGTTAAAAGAAGAGCAAGACTTTTTCGCACGTTAAGATTGTATGAGAGCTCAGCTCAGTGCTCTGTGATGACTTTCAAGGGTGGAATGGCTGAGGGGTGGAAGGGAGGCTCTAAAGGGAGGGAATATAGGTATACCTGTGGGCTGCCGTCCATGGGTTCTCACAGAGTCAGACACGACTGAAGCGACTTAGCAGCAGCAGCAGCAGAGCTGATTCACTTTCTTGTGCAGCAGAAGCTGTCATATCATTTTAAAGCAATTATACTCCAATAAAGAAAGATTATATGCAGTCCAAATTTCAGTGTCCATAATAAAGTCTTATTGAAACACAGCCATGTTTATTCCCTTCCATGTTGTCTATGGCTGTGTTCATGCTCCAACAGTCAAGTTGAACTGGTGTGAAAGACACTGTGTGGTCTGCAAACCTTAAAATATTTATTATCTGGCCCTGAAAGAGTATGCTAATCCCTCATTTGACCCCCCCCGCCCCCCAAAAATGCGCTATTTACTTAAGAATCTGAACATAGGAATTTCCAAGATTTAGTTCTACAGTTCCACAAAGTCCAGGTGCTGGATTGATATCTCTAAAATTGTCATCGTCTTTCCCTCATAGTCACAAGAAGGTTGCATTAGCTCCAAGTATCACATACATTAACACATCCAAAGGCAGGAAACAAGGAAAAAATAGGGAGGCAGTGAAGGGCCTCATTAGCATGCTTCTTTAAATTTATCAGAGAATTTCCCCCAAATTCCACTGAAAATCCCACTCAATCTCACTGGCCAGCATTAAGTCACTAAGTCACATGACCCCCGCTGCAATGGAAATGGCTAAAGCCACTGTATACATTTGAATGACTGCCGCATACATGAGCTATAGGCTATGGCAAGGTGATGGATTAGCAGCATTGGTGTGACAGCCAGTTGTGCCTATCTCTTTCCTACTCTGCATTTTGAAGTTTGTTGAAACTGATCACAGGGGCAATATTTACACCACAGAAATCAACAAACACTATAGATTAAGCAGTTTTATCTGTAGATCACTGCCTAGGGATATTTTTTATTTTATGTATATTTTTCCAAGTTTTCTGCAATGAACATGAAGTTTATAATTGAGAAAAACAAAAAGTGTGCTTTTAAAACAAAAGAGGCCGTGCCTTATGCCATGTTTTAAAAATTAACTGAAAATGGATAAAAGATCCAAATTTAAAAGCTAACTTTAAAAGAAAACGTAGGTTAAAAGCTTCATGATGTTGGATTTGACAATGATTCCTTAGATATAACACTAAATGCACAGACGACAAAAGTAAAATATATAGAGACTACACCAAAATTAAAAACATCTATGCATCAAAGGACACCATCAACAGAGTGAAAGGCAACCTATGGAATGGGAGAAGCTATTTGCAAATCACATACCTGATAAGCTGTTAATAACCAGTATATAAACAACTAAAATTTGACAACAAAAAATAGAACAAACAATTCCATTTAAAAATGGACTGGGGTATACCTGTGACTGATTCATGTTGATATATGGCAGAAACCAACACACTATTTTAAAGTAATTACCCTCCAATTAAAAATAAATAAAGTTTTAAAAATGAACCCTGGACCTGAGTAAACACTTCTTCAAAGAGAATATACAAATGGCCAGTAAGCACATGAAAAGATGCTCATGGGAATTCCCTGGCAGTCCAGTGGTTAGGACTCCACACTTTCACTGCTGAGGGCACAGGTTCAATATCCGGTTGGGGAACTAAGATCCCACAAGCTATGCGAAGCCGAAAAATATAAATAAATAAAAGATGCTCAATATCACTAAGAATATGATTCAGTTCAGTTCAGTTCAGTCGCGTCTGACTCTTTGCGACCCCATGAATCACAGCACACCAAGCCTCCCTGTCCATCACTAACTCCAAGAGTTCACTCAGACTCATGTCCATCGAGTCGGTGATGCCATCCAGCCATCTCATCCTCTGTCATCCCCTTCTCCTCCTGCCCCCAGCTCCTCCCAGTATCAGGGTCTTTTCCAATGAGTCAACTCTTCACATGAGGCGGCCAAAGTATTGGAGTTAGGGAAATGCAAATCAAAACCACAATGATATACCACGTCATACCCATTAGGATGGCTACTATAAAAAAAAAAGTGTTAATGAAGGTGTGAAGAAACTGGAATCCTCATACGTTGTTGGCGGAAATAGAAAATAGTGCATCCACTATGGAAAATAATATGTGCTTCCTCAAACTATTAAAAATAGAATTAGCATGTGATATGGCAATTCCAATATCCCAAAGAATTGAAAGCAGAGTACTGAAGAGATATTTGTGTATCCATGTACATAGCAGAATTGTTCACAATAATCAAAAGGTGGAAGCCATCCAAGTGTCCATTGGTGGATGAATGGATAAACAAAATATGGTGAATATATGCATGCAGTGGAATATTACTCAGCCTTTGAATGAAAGGCTAGAGGCTACAATGTGGATGAATCCTGAAGACATTGTATTAAGTGAAATAAACCAGTCACAAAAAGGCAATGTATGATGCCATTTATATGAGGTTCCTGGAGTGGTCAACTCCATAGAGACAGACTGAAAGGGTGGTTGCCAGGGCCTGGGGGAGGGGCCAGGGAGCTGTTGTTTAATGGGTATGGAATTTTAGTTTTGCAAGATGAAGAGTGTCCTTGAATTTGGTTGCACAACAATGTGAATGTACTTAACACTACAGAACTGTACACTTGAAAAGTGGCTAAGATGGTAAATTTTATATTACGTGTATTATTTTATCACAATGTAAAATATTTGGGGGGGGAAATTCCCTGGTGGTCCAGTGGTTAGGACTTGGTGCTTCCCCTGTAGGGAAAATGAAAGTGTTAGTCAATCGTTTGTGTCCCCCATGGACTGTAGGCAGCCAGGTTCCTCTGTCCATGGAATTCTCCAAGCAAGAATACTGGAGTAAAAAAATATATATAAATTTTTTATAATTTTTATTTAAATTAAAAACAAAATTTTAAATAAAAATTATAAAATTTTTAATTTAAATTAAAAAAAAAAGAATACTGGAGTGGGTAGCCAGCCATTCCCTTCTCCAGGGTATCTTCCTGACCCAGGGACTGAACCCAGATCTCCCACATTGGAAGCAGATTNTGCATGGTCTGGAGGCATTCAGAAGGGTCTAGCATTTGACATATCATCATAGGCTATCCTACCCAACTACTCCCCCAGTAATAGAATCGTTTACCTTTACACCAAGAAGGTTAGGAAAGTACTAGAATCTGCACATGGCATGTGCTCAGGCCAACTTCAAGAATTTTGTGCTGTGAGACCTAAAGTTCTTATGAGATTGTCTGAAATGAAGAAAGTATGGTAGCAGGGCTTCCGATGGTTCCACGTCTGCTAAATGTATCTGTGACAGGATCAAGCATGCTTTCCTTACTTATTTATTTTTTAAAAATGTTCCCATCCTCCAAAGTGCGTTTCCCTAGTAAACACAGCAAACAGATGAGGGTCTTATTTTTTATTTTTTGGTCACACCACTAAGATCGCATGTGGGGTCTTAGTTCCCTGACCAGGGATTGAACTTGTGTCCCCTGAAGTGGAAGCATAGGGTCCTAACTGGACCTGCAGGGAACTTCCTCCTGAGAATTATTTTTGCTTCACGTTTCCTAAAGTCTAGTCCTTAGTCTTCTGCTCTTTTCTCTCTGCACAGATTCATCCGTTACATCCACGTAGGTGCCTTTGAAATCCCAATCCCCCCTGACCTTTCCGGTGACTGTAGATCCACACATCCACCTCCCTGCGAGAAAGTTCCACTTTGGTGTCGGGCCAACACTGGCCCCAGAGTTCAATGCTCCAAACTGACCTCGTCGTTCTTCCAGGCTTGAAACCTGGGAACAGCTTTCCACTCCCGCCTCTCCCTTGGCACAGTTAGTCACCACGGTAGAGTCACCCCTACTGCTAATGGCTTTCACATTCATCATTGTAAAGCTGTGGGTGTGTGACCTTTCACACAGACTGGGCAGAGTGGGTCCCCACCTGGGATAGGCTGGTGTCACTATAGAAGTCTGTTACAGACATCAGAAGTGGTGTGTGACAGGGGCAAGGGCAGGGGAGATGAGGACCGGGGCAATGGGAGGAGAAGGAGGAATGTGGTCAAGGTCAGTGTCAGATCCCTAGGGTAAGAGGGGTCAACAATCAGGGCAAGCATAAAAATTGAAGTCAAGAGGGACTTCCCCAGCGGTCCGGTGGGTAAGAATCCACCATCCAATGCAAGGGACATGGGTTTCAACTCTGGTGGGGGAACTAAGATCCCACATGCCTCGGGGCAGCTAAGCCCAGATGCTACAACTACTGAGCCCCCAAGGTCTAGAGCCAGGGCTCCATGACAAAAGAAGCCTGCATACCACCAGTAGGAAAAGCCTGCACACTAAAACGGAGACCCAGTGCAGCCAAAAAAAAAAAAGTCATGAGCCAAAAGCAGACCCAGGGGCTGAGTTGGTGGGGCTTGTAGGACCAAGCATAGGCGCTTTCACTGGCTTTTAGGGACAGAGTTTGCTTTGGGGGCCGAGGGTGGGTTCCCCTGGGGGAGGTCCAGGTCTGCACTTTCTCAGCTTTGTTGTGTGCACCTGTCAATTCCCTCCTTTCCATCCTCTTGCCCCAACCCCAGCTCAGAGCAATCCATTTTTTGTTGTTTGTTGTTCAGTTGCTAAGTTGTGTCCGAGTCTTTGAGACCCCCATGGACTATAGCACACCAGGCTTCCCTGTCCTTCATGATCTCCTGGAGTTTGCCCAAGGTTATGTCCATTGAGTCAGTGATGCTATCCAACCATCTCATCTTCTGCTGCCTTCTTCTCCTTTTGCTCTCAATCTTTCCCCGTATCAGGATCTTTTCCAATGAGTCAGCTGTTCCCATCAGATGGAGCTTCAGGCTTCAGCACCACTTGCCTGAAATTTGGGAACAGTTTCCCTGCTTGGCATCAGATCATTATGCTTTGTAGCCTCTGAAGAAAGAGCACAACATCTATGGCACACCTGCCCAGGCCTTTGTATATTTTATCATATTCATCCTGGCAGCCACACATGATGGCAACGCCTGACATTTGTTCCATGCCTCTGGTTTTTGTTTCATTTTCACAAACACTAACTCATTTGACGCTGTGGTAACCTAGTGAATTTGTCAGAGCTCTATTTGGTGGATGAGAAAACTGGGACAAGAGGGATTAAAGTGATGCCCCAAAGGCACCCAGTCCTTGTGACTCCAAGTCTAGCCCATCTGTATCACCTGCGGGCTTGTTAGAAACACAAAATCTTGGACCCACCTTTTTGTTGTTTAGTCGCCCAGTCGTGTCCAACTCTTCTCGACCCCATGGACTGCACACTAGGCCTCCCTTTCCCTCACCATCTCCCAGAGTTTGACCAAGTTCATATCCATTGCATCAGTGATGCTGTCCAGACATCTCATCCTCTGACACTGTCTTCTCCTTCTGCCCTCAATCTTTCCCAGCTTCAAGGACTTTTTCAATGAGCCTACTGTTCAAATCAGGTGACCAAAATACTGGAGTTTCAGCTTCAGCATCAGTCCTTCCAGTAAATATTCAGGGTTAATTTCCTTTAAGATTGACTGGTGTGATCTCCTTGCTGTCCAGGGAACTCGGGAATATTTCCAGCAACATAGTTTGAAGGTATCAACTCTTTGATGCTCTGCCTCCATTATGGTCCAGCTCTCACAACTGTCTGTGACCACTAGGAAGACCATAGCCTCCGACTATATGGACCTTTGTCGACAGGGCCCACCTAGGCCACCCAATAAGAATCTGCATTTTAAGAAAACCTCTCCTCCCCCACCCAGGGATTCTCTAGCCTGGGTGGTTGTTGGAGGAATTTGTACTGGAAATAGCCTTACATGGCTAAGTTGGCCCCAGTTAGCAGTGTTTGACACAAATAGGACAAGGTTACATGCAACTCTCTGGGTCAAGCTCCGCCATTGGCTGGGAGTGAAACTGACCAGGTCGGGGATTGGATGGTGAAAGAAGAGGGAAAAGAGGAAGTCAAGCTGAGGGGCATTTGCAGAGGTTCTGCTGGGTAGCCACGGCTGTGGCTCCAGACACACATAGCAAGGAGGCCCTGGAGCTGAGTGTGACTGGGGAGCAAGGCGTGGGAACCTATCAGAGAAGACTGCAGCCCAGCACCGGGGGGTGAGCTCAGTGGTGTGACTGGACTGTTAGTGCTGGAGAAAGTGCCAGTCCACTGGGAGCAGATCATCCTGAGTGGAGGCAGAAGGAAGATGGAGGGGAGGCAAGTGGGCCTGAGGTGCGGAAGGCCCTTCAGACCAGGCAGGGGAGTGCAGGATCAGTCTGCCGGGCAGCGTCTGGAGGGTCTTGGCCGGAGAATGTCCTGCTCATTTCTCTATCCTTTGTCGCTCTCACCAGTCTCCCCTTCTCAGGGAAACTTCTATGTTTACTTCTCTCTTAGGACTTTGCAGCTGGATGAGATGGTGGGATGGCAGCACCGATTCAATGGACATGAGTTTGAGCAAACTCCAGGAGATGGTGAAGGACAGGGAAGCCTAACATGCTGCAGTCCACAAAGAGTCAGAACTGCTCCTTGCCAATTCTCAGCATCTAGATTTGCATCCATCAGACCCCCCTCCTCTTTCTGAGTCTTGATAAAACCACTGCCCTTTTAAATTTTACTTTTTAAATTTATTTACTTATTTTGGTTGTGCTGGGTCTTTTTTGCTGCGTGTGGGCTTTCTCTGTGGTGCGCAAGCTTCTCACTGCAGTGGCTTCTCTTGCTGCGGAACACAGGCTCTAGGCACTCAGGTTTCAGTAGTTGCAGCACAGGGGCTCATCAGTTATGGCTCGGGGGCCCTAGAGGAGGCAGGCTTTGGTCTTTGCAGCACTCAGACTCAGTAGTTGTGGCTCCCAGGCTCTAGAGAACACAGGCTCTATTGTTGTGGCAGATGGGCTTAGTTACTCCGCAGCATAGGGAATCTTCCACAGATTGAACTCATGTCTCCTGCATCAACAGATGGATTCTTATCCACTGAGCTACCAAGGAAGTCCCAAACCACCACCTTTTACCCAGTCACTCAGCCACTCACCTAGGGAATGATCCCCGACTCCTCCCTTTCTTATGACCTCTACATTTAGCTCAATTACCTCTGCTCTGAATTATCTCTAAGAACACTATCTGAAAATGGTTTCCTTACCCTCAGTATCCCTACCTCCTACACAGGAGTCTTAGAGGCTTCCTTTGATGACTCCAGACACCACAACCTAGCTGTGGCTAGTAGCCCTCCATACATTCCTCCACCTGACTCTACGGCTCACTTGCCCCAGTGTTCCTGTTGAGTTGGCCACCCCTTCCCTTCTCTCTCGTCCCTCAGATCCTTCTTCAATTCTTCAGCTATCAGCTTTCTTTATGGTCCAACTTTTGCATCCGTACATGACAACAGGAAAAACCACAGCTTTGACTAGATAGATCCTTGTTGGCAAAGTAATGTCTCTGCTTTTTAATATGCTATCTAGGTTGGTCATAACTTTTCTCCCAAGGAGCAAGTGTCTTTTAATTTCATGGCTGCAATCACCATCTGCAGTGATTTTAGAGCCCAAAAAAATAGTCTATCACTGTTTCCATTGCTTCCCATCTATTTGCCATGATGTGATGGGACCAGATGCCATGATCTTAGTTTTCTGAATGTTGAGTTTTAAACCAACTTTTTCACCCTCCTCTTTCACTTTCAACAAGAGGCTTTTTAGTTCCTCTTCACTTTCTGCCATAAGGGTGGTGTCATCTGCATATCTGAGGTTATTGATATTTCTCCTGGAAATCTTGATTCCAGCTTGTGCTTCATCCAGCCCAGCATTTCTCATGATGTACTCTGCATATAAGTTAAATAAGCAGGGTGACAANTGTCTTTTAATTTCATGGCTGCAATCACCATCTGCAGTGATTTTAGAGCCCAAGAAAATAGTCTATCACTGTTTCCATTGCTTCCCATCTATTTGCCATGATGTGATGGGACCAGATGCCATGATCTTAGTTTTCTGAATGTTGAGCTTTAAACCAACTTTTTCACCCTCCTCTTTCACTTTCAACAAGAGGCTTTTTAGTTCCTCTTCACTTTCTGCCATAAGGGTGGTGTCATCTGCATATCTGAGGTTATTGATATTTCTCCTGGAAATCTTGATTCCAGCTTGTGCTTCATCCAGCCCAGCATTTCTCATGATGTACTCTGCATATAAGTTAAATAAGCAGGGTGACAATATACAGTCTTGACGTACTCCTTTCCCTATTTGGAAATAGTTGTTCCATGTCCAGTTCTAACTGTTGCTTCCTGACCTGCATACAGATTTCTCAGGAGGCAGGTTAGGTGGTCTGGTATTCCCATCTCTTGAAGAATCTTCCACAGTTTGTTGTGATCCACACAGTCAAAGGCTTTGGCATGGTCAATAAAGCAGAAGTAGATGTTTTTCTGGAACTCTCTTGCTTTTTTGACTGATCCTATGGATGTTGGCAATTTGATCTCTGGTTCCTCTGCCTTTTCTAAATCCAGCTGGAACATCTGGAAGTTCACGGTTTATGTACTGTTGAAGCTGGCCTGGATAATTTTGAGCATTACTTTGCTAGCGTGTGAGATGAGTGCAATTGTGCAGTAGTTTGAGCATTCTTTGGCATTGCCTTTCTTTGGGATTGGAATGAAAACTGACCTCTCTTTTTAGGCCCATTATATGCCTTCACTTTTTTTTTTCTTTCACTTCTTTTATGTTGAATGTGGACTCGGGGATTTGTTACCAGTGGCCCCAGTGGTAATGATGATCAGTGTTATGCAAAAACATCATAGAAAAGACTGGAATAAAATAGCAACATAGCAACCATGGTGGTCTCTGGATTCTGGACAACTGGTACATTTTTTTTTCCTTTTTCCTTTAAAAAAAGTTTCCTATTTTCTAGACTGGTCATGTATTATGTATTATGATTATACAAAGAGTATAAACTTTATTATGTTTTCTATAGAATAGACTGAAGTCAGGGAGAGGCGGAAGGGCAGGAGATTGTCCTGGAAGGCGGCAGTTGGACAATCTAGATGATTGTCCTTGGGAGGATGGAGAGGTAGAAGGTACAGTGTTAGACGCTGTGGTTAATTCAGAGGAGTCCTAACCTTGCCCCCACCTCTCCACTCTGTGACCCTGGGCAAATGAGTTAACCTTCTGAATCTCTACATTTGCTAGTTGTGTGGTCTTGGGCAGCAAATTTACCTTCTCTAAGCCTGATTTGTTCAACAGCTTTAATAACTGTGGAACTCTGTGCCAGGCACAGTTCTAGATGCTGGAGTCTGGCAGGACACAGTTCAAATTCTCTTTCATGTAGTTTTATATTCTAGAGGAGATACATAGGTAATAAACAACCAGAAATAAGTAATAGTTTTATATGTGTACACATACACATGGGTTTCCTCAGTGGCTCAGCTTTAAAGAATCTGCCTGCAATGCAAGATATTCAGGTTAGATCCCTGGGTCAGAAGATTCCCCCGGAGGAGGGCATGGCACCCCACTCCAGTATTCTTGCCTGGAGATTCCTGTGGACAGAGGAGCCTGGTGTGCTATAGTCCATGGAGTTGCAAGAGTCAGACATGACTTATTGACTAAACCACCAACCACCAAAGTGTAGAGTGTGGGACTTGGATATCTTTTTTTGTTTGTTTTATTTTTGTTTTTTGACTGAATGGCATGTAAAATGTGGGATGAGGGATCTTAGTTCCCTGACCAGAGATTGAACCCATGCCACCCGCTAAAGTGGAAGCATAGAATCTTAACCACTGGACCATCATGGAAGTCCCAAGAGCTGGCTATCTTAAATCAAGTGGTCTGGGGCGGCGGGGGGGGGATCTCAGTGAAGAAGTGCCATCTGAGCAGAGACCAGAAGGAAATGAGAGAGCCAGCTTGATTTAGTGCTCAGGGAGAGAATTCCAGACGTGCAAAGGCATCAAGGCAAGAGTGGGCTGGGGTATCTGAGGAGCAGGGAGGGGGCGAGGCAAGGAGGTGAAACCAGAGGCAGTGAGCCATATGACATGGAGCCTGGTAGGTCATGGTTAAGACATCAGCAGTAGACTTCCCTGGTGGTCCAGTGGTTAAGAATCTGCTTGTCAAAGCAGGGGACTCAGGTTTGATCCCTGGTCCTGGAAGATCCTGCATGCTGCAGGGCAACTAAGCTCGAGTACCACAGCTACTGAGCCTGCGCTCTGGAGCCCACGTTCTGCAACAGGAGAAGCCACCACAGTAAACCCACGCAGCACAGCTAGAGAGTGGCCCCTGCTCACTGCAGATAGAGAAGGCCCTTGAGCAGCAGCAAAGACCCAGAACAGCCAGAAATAAATAAGTAAATACATAAACGTTCATTAAAATACGTTTTAAGAAGATATCAGTGGGTCGGGATGTGGCAGCAGGGGTAGTGGTGGATATATTTCAAACACAGAGCCAAGAGGATTTACTGATATATCAGCTGTGGAGTGTGAGTAAAAGAAACACATCAAGGAAGAGTCTTTACCAAAAAAAAAAATAATTATTTATTTGACTGCACTGGTTCTTAGTTGTGGCATGTAAGATCTTGTTCCATGAGCAGGGATTGGACCCAGTCCTCCTATATTGGAAAAGCAGAGTCTTAGCCACTGGACCACCAAGAAAGTCTCAAGGAAGAATCTTAAACTGGTTGTAGCCTGAGCACTGGTAGAATGAAGGTGCCATGTAGCCACTTACTGATCTGGAGAACGCTGTGCAAGGAGCAGGTTTGGGGGTGAAAGAAAGTTTTCGTTTCAGAGAGTATGTTGGCCTTGTCTGTCATGGCCACGTCTATGACGTCTAGGTCAAGGCCTAGAGTAGGCAGTTGAGGACTCAAACCTGGCTTTCAAGGGACAGCCAAGACTAAAGATATAAATTTAGGTGCTGTCAGCGTAGAGAGATGAACCTTAAATCTGTGAACCTGAATGAGGTCATCTGGGTGTGAATAAGGACAGAAAAGCGTAGAAGGACTGAATCCTGGGCCCTCCAGGAAGGTGAACAAGAACCAGAAAGATACAGAGAAGGAAGGGCCAGTGACACAAGTGGGAAATCACAGAAGAGTAAAGACCCAGAGGCCAAATGAGGGTGTGTTCACTGGCCGTGAACCCTTGTGTTACTGTTACTCATACATTTTGTTTTGTTTTTGGTCACACCATATGATTTCCGGGACCTCAGGTCCCTGACCAGGGGTTAGACCCAGGTCATGGCAATGAAAGCCCAGGATCCTAACAGCTAGGCCACCAGAGAACTTCTGCTGTTGCTCGTATCATTGACAAAGGCCCACTCTCAATATATACATGGGTCAAGTCATGGTGCAGCTAAGCCCCAGCACCACAACTACTGAGCCTGCGCTCTAGAGCCCTGAGCTACGGAAGCCTGTGTGCCCTAGAGCCCATTCAGTTCAGTTGCTCAGTCGTGTCCAACTCTTTGCGAACCCATGGACTGCAGCACGCCAGGCTTTCCTGTCCATCACCAACTCCCGGAGTTTACTCAAACTCATGTCCGTTGAGTCAGTGATGCCATCCAACCATCTCATCCTCTGTCATCCCCTTCTCCTCCTGCCCTCAATCTTTCCCAGCATCAGGGTCTTTTCTAATGAATCAGCTCTTTGCATCAGGTGGCCAAAGTATTGGAGTTTCAGCTTCAACATCAGTCCTTCCAATGAATACCCAGGACTGATCTCCTTTAGGATGGACTGGTTGAAACTCCTTGCAGTCCAAGGGACTCTCAAGAGTCTTCTCCAACACCACAGTTCAAAAGCATCAATTCTTCGGCTCTCACCTTTCTTTATAGTCCAACTCTCACATCCATACATGACCACTAGAAAAACCATAGCCTTGACTAGATGGACCTTTGTTGGCAAAGTAATGTCTCTGCTTTTTAATATGCTGTCTAAGTTGGTCATAACTTTTCTTCTAAGTGCTCCACGACAAAAGAAGCCATTACAGTAAGCCCCCAAACTGCAACTAGAGAG